>CM047808.1:16297580-16845899 GCA_026214975.1 Gentiana macrophylla | reverse complement strand
TTGTGTTTTATCTTTGGTAACGAGTTCAATTCATGTTTTCTTCATATTAACGAGTTCAAATTCGTGTTTTTCTCTGGTAACGAGTTTTCCTTGAAGAAAAAAGGTTTTTCTCTGATAACGAGTGGACATCGCGGAAATTTGTGTTTTCCCTTTATAACGAGTAGAAATTTGTGTTTTATCTTTGCAACGAGTTCGAATTCATGTTTTCTTCATATTAACGAGTTCAAATTCGTGTTTTTCTCTGGTAACGAGTTGTCTTTGAAGAAAAAAGTTTTTCTCGATAACGAGTGGACATCGCCGAAATTTGTGTTTTCCTTTACAACGAGTAGAAATCAGTGTTTTATCTTTGGTAACGAGTTCGAATTCATGTTTTCTTCATATTAATGAGTTCAAATACGTGTTTTTCTCTGGTAACGAGTTGTCCTTGAAGAAAAAAAGGTTTTTTCTCTGATAACGAATGGACATCGCCGGAAATTTGTGTTTTCCCTTTATAACGAGTAGAAATTTGTGTTTTATCTTTGGTAACGAGTTCGAATTCATGTTTTCTTCATATTAACGAGTTCAAATTCGTGTTTTTCTCTGTAACGAGTTTTCCTTGAAGAAAAAAGGTTTTTTCTCCGATAACGAGTGGACATCGCCGGAAATTTGTGTTTTCCTTTATAACGAGTAGAAATTTGTGTTTTATCTTTGGTAACGAGTTCGAATTAATGTTTTCTTCATATTAACGAGTTCAAATTCGTGTTTTTCTCTGGTAACGAGTTGTCTTTGAAGAAAAAAAGGTTTTTTCTCTGATAACGAGTGGACATCGCCGGAAATTTGTGTTTTCCTTTATAACGAGTAGAAATTTGTGTTTTATCTTTGGTAACGAGTTCGAATTCATGTTTTCTTCATATTAACGAGTTCAAATTCGTGTTTTTCTCTGGTAACGAGTTGTCCTTGAAGAAAAAAAAAGGTTTTTTCTCTGATAACGAGTGGACATCGCCGGAAATTTGTGTTTTCCCTTTATAATGAGTAGAAATTTGTGTTTTATCTTTGGTAACGAGTTCGAATTCATGTTTTCTTCATATTAACGAGTTCAAATTCGTGTTTTTCTCTGGTAACGAGTTTTCCTTGAAGAAAAAAGGTTTTTTCTCTGATAACGAGTGGACATCGCCGGAAATTTGTGTTTTCCCTTTATAACGAGTAGAAATTTGTGTTTTTTCTTTGGTAACGAGTTCGAATTCATGTTTTCTTCATATTAACGAGTTCAAATTCGTGTTTTTCTCTGGTAACGAGTTGTCTTTGAAGAAAAAAAGGTTTTTCTCTGATAACGAGTGGACATCGCCGGAAATTTGTGTTTTCCCTTTATAACGACTAGAAATTTGTGTTTTATCTTTGGTGACGATTTCGAATTCATGTTTTCTTCATATTAACGAGTTCAAATTCGTGTTTTTCTCTGGTAACGAGTTGTCCTTGAAGAAAAAAGGTTTTTTTCTCTGATAACGAGTGGACATCGCCGGAAATTTGTGTTTTCCCTTTATAACGAGTAGAAATTTGTGTTTTATCTTTGGTAACGAGTTCGAATTCATGTTTTCTTCATATTAACGAGTTCAAATTCTTGTTTTTCTCTGGTAACGAGTTGTCCTTGAAGAAATTTTTTTTTTTCTCAGATAACGAGTGGAAATCGCCGGAAATTTGTGTTTTCCCTTTATAACGTGTAGAAATTTGTGCTTTATCTTTGGTAACGAGTTCGAATTCATGTTTTCTTCATATTAACGAGTTCAAATTCGTGTTTTTATCTGGTAACGAGTTGTCCTTGAAGAAAAAAAGGTTTTTTCTCTGATAACGAGTGGACATCGCCGAAATTTGTGTTTTCCTTTTATAACGCAGTAGAAATTTGTGTTTTATCTTTGGTAACGAGTTCGAATTCATGTTTTCTTCATATTAACGAGTTCAAATTGTGTTTTTCTCTCGGTAACGATTTGTCCTTTTAGAGAAAAAAGGTTTTTTCTCTAATAACGAGTGGACATCGCTGAAATTTGTGTTTTCCTTTATAACGAGTAGAAATTTGTGTTTTATCTTTGGTAACGAGTTCAAGTCATGTTTTCTTCATATTAACGAGTTCAAATACGTGTTTTTCTCTGGTAACGAAGTTGTCCTTGAAGAAAAAAGGTTTTTTCTCGATAACGAGTGGACATCGCTGAAATTTGTGTTTTCCTTTATAACGGTAGAAATTTGTGTTTTATGTTTGGTAACGAGTTCGAATTCATGTTTTCTTCATATTAACGAGTTCAAATCGTGTTCTTCTCTGGTAACGAGTTGTCCTTGAAGAAAAAAGTTTTTCTCTGATAACGAGTGGACATCGCCGGAAATTTGTGTTTTCCCTTTATAACGAGTAGAAATTTGTGTTTTATCTTTGGTAACGAGTTCGAATTCATGTTTTCTTCATATTAACGAGTTCAAATTCGTGTTTTTCTCTGATAACGAGTTTTCCTTGAAGAAAAAGGTTTTTTCTCGATAACGAGTGGACATCGCCGGAAATTTGTGTTTTCCCTTTATAACGAATAGAAATTTGTGTTTTTCTTTGGTAACGAGTTCGAATTCATGTTTTCTTCATATTAACGATTTCAAATTCGTGTTTTTCTCTGGTAACGAGTTGTCTTTGAAGAAAAAAGGTTTTTTCTCTGATAACGAGTGGACATCGCCGGAAATTTGTGTTTTCCCTTTATAACGAGTAGAAATTTGTGTTTTTCTTTGGTAACGAGTTCGAATTCATGTTTTCTTCATATTAACGAGTTCAAATTCATGTTTTTATCTCGTAATGAGTTGTCCTTGAAGAAAAAGGTTTTTCTCTCGATAACGAGTGGACATCGCCGAAAATTTGTGTTTTCCTTTATAACGAGTAGAAATTTGTGTTTTATCTTTGGTGACGAGTTCAAATTCATGTTTTCTTCATATTAACGAGTTCAAATTCATGTTTTTCTCCTGGTAACGAGTTGTCCTTGAAGAAAAAAGGGTTTTTCTCTCGATAACGAGTGGACATCGCCGAAAATTTGTGTTTTCCTTTATAACGAGTAGAAATTTGTGTTTTATCTTTGGTGACGAGTTCGAATTCATGTTTTGTTCATATTAACGAGGTCAAATTCGTGTTTTTCTCTGGTAACGAGTTGTCCTTGAAGAAAAAAGGTTTTTCTCCGATAACGTGGACATCGCGGAAATTTGTGTTTTCCTTTATAACGAGTAGAAATTTGTGTTTTATCTTTGGTGACGAGTTCAATTCATGTTTTCTTCATATTAACGAGTTCAAATTCGTGTTTTTCTCTGGTAACGAGGTTGTCCTTGAAGAAAAAAGGTTTTTTCTCTGATAACGAGTGGACATCGCCGGAAATTTGTGTTTTCCCTTTATAACGAGTAGAAATTTGTGTTTTATCTTTGGTAACGAGTTCGAATTCATGTTTTCTTCATATTAACGAGTTCAAATTCGTGTTTTTCTCTGGTAACGAGTTGTCCTTGAAGAAAAAAGGTTTTTCTCTGATAACGAGTGGGCGGACGCCGAAATTTGTGTTATATCTTTGGTAACGAGTTCAATTCATGTTTTCTTCATATTAACGAGTTCAAATTGTTTTTTCTCCTGGTAACGAGTTGTCCTTGAAGAAAAAAGGTTTTTCTCTCGATAACGAGTGGACATCACCGTAATTTGTGTTTTCCCTTTATAACGAGTAGAAATTTGTGTTTTATCTTTGGTAACGAGTTCGAATTCATGTTTTCTTCATATTAACGAGTTCAAATTCGTGTTTTTCTCTGGTAACGAGTTGTCCTTGAAGAAAAAAATGTTTTTTCTCTGATAACGAGTGGACATCGCCGGAAATTTGTGTTTTCCCTTTATAACGAGTAGAAATTTGTGTTTTTCTTTGGTAACGAGTTCGAATTCATGTTTTCTTCATATTAACGAGTTCAAATTCATGTTTTTCTCTGGTAACGAGTTGTCCTTGAAGAAAAAAAGGTTTTTTCTCTGATAACGAGTGGACAACGCCGGAAATTTTTGTTTTTCCTTTATAACGAGTAGAAATTTGTGTTTTATCTTTGGTAACGAGTTCGAATTCATGTTTTCTTCATATTAACGAGTTCAAATTCATGCTTTTCTCTCAGTAACGAGTTGTCCTTGAAGAAAAAGGTTTTTCTCTCCGATAACGAGTGGACATCGCCGAAATTTGTGTTTTCCTTTATAACGAGTAGTAGAATTTGTGTTTTATCTTTGGTAACAAGTTCTGAATTCATGTTTTCTTCATATTAACGAGTTCAAATTCATGTTTTTCTCTCGTAACGAAGTTGTCCTTGAAGAAAAAAGGTTTTTTCTCTGATAACGAGTGGACATCGCTGAAATTTGTGTTTTCCTTTATAAGGAGTAGAAATTTGTGTTTCATCTTTGGTAACAAGTTCGAATTCATGTTTTCTTCATATTAACGAGTTCAAATTGTGTTTTTCTCTGGTAACGTGTTGTCCTTTAAGAAAAAAGGTTTTTTCTCTGATAACGAGTGGACATCGCCGAAATTTGTGTTTTCCCTTTATAACGAGTAGAAATTTGTGTTTTATCTTTGGTAACGAGTTCGAATTCATGTTTTCTTCATATTAACGAGTTCAAATTCGTGTTTTTCTCTGGTAACGAGTTGTCCTTGAAGAAAAAAGGTTTTTTCTCTCGATAACGAGTGGACGTCGCGAAATTTGTGTTTTCCTTTATAACGAGTGGACGTCGCCGAAATTTGTGTTTTCCTTTATAATCGTATCCTTATTGAGTACGCAATTAAAATAATAAAACTTAAAAACGCGTGCCGGCCGTCATTTCGACGTTCCTCGCCTACGGGTCGGCGGCCTCTCAATGCTCAAATACATAAGAACGCATCCTCTTAACGGTGCGATCATACCAAAGACTAATGCACCGGATCCCATCGAAACTCCGGTTAAGCGTGCTTGGGCGAGAGTAGTAGTACTAGGATGGGTGACCCCTGGGAAGTCCTCGTGTTGCACCCTCTTTTAACTTTTTTTTCCGTTCCTATCTTCTTCTTCACTCGTTGCCTCATCTTTTTTCCTTTTTCGCTCCTATTTTCTTCTTCACTCGCTTTCGTCTCTTTCGCGTGCATATCGTCCGCATCAACGCCTGCAGGCGGTTCCCACGCGCCTTCTCTCCCAAGACTAATGCGCCGGATCCAATGAAAACTACGAATCCCGCCATAATCCCTAGATAAATGAAAACGGAAATCTAATTGCTAATTACACCGACTTCTCCGGATCAAACGGATTCGTAATCGGATCCTTATTGAGTACGCAATTAAAATAATAAAACTTGAAAACGTGCCCGGCCGTCGTACTCGACGTTCCTCGCCGCGGTCGGGCGGCCTCTCAATGCTCAAATACATAAGAACGCATCCTCTTAACGGGTGCGATCATTCCAAAGACTAATGCACCGGATCCCATCGAACTCCGGTTAAGCGTGCTTGGGCGAGAGTAGTACTAGGATGGGTGACCCCTGGGAAGTCCTCGTGTTGCACCCTCTTTTAACTTTCTTTTCGCTCCTATCTTCTTCTTCACTCGTTGCCTCATCTTTTTCCTTTTTCGCTCCTATCTTCTTCTTCACTGCTGCCTCTTTCGCGTGCATATCGTCAAGATCAACGTCCGCGCGGTTCCCACGCCGTCTCTCTCCCAAAGACTAATGCGCGGGATCCAATGAAAACTACTTAATCCCGCCATAATCCCCTAGATAAATGAAAACGGAAATCTAATTGCTAATTACACCGACTTCCGGATCAAACGGATTCGTAATCGTATCCTTATTGAGTACGCAATTAAAATAATAAAACTTGAAAAACGTGCCCGGCCGTCGTACTCGACGTTCCTCGCCCCGCGGTCGGCGGCCTCTCAATGCTCAAATACATAAGAACGCATCCTCTTAACGGTGCGATCATACCAAAGACTAATGCACCGGATCCCATCGAACTCCGGTTAAGCGTGCTTGGGCGAGAGTAGTACTAGGATGGGTGACCCCTCGGAAGTCCTCGTGTTGCACCCTCTTTTAACTTTTTTTTCGCTCCTATCTTCTTATTCACTCGTTGGCCCCATCTTTTTCCTTTTTCGTTCCTATCTTCTTCTTCACTTGTTTTCGCCTCTTTCGCGTGCATATCGTCGCATCAACGTCCGTGGCGGTTCCCACGCGCCTCTCTCCCGGCACAAATGCGCCGGATCCAATGAAAACTACTTAATCCCGCCATAATCCCCTAGATAAATGAAAACGGAAATCTAATTGCTAATTACACCGATTTCCGGATCAAACGGATTCGTAATCGGATCCTTATTGAGTACGCAATTAAAATAATAAAACTTGAAAACGTGCCCGCCGTCGTTTCTCGACGTTCCCTCTCCCGCGGTCGGGCGGCCTCTCAATGCTCAAATACATAAGAACATCCTCTTAACGGTGCGATCATACCAAAGACTAATGCACCGGATCTCATCGAACTCCGGTTAAGCGTGCTCGGGCGAGAGTAGTACTAGGATGGGTGACCCCTCGGGAAGTCCTCGTGTTGCACCCTCTTTTAGCTTTTTTTTTTTCCTATCTTCTTCTTCACTCGCTTTCGCCTCATCTTTTTCTTTTTTCGCTCCTATCTTCTTCTTCACTCGTTGCCTCTTTCGCGTGCATATCGTCGCATCAACGTCCGTGGCGGTTGCCACGCCCTCTCCTCTAGCACTAATGCGCCGGATCCAATGAAAACTACTTAATCCCGCCATAATCCCTAGATAAATGAAAACGGAAATCTAATTGCTAATTACACCGACTTCCGGATCAAACGGATTCGTAATCGTATCCTTATTGAGTACGCAATTAAAATAATAAAACTTGAAAACGTGCCCGGCCGTCGTGCTCGACGTTCCTCGCCCAGCGGTCGGCGGCCTCAATACATAAGAACGCATCCTCTTAACGGGTGCGATCATACCAAAGACTAATGCACCGGATCCCATCGTAACTCCGGGTTAAGCGTGCTTGGGCGAGAGTAGTACTAGGATGGGTGACCCCCTGGGAAGTCCTCGTGTTGCACCCCTCTTTTTAACTTTTTTTTTTCGTTCCTATCTTCTTCTTCACTCGTTTTCGTCTCATCTTTTTTCCTTTTTTTCGCCTCCTATCTTCTTCTTCACTCGTTTCGCTCTTTTTCGTGCATATCGTCGCATCAACGTCCGTCGGCGGTTCCCACGCGCCTCCTCTCCCAAAGACTAATGCGCCGGATCCAATGAAAACTACGAATCCCGCCATAATCCCTAGATAAATGAAAACGGAAATCTAATTGCTAATTACACCGACTTTCCGGATCAAACGGATTCGTAATCGTATCCTTATTGAGTACGCAATTAAAATAATAAAACTTGAAAAACATGCCCGGCCGTCGTGACTCGACGTTCCTCGCCCGCGGGTCGGGCGGCCTCTCAATGCTCAAATTCATAAGAACGCATCCTCTTAACGGTGCGATCATACCAAAGACTAATGCACCGGATCCCATCGAACTCCGGTTAAGCGTGCTTGGGCGAGAGTAGTACTAGGATGGGTGACCCCGGAAGTCCTCGTGTTGCACCCTCTTTTAACTTTTTTCGCTCTATCTTCTTCTTCACTCGTTTTCGTCTCATCTTTTTCCTTTTTTCGTTCCTATCTTCTTCTTCACTTGTTTTCGTCTCTTTCGCGTGCATATCGTCGCATCAACGTCCGTGCGGTTCCCACGCGCCTCCTCTCCCAGCACTAATGCGCCGGATCCAATGAAAGCTACGAATCCCGTCATAATCCCCTAGATAAATGAAAACGGAAATCTAATTGCTAATTACACCGAATTTCCGGATCAAACGGATTCGTAATCGTATCCTTATTGAGTACGCAACTAAAATAATAAAAACTTGAAAAACGTGCCCGGCCGTCGTACTCGACGTTCCCTCGCCCCGCGGTCGGCGGCCTCTCAATGCTCAAATACATAAGAACGCATCCTCTTAACGGGTGCGATCATACCAGCACTAATGCACCGAGTTAAGCGTGCTTGGGCGAGAGTAGTACTAGGATGGGTGACCCCTGGAAGTCCTCGGGTTGCCCCTCTTTTAACTTTTTTCGTTCCGATCTTCTTCTTCACTGTTTCGCTCATCTTTTTCCTTATTTCGCTCTATCTTCTTCTTCACTGCTGCCTCTTTTCGCGTGCATATCGTCGCATCATCACGTCCGTGCGGTTCCCACGCGCCTCCTCTCCCAAAGACTAATGCGCCGGATCCAATGAAAACTACGAAATCCCGCCATAATCCCCTAGATAAATGAAAACGGAAATCAAATTGCTAATTACACCGACTTCCGGATCAAACGGATTCGTAATCGTATCTTTATTGAGTATGCAATTAAAATAATAAAACTTGAAAACGTGCCCGGCCGCCGTGATTTCGACGTTCCTCGCCCCGGTCGGCGGCCTCTCAATGCTCAAATACATAAGAACGCATCCTCTTAACGGGTGCGATCATACCGTAACTAATGCACCGGATCCCGCCGAACTCCGGTTAAGCGTGCTTGGCGAGAGTAGTACTAGGATGGGTGACCCCTGGGAAGTCCTCGTGTTGCACCCCTCTTTTTTAACTTTTTTTTCGCTCCTATCTTCTTCTTCACTCGCTGCCGTCTCATCTTTTTTCCTTTTTCGTTCCTATCTTTTCTTCACTGCTGCCTCTCTTTCGCGTGCATATCGTCGCATCAACGTCCGTGGCGGTTCCCACGCGCCTCCTCTCCCAAAGACTAATGCGCCGGATCCAATGAAAACTACGAATCCCGCCATAATCCCTAGATAAATGAAAACGGAAATCTAATTGCTAATTACACCGAATTTCCGGATCAAACGGATTCGTAATCGTATCCTTATTGAGAACGCAATTAAAATAATAAAACTTGAAAACGTGCCCGGCCGTCGTGACGACGCTCCTCGCCCAGCGGTCGGCGGCCTCTCAATGCTCAAATACATAAGAACGCATCCTCTTAACGGGTGCGATCATTCCAAAGACTAATGCACCGGATCCCATCGAAATCCGGGTTAAGCGTGCTTGGCGAGAGTAGTACTAGGATGGGTGACCCCTGGAAGTCCTCGTGTTGCACCCCTCTTTTAACTTTTTTTTTTTTCGCTCCTATCTTCTTCTTCACTCGCTGCCTCTCATCTTTTTTCCTTTTTCGCTCCTATCTTCTTCTTCACTCGTTTTCGTCTCTTTCGCGTGCATATCGTCGCATCAACGTCCGTGCGGTTCTCACGCGCCTCCTCTACCAAAGACTAATGCGCCGGATCCAATGAAAACTACGAATCCCGCCATAATCCCTAGATAAATGAAAACGGAAATCTAATTGCTAATTACACCGACTTTCCGGATCAAACGGATTCGTAATCGTATCCTTATTGAGTACGCAATTAAAATAATAAAAATTTGAAAAACATGCCCGGCCGTCGTACTCGACGTTCCCTCGCCCCACGGTCGGCGGCCTCTCAATGCTCAAATACATAAGAATGCTTCCTCTTAACGGGTGCGATCATACCAGCACTAATGCACCGGATCCCATCAGAACTCCGAAAATAAGCGTGCTTGGGCGAGAGTAGTACTAGGATGGGTGACCCCCTGGGAAGTCCTCGTGTTGCACCCCTCTTTTTAACTTTTTTTTTCGTTCCTATCTTCTTATTCACTCGTTTTCGTCCCATCTTTTTTCCTTTTTTCGTTCCTATCTTCTTCTTCACTTGTTTTCGCCTCTTTCGCGTGCATATCATCGCATCAACGCCCGTCACGGTTCCCACGCCTCTCTCTCCCAAAGACTAATGCGCCGGATCCAATGAAAACTACGAATCCCGTCCATAATCCCCTAGATAAATGAAAACGGAAATCTAATTGCTAATTACACCGACTTCTCCGGATCAAACGGATTCGTAATCGTATCCTTATTGAGTACGCAATTAAAATAATAAAACTTGAAAACGTGCCCGGCCGTCGACTCGACGTTCCTCGCCTATGCCAGGGTCGGCGGCCTCTCAATGCTCAAATACATAAGAACGCATCCTCTTAACGGTGCGATCATACCAAAGACTAATGCACCGGATCCCATCAGAACTCCGAAGTTAAGCGTGCTTGGGCGAGAGTAGTACTAGGATGGGTGACCTCCTGGGAAGTCCTCGTGTTGCACCCCTCTTTTAACTTTTTTTTCGCTCCTATCTTCTTCTTCACTGCTTTTTAGTCTCATCTTTTTTCCTTTTTCGCTCCTATCTTCTTCTTCACTGTTGCGTCTCATTTCGCGTGCATATCGTCGCATCAACGTCCGTGGCGGTTCTCACGCGCCTCTCCCAAAGACTAATGCGCCGGATCCAATGAAAACTACTTAATCCCGCCATAATCCCCTGTGATAAATGAAAACGGAAATCTAATTGCTAATTACACGAATTTCCGGATCAAACGGATTCGTAATCGTATCCTTATTGAGTACGCAATTAAAATAATAAAACTTGAAAAACGTGCCCGGCCGTCGTGACTCGACGCTCCTCGCCAGCGGTCGGGCGGCCTCTCAATGCTCAAATACATAAGAACGCATCCTCTTAACGGTGCGATCATACCAAAGACTAATGCACCGGATCCCATCAAAACTCCGGGTTAAGCGCGTGCTTGGGCGAGAGTAGTACTAGGATGGGTGACTCCTGGAAGTCCTCGTGTTGCACCCTCTTTTAACTTTCTTTTTTGTTCCTATCTTCTTCTTCACTCATTTTCGCCTCATCTTTTTTTCCTTTTTTCGCTCCTATCTTCTTCTTCACTGCTTTCGCCTCTTTCGCGTGCATATCGTCGCATCAACGTCCGTCGCGGTTGCCACGCGCTTCTCCTCCAAAGACTAATGCGCCGGATCCAATGAAAACTACGAATCCCGCCATAATCCCTAGATAAATGAAAACGGAAATCTAATTGCTAATTACACCGACTTTTCCGGATCAAACGGATTCGTAATCGTATCCTTATTGAGTACGCAATTAAAATAATAAAACTTGAAAACGTGCCCGGCCGTCGTGCTCGACGCTCCTCGCCTTCGCGGTCGGCGGCCTCTCAATGCTCAAATACATAAGAACGCATCCTCTTAACGGTGCGATCATACCAAAGACTAATGCACCGGATCCCATCGAACTCCGGTTAAGCGCGCTTGGGCGAGAGTAGTACTAGGATGGGTGACCCCGGGAAGTCCTCGTGTTGCACCCCTCTTTTAACTTTTTTTCGCTCCTATCTTCTTCTTCACTCGTTTTACCTCTCATCTTTTTTCCTTTTTCGCTCCTATCTTCTTCTTCACTCGCTTTCGCCTCTTTCGCGTGCATATCGTCACATCAACGTCCGTGGCGGTTCCCACGCTGCTCTCCTCTCCCAAAGACTAATGCGCCGGATCAAATGAAAACTACGAATCCCGCCATAATCCCTAGATAAATGAAAACGGAAATCTAATTGCTAATTACACCGAATTTCCGGATCAAACGGATTCGTAATCGTATCCTTATTGAGTACGCAATTAAAATAATAAAACTTGAAAACGTGCCCGGCCGTCGTACTCGACGCTCCTCGCCAGCGTCGGCGGCCTCTCAATGCTCAAATACATAAGAACGCATCCTCTTAACGGGTGCGATCATACCAGAACTAATGCACCGGATCCCATCAGCTGAAGCTATACAGCTGACCGGGGTTGCTGATGTTGATGAAGTTACCGTCACCGCTGCCGTAGCTTCGGCAGTGATCGGAGGGAGCTCTATTCCTGAGCTCATGATTCCGACAACCAAGCTCCAATACCAAGTTAGTTTGGTGAAATAGACAGTCTCCATTAACAGAAGCTAGAGGAAGAAGAAGATAATATTGTTATTACAATAATGATAATTGTCTTAGTACAGCCGAATATATGTTTAGTAGGGTACACAAATCTATGCTAACAAACTAGTACACATCTGCACTACATTATCAATTATTACCACTTATACCCTTTAACTTTTCACTCAGTCACAGCTAGCCTAGCTTTGCTAGAGAGGGAACAGGATATACCGATGTTAGAGGATCTTTCAATGGATGATGATTTGTTGGCCATTGCACAAACTGCCCTAACAAGGGTACAAAGTATATCTATGCTACGTAGAAGAGGCATTGTTGGCTAGTTGGACACAAAATTTTCATTGCTTTTGTTTTATTTTGTAGGTTGCTTCTCCTGCAACAGACGTGCCTTCAACGTCGACTTAATAGGAACAAGATTGAAGAAGCTCCAAGTAGATTTGTTTGGAATCAATTATGAACATTGTCGTCATGTCGTGTTTTGTAGTATTAATGCTCTTTTATTGTGTTGTTTTAATTAGTATGATTATGCATTTAATTTGTATTTATTTCTTTCTCTTTTATCATGGGCACCTTCAAAATACATCCTTCAACTTTTGTACCTTTTCTCCCTTCAAAAAAAAATAATAATAAACAAATAAAATGAGACTTTAGTTAAACATGCTTATGCGATTGAGAAGCTGTGCGTAATTTCTCTCTTAGAATTATATGCATATTCAGAAATTACACTTTGGATATCTACATTTAAAATCCATACCAAATAAAATACATAGAATCCATCACAAACTCAATAATCACTTTTATTAGGATTCTTTAATAGCGGATACCGTAACTAAATATGCGTCGACCGACAATTTAATTATTAAATCAAATAAATATCCAACACATTTTTCATCGCAAATACTAACTTTACTAAGACATATACTTAGCAACAAAAATAATTTTAAATTATTAGAAAGTAACTTGATGTTTTTGCATTTTAAATGTTAAGCTTCATCTGTTTGCAGGCTTATAATCACAATGTAACAATTAAAAGAATAGTGCGGACGTGACCACTTTGGGTCAAGAATCTATTGGCCGGCATACACCATATCATACTTGTACGGACACATGATGCATGTAAGACACTTGTAAGGTAGAAAAGTCTTTTTTTAATTATAAACAAAGTTGTCTTTAACTGAAATATATCTTCTTTTTTTTTGTCTTTTTTTCTAAGAAACAAATCATTAAAAAGGTTCGTACAATGCAATTTACTGGTTCTCCCCTTATACCACAAAACGCAAGCGAAGCGTAGCCCTCCCCCTATACCACATCTTGTCTTTGATCCCCATTCACCATTGAATGATGTTCCGCTTAAAGAATATTGTATTTACTTCTCACCATCCATGAATCATCCAGCTTGCATCCCATGCGTTCCATTCGCTTCCTTGTATAGAAACTTGTCTCGCTTCGCTAATGCATTCCTTCATAGTCTTCATTTTATTCCATGTGTGCCAATCGTTGGTTTTCAATCATTAGCAGAGTGAAAATAAAACCATGTAAAGGTCCCAAAGTGTCATGCAGTAGTTCTAGATAGTGTTTTCTGTCAGGGTTTAACATCCAATAGCACGAACAATGACCCAATAGTCCGTGTTTCGTAGCATTAATTCTTCTATTGTGTTGTTTCATCAGAATGATTATGTATTTAAGTTGTATTTATTTCTTTCTCTTTTATCATAGGGATCTTCAAAATATTTCCTTCAACTTTTGTACCATCTCTATTATGGATTGAAAAGCATCATATCGTTGGATTTTGTTTCCCTTGAATATCATTACATGAGACTTTAGTTAAACAAGCTTATGCATTGGATTTGTTCCCTTGGAAAATATTTTTCAACTATTCATGACTCGATTAAAATTCAAGTAATGATAATCTAATAACGACACGACTTCATCTCGATCAAGTAATGAACTTTAAGGTAGTTTATGTTATTTCGTTGGAAGCATACAATGGTGGATCGTCAAGCCATCAAAAATAATTCACCTACAACCTCTATAATTAATATAAGTAGAAGTAGAAATTGAACCCACACTGGATTGGTGGGCTTATTTCTTCTAAAATTTATAAAATAAAATATATTTTTGTTTTTATCTAATTTCCTACGAAGAAAAGAAAAAATTAAACGAAGAAAAGTTCCGGTCAATTAATCGCTTCCCACTCAATTCCTACGATTGATCATCGTTTCAAAGATGACTTGTTAAATTATTAATAAATTGGTTACTGATTTACACAACAGAATCAAACAATCTCTCCTATTCATTAATTAGGACAATCGCCACTAAATCCATCCTAATTATGGTACACCCCGCAACGCACCGCCCGGAGTTTGGTGACATAATGTACCTTAAAGATTTGAGAGACCTAATTACTAGGTATTAATCCAACCGGCTTAATTTTAACCATAGTATTAACTACTTTCACAACATGGAATCCTACGGGCTATGAACCGTAGACAATGTGTTGTTTACCACTAAAAATCCAATCTTTTATAGCAACCGCCTAAGATGGATTTGGATGCTAGATTAGAAAATCGATTCTACTTGACGTGCACAAGTAACCAAATCAATACTCTATTCATGTAACGATGAACGCAGAAAATAAATAAATACTAGTAAAATAACAAGGATTAGGAACAATTTGATCTCACAATCATCAATAAATCAAAGGTTCAACAATCAATTAACCGGAATTAAGGAATTACCTACTCATTCTCACAATAAAATCACAAGAAAAAGAAAGAGAATACCTTAATTTATTGAAAAGAAGAAAAAAACAATCACGAATTCATGGAAAAATTATGAAGAAAAGATGGAGATGGAGGGAGAGTAAAAGATGCGCCCTCAGTCTCTTTTGTCGTGAAAGTAGAAAATTAGGGATTGGGAATTCTTATTTTTATCTAATAAATATTAATAATAAATAAATTTGGACCCACCAATGGGGTTATAATAACATAAAAGAGTATTTTAAAATGGTAAAAACTGATGTATATTTCATTTCTTGATATATATCCAATCTGCCAAGCTCATCCAGGAATGGTAGGATCCTACTATAATCGGTTTTAGCTTTCCAGCACTATTTTCTTTTACTAGCTTGACCACTCCTTTTCAACTTCGTCCAAATCGCTCCAAATGACTCCAAAATGCCTCAAAAAATCCAAAATCATGCCTCCATCATATAGATCCTAAAAATCATAAATAAATATAAAAAAACAAACAACCATCTGAGCAATATGTTTTCGCACAAAATGCATCAAAAATACACCATATACCTCAACAATTCTGGACTTATCACCGGGGCATTTCATATCAGATTGTCTGGAACCTATCAAAAGAACCAGAGATGAGGACAGACGCGAAAAAGCAGACGACAAAGGGAAAAATAGATGAGCTTATAAGGCAGACGACAGTTCTTCACGTGAAATCTTGGCTGAACCCTTATCGGATTCGGATGACAATGCATTCATGGAAATAGAGGATAATGATGAGATGATCACTATTCTAAAACTCAGCATCCTCATCTAATTAATGTTCCAAAGATACCATTCCAAATCTTGAGACTGCAGATAATCAAGGATTTCTTAAAGATCTTAACAATGAGTTCTAAGAAATTCAAACAAATTGTGAACTTATAAAGAAAGAAAATGAATATCTCAAGTCTGAAAATCTGAAACTGAAAGCTGAGATTTTCAATTTGAGAAATATTATGTCATCAATGGTAGATGAAACCAGACCGATCAATACAAATTCGAGATCAAGCCTTTTACATCAATCATTCATGAGTATAAACCAAATAAAAGATCCTGAGACAAGTCCGGCCTGGGTTACTCAAAACAAAAGACACTTGTCAAGTCGACTCAAAGTTCGAGATCTGAAAATGGTACTCCTTATGAACCAACTTTCAAACCTGAACCAAAATTTAGAAGGGTCAAGCAAGTCAAGGTTGTTAAATATGTTACTGAAAATCAACAGCATGAACATCCAGTTGCTTATGAATCCAAAAGAATTGACAGATCAAGGAATCATAAGGTCAGGGGGAATAAGAGATTATACCCCTCTAAGAATGACTAGAACACTGATCTTCATATTCACGACAGGAAATCCAATGTAAGGAACAACATTTCTAAAAGCAGAACGGTAGAACGTCCTAGATTTCTCTCTACACATAAAAAGGTTCTTGACAGAACCAGACGAGTGTATAAAATGAAATCTAAGACAATCACTGAACCTACCTTTTAAGAATGATCGTGCTCCATCATACAAACTAAAAGGTAGAGAAAGGACTTCTAATGGAAAAAATAAATTTTATGAAATACCATTTGATTACCCTCAACAGTGGTGTAAACGCCTAAGAGCCACCCGATTCATGTACAGACTAGGCAATACATCATCTGTTACTGGCCATGTTGGACCCAAACAGATTTGGGTACCTAAATCCAACTATTTTTTTTTGCAGGATGTCTGGTATATAGACAGTGGATGTTCCAGATACATGACCTGAAACAAACACTTCTTGGTGAAATATCAAAACAAGGATGGACCTAGAGTTACATTTGGTGGTAGTGAGAAGCCGGGAATTACCAAAGGAATTGGAAGTCTTATCAAGAATGATTGTTGACGGTGATTTTTACGATATATATGATATTATTTTGTAGCAATTTCCTTCGTGTTTTATTACTTTTTATAGAAAGTGAGGGTTTAAATGGAATATTGCAAGAATGCGTATTGAAACGGTTAAAGTGCAAACTCGAGCTTATTACGTGATTTTATTAGTGATTTTTCATCAATATATATGGTTCTACATTTTGCACGCTTTCTATTATCTTGTAGGTACCCGAGCATGGCGGGGGAACGAAGCTAAAACGATGTTCATACCAAGACGTGGAGGGAGATGAGATTGAATTTGGAGTGAAGAGAGAGTGGACGGACGTCCAGCAAACTGAACGTGCGTTTGAGCTGAATGAAGAGTGAATGAGCGTTTGAAGAAGTGGACGGGCGTCCAGAGGAGCTGTTTGATTCAGGGAATTGAGATTTTTAGTGGACGAGCGTCTGATAATACATAGGACGGGCGTCTGACCCAGCTCGGCCCGACTCGAAGATTTCAAGCAACTAGGACGGGCGTCCAGCATAGTGAACGAGCGTCCAGTGGCCGACTTAGCAGAACCGACTTATTTTTCTATATATATGCGCACTGCTTAAGCCCTAGATAGACCACAATTACACACCATACATTGAGAAAACCCTAAACCGAGCAAAGTTAGGCTCGGTCGACTGAGCCCTGGTGCTCGGTCGACCGAGGGTTGTTTTATTTTTATTTTTTTATTTATTTTGTTCCGTTCCTGGATTGTGCTGATGACTAGGGGCTGAGCAGTTTGTTCAAGTTCTGTGAAACCATTTCAGCAGGTTCTTTATTTTCAATCTTTGGTTTATTTTGTGATCTTAATTAAAGTCGTATCTTTTCTATGCTTATGTGTTATGCAATTTAAATTGAGAGATGTTTTGCTGTTGATGTTTACTATGTGACGAGAGTCGGTGTAAACCTAGATCGCCATAGGAAAGATTGGATCTTTAACCTATATATAACGAGAGTTGTTAGGTTAGAAATCTAGGTTGCTAGATTGAATAAATCTTACACCTTGGTTATGAAAGCGTTAATCTTTAAGGATCGAGAGATGACGAGATTAATAGACGAATTATCTAAGAGACTAGGAATTCATACTTTTGATAGGTGAATCACAATTTTAGTTAAATCATCACAAGATAACCTTAGTGAGGAAATTGAGGGTTGCGGGAACGGTGGATCATTGCTTGTTCGTTGTTTAATCACCATGATCATCGTCACAACTTTATAGTTGTTTACTGTTTTCTTTTCTAGGTTATAGTTTAGATTTAGGTTTCGCAACTATCTTTCCTGGCTTTGGATTCTAGATCCTCTGTCCAGTTTATCGTTTCTTCGTTTTCGTTTTTAGTTATTTTTCGTGACAACCTTTAGAAAAATTAAGAACTAGACCAACCTCGATTCCCTGTGATTCGACTCCGGTTGTAGCTACTATACTACGATCCCTGCACTTGGGGTAAACCGGATTATTTTATTACTTGTTTATTTTGCTTAGATAAAATCCGAGACAAGTTTTTGGCGCCGTTGCCGGGGAATCGGTACGGTTGTCTAGTTTATTAATTTTTCTGATTTTCTGTTATAAGTTTGGATAAAAGGGATCGTTAGGGCACATGGTAGTATTTTGGCCATAACTTTCGGCTCCGGTGTCGGTTTGGCGCGCAGGATCCCAATTCGGAAAGCTCGTTCCGATGCCGACGACGTGGCAAACGCCGGAGGACGTTTGACGCCGTTTTCGAGGTCAAAATCTGCTGTTTTCCCTTCCATTTTGGGCTCAGAAAAGACCAACACGTTTTTCTCCCTTTTATTGTTTTCTGTTTTTCTGTTTCGTAGTTAGGTTTCTGTTTAAGTTTTCCGTATCTTTTTCTGTTTCTTTATCTAATTAAAAAAAAAGAAGAAAAAAGTTGTTTTTTATTTGCTAGGGTTTCTGAGGTTTTGAATTTACTGACGTGGTGACTAAGGTGAGAATCAAACGAGGGGTCGAGTTTCTCTTTATTGTGCATCATGCTAGGGCCACACGAGCGTTTGTCCTTTCCAAACGCCCGTCTGCTCTGTGTGGTTCCAAACGTGCGTCTATAAGGAGTGGACGCCCGTCCGACCAAACGCTCCAGTCCTGTATATGTTTTGAGAGCACCAGACGAGCGTCTGTTTTGTCCAAACGCCCATCCAGTGCATCAGGCTTTAGTGAATAGAATTTGATTTTGATACATGCTTCAGTTATTTGACATGGATGTCTTAATGTGCGCTTCTGTGGCCTTTATATATGCGTAGATGTTCTATTCTTTCACCTTTATGGTTATTTCTCCATCTATTGCGGTCCATGTTGAGTGTTTGTTTGTGTTTCGAGTCTGCTGATGTGGCATGGCTTCTTTATTTTACATCCCCCATGTATCTATTGCATACTTTTGGTATGTGGACCACGTCCCATGCGAGTTTTTCGTTGTCTTCTGCTTTATGACTTTGGGTACATGGGATGTGCTTATAAGAGGATGTCACGAAATTTATTCATGAAGTTCATGAGGCCTACTACTGGTGTGACGCCGGGCGCCAAACTAGACGTGATTCTACTATGATTTATGATGTTCCTTTCGTAGTCTATTTAGGGTGTTAGGGTTGTTTAGGGGTTGGCTTTCCTGATGTGATTCATCTGTGCTTTAGTTGAAGCTACTGTCGGTTTTCCGTTGCTATTATTTTCTGATGGATCTTAAGGCACGTCTACACTTGTCTGTCGAGCCTCTGTGGCTTTATTTAGAAGACGTTTATATACTTGACCTTCCTTCTGTAGTTGACATGTTTCATCGCTTAGTCCGAATTATAAATTAGGGCGACATCTATGGAAATTAGTTGGGCTAGCATTTTCTTTATTTTCTTTTTGCCTTATTAGTATAGTTGCATATCACTTAGTTGCATTGTGTTATATTCTGTCTTTTTTTCATTTATTTAGTGCACCTAGCCCTGCTACTTTGTAGTGTCCTCTGTTTACACTTTCAGTTGGAGTTTAATATTTCTGTATGCACATGTTGGACCCTATACGGATGTCAAGCCTCTGTGGCTTTATAATTGACGGTTAGATGTTCTGTGTTTTAACTGTGTGGTAATTTTTCCATCTGAGCAATTATATCCTGTGCTTCTATCTTGTCTATGATTATTTTTGTCATGTTATATCCCCCTATGTTCCCCGAGATGTTTCCATGTTTGTTCAAGTGTGCAGGATATTTTCGATAGCGATTGTGAGCTTTTAGATGATATCGCTTTTACGTGGATGGTCCATGACCTCATCGATTTCTTCAAGCATTTCCGGATCTGGATCATGACCACTTCCAGAATTGCCACCTTCGAACTACAAGCAGCTAAGTACTTTATTTCTTTTTAAATTCTGCACAACCTGAGGACATGTTGCTGTTTAAGTGTGGGGGAGGGGAATGGTTATGTGTATCTATCATTTGCTTAATTTATGATTCTATGCTGAAATGAGCTAAATTTTTCAAATTTTTTGTTTTGTCCCGAGTGAGCAATGCATATTTTTGTTCGGTTTTAATAGTCATTGATGCTGTATACCGTATGTTTAGTAAGTTAGTTGTTTCACCCGACATACATTTCACAAGCCATACTGAACGATGAGCTAAATTATAAAGCTATACCCATTTAGATTAGTAATGTTTGATTATCTTATAAGTATCTTGTGCTTAGTGCTAATGTACATATCGTGGGAATTATAATAGTTTGTGTTTATAGCCAGAGTATGATATACTGTGAATATCTTAGGTTTGAATGTGATAAGTGAAACGTAACTACTGTGCTATAGAAGATGTTTTAAAAAAAATGAAATAATTGGGTGTGTCGGAAGCTGGTCGATGATTTGAGTGCGGTAGGTCATATCTCGAATGTCCTATACCACCATGATGACCAAAAGCTCACGACAGTCAGAAAAAGCTGCTTTATGATTTGAGTAAGGTAGGGTATATCTCGAATATCCTATTCTGCTATGACAGGGCAATAGCTTATTCTGATGTGCGTTTATATGTGGGAATTAATTGAATCAACTGATATAAGGAATCTGGTATGAATGAGTAAAAGACTTAGTTATCATTCACCTTATCCCTAGTATAAACTGACAGATATGTTGTAGGGATTATCCTCTGAGTATGTCAGAAAGGTCCTAAATGTATTCTATCATCCTTTTCAGGATATGTTATGTTTTGTAGGGTGCATGTTATAAGTGTCAATTATTTCTAGTTTGAATGGGGTATTTGCTAGTTGCTTTGAATAAATTTCAAGTTTGGACTTAGTGGAAGTTTGGTATGGCTATGCACACACACGTGGGTGAATCTCTAATTTATTGAATATGTGTTATATTTGCTGAAGTGTCTATCTTTTTTTTCCGAGCCTTTATCTTGTCTTGTTTCGCTCGGGACGAGCAAAAGATAAGTGTGGGGGAGTTGTTGACGGTGATTTTTACGATATATATGATATTATTTCGTAGCAATTTCTTTCGTGTTATATTACTTTTTATAGAAAAGTGAGGGTTTAAATGGAATATTGCAAGAATGCGTATTGAAATGGTTAAAGTGCAAACACGAGCTTATTACGTGATTTTATTAGTGATTTTTCATCAATATATATGGTTCTACATTTTGCACGTTTCTATTATCTTGTAGGTACCCGAGCATGGCAGGGAACGAGCTATAACGATGTTCATACCAAGACGTGGAGGGAGATGAGATTGAATTTGGAGTGAAGAGAGAGTGGACGGACGTCCAGCAAACTGAACGTGCGTTTGACCTGAATGAAGAGTGAACGAGCGTTTGAAGAAGTGGACGGGCGTCCAGAGGAGCTGTTTGATTCAGGGAATTGAGATTTTTAGTGGACGAGCGTCTGATAATACATAGGGCGGCGCCCCGACCCACTTCGGCCCGACTCGAAGATTTCAAGCAACTAGGACGGGCGCCCAAAGATAGTGAACGAGCGCCCAAAGGCCGACTTAGCGTAACCGACTTATTTTTCTATATATATGCGCACTGCTTAAGCACTAGATAGACCACAATTACATACCATACATTGAGAAAACCCTAAACCGAGCAAAGTTAGGCTCGGTCGACCGAGCCCTAGTGCTCGGTCGACCGAGGATTGTTTTATTATTATTTTTTTATTTAATTATTTTGTTCCGTTCTTGGATTGTGCTGATGACTGGGGGCTGAGCAGTTTGTTCAAGTTCTGTGAAACCGTTTCAGCAGGTTCTTTATTTTCAATCTTTGGTTTATTTTGTGATCTTAATTAAAGTCGTATCTTTTCTATGCTTATGTGTTATGCAATTTAAATTGAGAGATGTTTTGCTGTTGATGTTTACTATGTGACGAGAGTCGGTGTAAACCTAGATCGCCATAGGAAAGATTGGATCTTTAACCTATATATAACGAGAGTTGTTAGGTTAGAAATCTAGGTTGCTAGATTGAATAAATCTTACACCTTGGTTATGAAAGCGTTAATCTTTAAGGATCGAGAGATGACGAGATTAATAGATGAATTATCTAAGAGACTAGGAATTCATACTTTTGATAGGTGAATCACGATTTTAGTTAAATCATCACAAGATAACCTTAGTGAGGAAATTGAGGGTGGCGGGAACGGTGGATCATTGCTTGTTCGTTGTTTAATCACCATGATCATCGTCACAACTTTATAGTTGTTTATTGTTTTCTTTTCTAGTTTATAGTTTAGATTTAGGTTTCGCAACTATCTTTGCTTTGGATTCTAGATCCTCTGTCCAGTTTATCGTTTCTTTGTTTTCGTTTTTAGTTATTTTTCGTGACAACCTTTAGAAAAATTAAGAACTAGACCAACCTCGATTCCCTATGATTCGACTCCGGTTGTAGCTACTATACTACGATCCCTGCACTTGGGGTAAACCGGATTATTTTATTACTTGTTTATTTTTCTTAGATAAAATCCGAGACAATGATCTGGAGATTTGCGATGTCATGTTCGCTGAAGGACTGAAGTACAATCTTCTTAGTGCAAGTCAATTTTGTGACAATGTATATGAAGTCATATTCAACAAGAAGAGATGCAGAGTCATAAATGAAGAAACTAAATGTATTTATATTAATCGAAAAAGAAAGAAGAACATGTATGTAGTAGACTGGTCAACAACAACATCAGAAGTATGTCTACAAGTACAATAAAATCCTAAGATAAGCCATCTATGTCACAAAAGACTGGGTCATCTCAACTTTAAAACAATCAACCGGTTGGCAAGGAATGATCTAGTGAGAGGACTACCGGATATGGTTTGCAAGAAAGAAAGTATTTGTGACTCCTGCCAAATGAGGAAACAAATCAAACCATATTTCAAATCAAAGACAACACCATCAACAAATCGAATTCTACAACTTCTACACATGGATTATTTGCACCGGTGACACCAATAAGTATCAATGGAAATAAGTACACTTTGGTGATAGTTGATGATTTCTCAAAATTCACATGGTCTATCTTCGTCAACAAGAAGAGAAAAACTCTGAAGAAGCTGCCTGACCTACTAAAAAGACTTCAAAATGAGAAGGATATGACTGTATTCAAGATCAGATCTGACAGAGGCACAAAATTCTTGAATCAAGTCATTATAAGCTATTGTGAAGAAAATGTCATGCAACATCAACTGGCTACAGCTAGAACTCCACAGCACAATGGAGTAGCTGAAAGAAGAAACAGAACATTAAAAGAAGCTGCCTGAACTATGATAGCAAAAGCTAACATGTCAAAAGGCTATTGGGCAGAAGCTATCAACTCTGCTTTTCATACTCAAAATAGATCAATTCTCAACAAAGTCAGAGGAAAAACACCTTATGAACTATGGAATGGGAGAAGACCCAGTATCTCATACTTTCATATCTTTGGAAGTAAGTGTTTTATCCACAACAATGGAAAAGATCAGCTGAAGACTTTTGATGCCAAGGCAGATGAATGAATATTCTTGGGATATTTAGATGTGAGTAAAGCATTCAGTGCATGTCGTCTTTGATGAGCCAAACATCAATACTGATATGCAAATAGAAGAAGAAGATCTAGCAACAGCATTTGCAGCCAATCAATGTTGACATTGAACTAAGACAACTTAATTCGACAAGTAGATGATTTTCATCCTACTATTGAGCAAGGTGTGACTCAAGAAGAAGTACAGCGACACCAATCACTGAGCCAAATCAAAATTGGCTAAGAGACCATCCAGCAGAACAAGTTCTCGGAGATCCAAAAATTGGTGTTAAAACCAAAAAAAAAAAAATGGAAACCATGCTCACTTGCTTTCTGTCAGTTATAGAACCCACAACTTTTGAAGATTCTTGCAAATATACTGACTAGATAATAGCTATGCAAGAGGAATTAAATGAGTTTGAGAGAAATCAAGTATGGGAACTCACAAATAGACCAGACCACTCAAATATCATTGGAACAAAGTGGGTTTGCAGAAACGAGATGGATGAAAATGGGGTCATTATTAGAAACAAGGCAAGACTAGTGGCAAAGGGCTACTCACAAGTTGAAGGTATTGACTTTGATTAATTAAACATATGCACCAGTTGCAATACTAAAAGCGATCAGACTATTTCTGGCATATGTGCTCATCTAAACTTCTAAGTATATCAAATGGATGTCAAATCAGCCTTCCTAAATGGCCTACTTGAAGAAGAGGTCTATGTCCAACAAACACCTGGATTTGAAATCAAAGGACAAGAAGACAAAGTCCTCAAGCTCAACAAAGCACTCTATGGCTTAAAACAAGCACCCAGAGCTTAGTATGAAACTTTATCAAAGTTTCTTGTGGAAAATGAATTCAAAAAGAGAACAGTAAACAAGATACTGTTCGGAATGCAACATGAATATTGCACATTTCTGGTACAGATTTATGTGGATGACAACATCTTTGGATGTCAAAACACCAAGTTACGTGAAAAAAATTCGAATCTGATGAAGAGTAAATTTCAAATGAGCATGATGGGAGAAGTCAATTATTTCCTTGGACTACAAGTCAAGCAAATGAAAAATGAGAACTTCATCAACCAAAGCAAATATATCAACGATCTCATCAAAAACTATGGAACGGATTCAAGTGCAAAAGATGCAACTCCTATGTCAGCAAATCCACACATGGATAAAGGTATCAATTGCAAATGTGTATATCAAACCAAATACAGAGGTCTGATAGGTTCTTTGTGGTACCTAACTGCAAGCAGACCAGACATATTATTTGTTGTTGGAGTACGTGCAAGATTTCAATCAGATCCAAAAGAGAGTCACCTAGCTGCTGCAAAAATGATGTTGAAATATTCAAAGATAAAATTCACTTAGGATTATTCTTTCCAAAAGAAGGTGACTTCACTCTAGTTGGTTACACAAATGTAGACTATACAGGTGGCAAAGTGGATAGGAAAATTACATCTAGTACTTGTCGAATGCTAGAAAACCAACCAGTATCTTGGTTGAGCAAAAAACAGACGTCCATTGCAACATCTATAGTAGAGCCAGAGTATGTAGCTGCAGGAAGCTATTGTGCACAAGTCTTATGGATAATACAACAACTCAGAGATTATGAAATTGAAGAAAAAGGGATTCCGATCATGTGTGATAATACAAGTGTCATATCAATATCAGAAAATCCAGTCCAACATTCCAAGACAAAACATATTGATATCAGACATCACTTCATAGGAGATCATGTGGAAAAAGGTGATGTAAGGTTGGTCTTGATAAGTTCCTAAAAAGTCGAATAATTCTAGATGTTTTGGACTCAATTTGGTGCCATATGTTGTTATTTTGCGATGTTTTTATCCTTTTTGGGCTAGATTACTGCGGATGATTGAATTATTGCAGGATGATTCGAGATTAGAAGAAAAATGCCCAAAAAACGGAGCTAAAATGGAAGAATTCAAAACCAGTCTGTCATACCTGGGTGTGTGACAGCTTCAAAACTGATCCTGGCCAATGAAATGTTCTGATTGGTCAAACATTCACCAACGTGATTTCCTTCAAATTGGCGTTATTTCTGATGCAAAAGAGGAGCCCACACACTAGAAGAGTCCAAGATTGATAGATATTTGATTTTAGAGATTTTCTTGATTAAATTAATTATGGAAACTTATTAAATTATGTAATTATCCCTTTTATACTCCCCTAAGTCGTGAAATTCATGATACACGCCTCCAACCTCAGATTTTTACTCGACTTTTGCCTTCTCTTCTTCATCATCATCTCCCATCCCCAAGAACAAGGATTTTTAGGTTTTAAGTATTCAAGAACGAAGCTTTTTCGAGGTTTGATTATTTTATGCAATACTTTGACGGTTTACTTCTCTCTCTTTTCTCCTTTCTTCTATTTATTTATTTTTCTTGTCAAAGTATGAATTTTATGATTGAATCTTGGATTATTGATATGGAACGTGAGTAGATATCAGTTTCTAGGATTAGGAGAAACCCGGATATGAATATATGATGTAAAAACCCAATATTTCCCTTGTTTTATGAATTTGATTCTTATAAATTGATTCTTGTGTGCTATTCTTGTTTGATTGTCGAATTTAATAGCCTGAGAGGGTGAATAATCGCAATTCTACGTAGAGAAATTATTCGATTAATTAGTGACCGAAAAAGTACTACTTAATTGATACCTTAGGAAACAAGAATTGAATCTAGGGTTTTATTGGAATGAAAATTTGGTAAAAACCTAGATGGCATGAAATTATGGTTCTTTAAGGGATCTAAATCCATTCTTAATCGTGGGAAACCGGGTGGAGTATGACTTTAGTGCGATCACGAAAATAATTCGATAGAATATTCTTGTGATAAAATTTGATAATTGCCTTTATAAGTGTAAATTTCATATCTTGGGGGAAATATTGTTGGTAAGTCATATAGTAATTCCGTGGTGACTCCGAAATCCTAGAAATGCTTCTAAATTGGATCTTCACCTAAATCTTGAAGTTCTTGGCTTGTAGTTATATTTTCTTTATTTTCTTTATTGTTAGGATTTTTAGAGAAAAAACCTACAAATATTTGATTTGTCTAGCTAATATAAATCGGGAATTGTTTGGTGATTGACTACAAGTCCCTGTGGGATCGACATCCTAAGTACTACTCGATAAGCCGTGCGCTTGCGGTAGCATTTAGTGATTATATTGAAAATCACACATCAAGTTTTCTGGCGCCGTTGCCGGGGACTTCGGTGTCAACATCGAACGTGTTTTTGATTTTGTTAGACTAGATTTTTTTTTCTCACCATAGCAAGTCGCACCTTGTCATGCGTGAGACATTTTTGCTTTTGATTTTTTTTTTTTTTGTGCAGAAATTTGAAGTGCCAAGCTTTCATGGATTCATTTTACTCTAGATTCAGCGCTCAAGTGACACCAACTGATGAGAGGATGTATGGATATGGACTTAACCAATTTAAAGTGAGATGTTCATATTATGGTGGAAACCATTGTGAAGCTCAGTGCAATAGAGGTTATTCATCCCACCAATGGAATACTTATGACAATTATGGTGCAAGTTATGAGAATCAATTCCAATATAGCCACAACAATGCACCAACATACAATGGCAGGATGAGTAACTATCCTTATTTTCCTTGGGGTAAAGATCAAAGCAATTGGCGACAAGAACCATTCCCTCAATCTGAACTTCGGCCTAGGCTTGAGGTTATAACGGAGAGTCCCATTCAAGAATGGGAACAATTCAAAGAAAGATCGAATGATTCACACCCCATTTCTTCTACTAATAAGAGAGCTAACAATTGGAGAATTGATTGCACGGAATCGCCATGTTATTGAAGAGACTCGGAAGGATAAGCATATGATGGAGATTCAAGACCATAATGCCGTCCTTGAAAGTTGTGGGGATGAAAACTATGATCCTTATGAAATCCCACAATGTCTTGATATGAATGTTTTCGGTGACTCTTTCTCAAAGATTGCTGAGTGTTTGGGCCTTCAGATTAACAAGAGTGGAGCCACATGGAAATTCGAACCATCTTCACCGGATAATGGTGCAATAATTCCGGATTCAACATTGACGAGCCAAGAAGAAAATGAAAAGGGAGGTAACATTACCGTGCTTGACTCTAATTCATTTGATAATGTTAGTTATCCTTCTTTGAATAACGATGTTGAATTTATGCATGTTGAGCATGTAGAGTATATAGATGTTGCACCTCTAATTGTCCATAATTCTCTTAGATTTGTCATGAGCATTGATAAAGAGATTGATAAATTGTTAGGAGGCGCTTCATTCGTTAGAGCTAAACTGATTAATCACTTTTTAAGAAGACATGATTATAGGCTCCCAATGCTATATCTGAAAATACTTGTTAATATCTTTGATATGTGGAGAAAGATGCAAAGGGATGCCCTTGTTTGGTTTAGTCCTCCTTGAGAATGATGCTTAAAGATAGTCCAACTGAAGACTATAAATTCAGAATGTATTTTTTTATATTTTTTTTTCTTGTTTAAATAATAAATAAAGGAAGAGAGTTGCCTTCTCGGTCCTTTGGTCTTGGTTTGTTTTGTTTTTGTGTCTGTTTTGCAGAGAGAAAGATGTGCACGAGTGGTATTTAAAGGTGGCATGCGGAGGAAAAAAAGAAAAAAAGTCTTGAAGGATGGAAATAATACCTATGATGTGGTTAAGGACAATGAGTGTGAGATTGGAAAAAAAAATCGAAAAAACAGCCCTTGTCACACCCATGGTGTGATGGAGACTGTTTTTCTAAAATTTAAAAAAAAAAAAAAAAAAAAAAAAAAAAAAAAAGAGAAAATCCCGGTGACTTTTCCACCAAGGAAAGGACCACCACATAATCCTGGTGACTTTGCCGGTGCTCTGGTAACACTCAATTCTCCACTCTCCAACTCCACAGGGTTAGAAGAAGATTCTTCGGGACTACGATGTTCGGAGCGTTATGATATGCACACAAGGTGGCCGCCCATTGCATCTTGTGAGTTTTTTTTTTTTTTTTTTTTTTACCCTCCCACGATTTAATTTAATTACATTGAGGACAATGCAACCTTTAAGTGTAGGGGAGCGACGTTTGTACAAGTCTTTTTTTCATGCAATGTAGAGTCTTAGTCATTGTCAGTCGAGTCAGTTGTGTCGTTTTGTCTTGATGGTTTTGATGATCACACATAGCTACTTTAGATGAATTTTGCAATGCATGAAAATTGATATAGTTTGTTCTGACAAGAGAAATGCATGACATGGAGTGAAAAATCCTTTTTAGAATTTCATGTTTACAAGTGACATTATTTTCTTTTGGAAACAATAGAGTCCGAGTGAATAGACAAATAACCCGGTAAGGTATTTTTCCGGCCATATGACTGACCACTTCAGTCTCACCCTAAATTTGTGCGTATTTTCTCTTCCTTGGATTTGTTCCTTTAGAACTTGTGTTGAGTCTTGTTGATGTTACTTTGGTATGTGCAAACACATGGAAATGATTGAGGCATTCGTTTCTACTTTCCACCACATTATATACCTTATACCTTTTGAGCCTTAGTCTTTATTACACATTTTTCCCACTTTACCTTACTTCACTACACCATACATTGAACAACCCGAAAAAGAGGTAGCCCAATTCCTTTCACTCAAACTTAGGACTAACTGGGGCACCTGGCTATCAAATTTCTTGTACTTAGTATTTAATGATCAAGCTTGGGGGAAATCCATATTGTTACCATTTGTCTGCTTTCTTAGTTTGAAAAAAATGACAAAAAAAAAAAAAAGAAAAGAAAAGAAAAGAAAAATATATGAAAAAGAGAAGAAAAAACCATCAATAAAGGAGGCAATCAAAAGAAGAAGAAAAAAAAAACCTCCTAAATATTATTTGTTCTATTTGTTTGTAATAAAGAGGGAATTGTATCATTATCCTCCCAAAAGTAGAGAAATTATCCTTTGTATTTTCTTTTGTTTGGAAATAAAGTGTTTGACCCCTTGCACTTGTGTGATGTTGAAGTTTAATAGTCATGTGTCTCGCTAGTTCTAATGGTTTTTGCCATCTCTTATACCTTTTCCTACACCTATCACCGTTTTTTTTTCTACTTGGGCTATTCTCACTTACCGTCCTTTTTCCCGAAGACCTTCTGATTTATGTGTTGCACAATGCCTTGGTGATTGATACGAGACGATATACAAGCATATAGTAGGACATTTTCAATGGAATGAGCTTGAGAGTTTAGTCACCTCATAAATAATGAGCGTTGAGTGATATATCCCGTGAGGGTCTATTTGCTTGGTCTATGTTGTTTCCCATTGACAATTTTTGTTCACTTTTGCTCCTGATATGATAAGAAGGATTCGTTAGTCTATGTCTTGTGTTTTGAATGCCGGAATGAATTTTATTGATGCTCGTGAGTTGTACATCTCCGTCTATTGCTATGTCATGTGTGATCTTCTTAGTCCGTCTCGTCTTGAGTCTTTTTGTTTGCTTGGGGACAAGCAAAGTCTTAAGCTTGGGGGAGTGATAAGTTCCTAAAAAGTCGAATAATTCTAGATGTTTTGGACTCAATTTGGTGCCATATGTTGTTATTTTGCGATGTTTTTATCCTTTTTGGGCTAGATTACTGCGGATGATTGAATTATTGCAGGATGATTCGAGATTAGAAGAAAAATGCCCAAAAAACGGAGCTAAAATGGAAGAATTCAAAAACCAGTCTCTGTCATACCCAGGGTGTGACAGTTTCCAGAAATCTGATCCTGGCCAATGAAATGTTCTGATTGGTCGAACATTCACCAACGTGATTTCCTTCAAATTGGCGTTATTTCTGATGCAAAAGAGGAGCCCACACACTAGAAGAGTCCAAGATTGATAGATATTTGATTTTAGAGATTTTCTTGATTAAATTAATTATGGAAACTTATTAAATTATGTAATTATCCTTTTATACTCCCTAAAGTCGTGAAATTCATGATACACGCCTCCAACCTCAGATTTTTACTCGACTTTTGCCTTCTCTTCTTCATCATCATCTCCCATCCCCAAGAACAAGGATTTTTAGGTTTTAAGTATTCAAGAACGAAGCTTTTTCGAGGTTTGATTATTTTATGCAATACTTTGACGGTTTACTTCTCTCTTTTCTCCTTTCTTCTATTTATTTATTTTTCTTGTCAAAGTATGAATTTTATGATTGAATCTTGGATTATTGATATGGAACGTGAGTAGATATCAGTTTCTAGGATTAGGAGAAACCGGATATGAATATATGATGTAAAACCCAATATTTCCCTTGTTTTATGAATTTGATTCTTATAAATTGATTCTTGTGTGCTATTCTTGTTTGATTGTCGAATTTAATAGCCTGAGAGGGTGAATAATCGCAATTCTACGTAGAGAAATTATTCGATTAATTAGTGACCGAAAAAGTACTACTTAATTGATACCTTAGGAAACAAGAATTGAATCTAGGGTTTTATTGGAATGAAAATTTGGTAAAAACCTAGATGGCATGAAATTATGGTTCTTTAAGGGATCTAAATCCATTCTTAATAGTGGGAAACCGGGTGGAGTATGACTTTAGGTACGATCACGAAAATAATTCGATAGAATATTCTTGTGATAAAATTTGATAATTGCCTTTATAAGTGTAAATTTCATATCTTGGGGGAAATATTGTTGGTAAGTCATATAGTAATTCCGTGGTGACTCCGAAATCCTAGAAATGCTTCTAAATTGGATCTTCACCTAAATCTTGAAGTTCTTGGCTTGTAGTTATATTTTCTTTATTTTCTTTATTGTTAGGATTTTTAGAGAAAAAACCTACAAATATTTGATTTGTCTAGCTAATATAAATCGGGAATTTTTTGGTGATTGACTACAAGTCCCTGTGGGATCGACATCCTAAGTACTACTCGATAAGCCGTGCGCTTGCGGTAGCATTTAGTGATTATATTGAAAATCACACAACAGGTCTACATCAAAACATACGACCAGTTGGCAGATATCTTCACCAAACCTCTGTGTGAAAATAGATTTACAGCATTGAGAAGTCTTCTTGGATTAATGAATCTTTCATAATCCTATCAATCATAAGAAATTAACCAATGCATTGTATCTTTCTCATTTTGGGTGATCTCGCTCGACAGACCAATTATTGTGTTAAATGATTTAATAAATTAGTATTGGATTCCCAAACATTTGGTTATCGATGAGGGAATCGCGTAAGAGGGGTAAGAGCTCTGACGATCGGGAATCAGAAGAAGGGGAGGTAGCAAGAAATGATGAAGGATAGAGGGAAGTACGTGGAGGTGATAGGGGCGCGGGGTAACTGGGTCGGATGGTGGAAACAGAAAGTGCTATATGAGAGGGGAGAGACGTGGTAGGGGTAGGAAAGTGATCTATCAAAGAAGACAAGGTATAAGGGAAGGAAGATTCATCAAAAACGACATAATGGTCATCGTAGATGCGATTGGTGGTGAGATCAAGGCTTTTGGAGCAGAAGACGGTTTCATGATTATTATAAGGGTGAAGATAAGGCCAGCAGGCACAGCCAAAAACACGGAAGAAAGAATAATTTGGAGAGGGATGATACACCATTTCATAGGGAGATTTGTTGTTGAGAATAAGAGTGGGTAGGCGATTAATGAGGTAAGTGTGTCTTTAAGATACCCTCGATGATTGATGTGGCATGAGTAGTCCAATACAAGGAAATAGTTATGGTGAAATTCAAAGTAAATGGCATTATCTTTTGCAAATTGAGAAATAGAAAGTAGATTAGTGAAAAAAGAGGGGACGACAAGGTTATTATTAAGGACATAAGAACGATCAGAATTAGACAAACGAGAAGAACCATAATGAGTGATAGGCAAACAAGTACCATAACCAATATGTAAACTTCCAGGGCCGCATAAGCATCTGCAGAAAGAATTAAATTGCGAAAATCATTAGTAGTGTGATGGGTGGCTCCCGTATCCAGTATCCAATTAGAAGAGTATGGTGCATGTTTCATTGCATAATAAGCCTATGGGGGAGTAGGAGGCCGAGGTGGACGAGCCGGCGGAGGTGAGGCAAGAGTAGAATCGAAGTGGTACCAACAATTGTGAATGGTGTGGCCAAAACGTTCACATAGCTGACATTGAATGGACGGGTCTGACTATTGAGGACCACACCCCCTGGAAGTTCCATGCCCCATCCTCTATTATGAGCCGGTCAGCCACGGCCATGGTAATTTCCGGATAGGGAAGAACTAGCTGCCAAATTGGCAGCAGGTGCTGCTACTGTGTTGCTCGGAAAAGGGGCAGAGACCGGCGGTGGATGGAGTTGGTTTATCGGAGCCTCGATTGATAATATCATAGAGTATACCTCATCTACGATGATGTCAGAGCAAGAGGAAATAATGGTAACCAATGAATCGAACTTTGAACCCATGCCAGCCTGTTAAGAACAATTTATTATGTTTTGATGATGGCCATACTAGCTGTTATAGAAAGCATAAAATAAGTTAGAAATCTCAGTATAAGTCATTACTTAGAGTCTGACATGTTGTATAAGTTGATTCAGACAAGTATTTTACTAGTTGGTAGGATGGCTAAGTAAAACAGAAATCCGGCAGAGTGAAAACAGCCAAGTACCAGCAGAGAAGCATGAAGACATTATGGTCTGAATTATATCCAGGGAAGTCGTTGATGACCTTGGTTAAGTCTAAGTTATATCTCAAGTGATGAAATTCGTTGTTAAATATGGTGTACACTGATCTCACACAAATCAAGGATCAGTGAAGTACAAGGACTCTTCTAAACTCAAAGAAATCAAGAAAGCAGTGAACCGGCAAAGTAAACTGTCTATCGGCTGTGTAAAAATGATGCAGTGAATGAAGATCTAAAACACTCAACCGTTCAAGTGAAAAGACAACAGAGTAAACTACACTTGTTCAGATTATGAAAAATAAGGAAGATTCAGAAGATCAAGCACTCAATGCACAATCAATCAAGAATCAATCAAGGACGGATTTTATCATATACGTTTGAATAAAATCCGATCACTGAAATCAAGGAGAATATAATTAAGGGGGAATCAAGAATTAAATCAAGGATTATTCCTCACATTAAATAGCCAACGGATGGAAATTCAAATCAAGGATTATCAAGGCTATAAATAGAAGGCATTGACAGACAGGAAAAATAAAGATTAAATCTGATAAGAAACAAGCGAAAACTCACAATTTGAAAAGCCTTCTATCTGAACTTAAAGGAAACATCTAGAGATCATCTCAAAGAATCGTAACTTCAATTCCACATCAAGCTCGAGATTGATCAACAAATCTGTGAATCCAATTCACATCAATCTGAAGCAATTGAATCAGAGGAATCTGAGAAGGAGTTTCAACCTTTGTGATAGCTACTAAAAGATTTGTTCTCAACGAGCAATGATAGAGACTGAGTCACTGAAGCTTTTGTAGCCAGGGAGTGATAGTCTTGAAGATTGTGAAGCTTGTGTAGCCAAGGACAATCGTGCTATTGTATCTCATGAAAACAATACTGAATTCATCCAATCATCACAAGAGAAGAGCGGATTAAGGGATTACACCACCCTGAACCACTATAAACCTTTGTGTCTATTTATTTTCAGCAATTTACTTTACAACACTTTATTTCATTGCATACTATATATGTGATTGCATAATCTACTTTGAACCATCATGTGAAGAAGGGACTTATCCGCTGCCCAAAAGCTTTTAAATAAAAGAAAAAAATTTGAAACTCCACTATAGTCATTCACTCCCCCCCCCCCCCCTCTGACTATAGTTTTACCCTTCTCTGGGACCAACACGGCCAAAATATACGCAATTAGATTGTCGTCGTTGATGGGGTGGCCGGCCATATGCTCCGATCATCGGCAATACATTTCATAGTCATAAAGTAATCCGCAGATGTCATTGATCCTCTACGCCTAGAAGCTAACCTGGTGTGAAGGTGCACCAATTGAGCCCGAGACTATGAAGCAACGCTTTTCTGAAGGGAGCTCCTAATTTCCGCAGATGTATTCACATGGTATACCTGGGATAAAACATCATCAGTGAGCGAAGACGTGATCGTACTCAGGATCAAACTATTATGTTTTATCAATAGGTATACAATGGATTTTGTGAAGTCTGTCCACGTACCGGAAACAATGGAGGAAGACATCATTGGAATAGATCCGTCCACATAGCCCAAGACGCCTTGCCCTCGTAAATACTGGAGAAATTGGGCACGCCACAATGGGTAATTATTTCGAGAGAGTTTTATGATGTGAATTGTAGAGGAAGGGGTGAATGAAGGGTAGGGAGAGAGATCGTAGGAGGAAGAAGAGGTAACAGACGAGTTGGAAGAAGTTTGCCCGTCGGCTATGGATTCCGGCAAGGTGAAAGAGTCCTAATTTTCATGATTAAGAGAGTTGGACATGAAAACGAGACGTAAAAGCTTTGATACCATATTAAATGTAAATCGTTGCATAATAATAATGAGTACAACCGTTCTTTATATAGATTACATCATATGGATATTATTGGAACAATTATCATTAAGGGAAAACCCTAGCTAGCCTAGCCGATTACTTCCTCTCCAAGTTTGCGTCAGCTTGGTTGTCTTCTAAAGTCCCGTCAATAGTGCTCAACTATAATATGAATAAGATTCGATCGACACTCCCTCATTTGTTGAATATGTTGAAAAGTGTCGTGTCTATTGTGGAAAAGGAAAAGTATGTGTTGCTTGTGAATTCTTCCATAGGCAAGAAAATGGCCCCAAAAAAAAGAATTAAAAAAGGGAAAGGAACCCATGCATCAAGCTGAAAGTCAAGATAGTCAAGGAAAATGATGCTAAGAGCATTTGATTCCATTGTGGAAAGATTGGCCACTTGAAAAGAAACTGCAAGGCTTACTTGGATATCAAGAAAAACAAGCATGATGATGCTTCGACTTCATGTTTATTTATGATTGAGACTAATGTCACTTCTTCTAAGTCTCACTGTGTTGGGTATTATATAGGTAGCGGTTCTCATATTTGTACAAATATACTTGGACTACGATGGACTAGAGATCTGAAGGAAAGAGAGGTTGACCTACATGTTGAAAATAGAGAGCAAGTGTTGTTGCATTAGCTGTGGTGGATTAATTTCTTTCGTTGCCCAGTAGGCTAGTCCTTGAACTTAATATTTTTATTTTGTTCATGCTCCTATTAAAACGTTATTTCTATTTACGCATTGAATGTAAAATGCTACTCTTACACTTTTAAAAATAAATATTATGTGATGGATTATTTTATGGTACTTGAAAACTCGAATCATGGTCTCTATGTATTAGATATGCAATTCAAAATACTCAATGTAAATACGGAGAAAGTAAATCGACATTTACTGGTAAAGGGATTAGATCCGATAAATTGTTAGGCCACATTTCCAATGACAATTCAAGCCAAAGATGGATACTCTTATTTCATCACCTTCATTGATGAACATTCTTGTTATGGATATGTATACTTAATGAAGTATAGATTTAAGCCTTTGAAAAGTTCAATTCATTGATGACCATTCTCTTTATGGTTATGTATACTTAATGAAGTATAAATTTGGCCTTTGAAAAGGTCAAAGAAATCAAAAATAAAGTTCAGAAACAACTAATGAAACAAATAAAACCATTCGATCTGATCGAAGTGATTAGTACCTAGGTGGTGAGTTTCAATATTATCTTAAAGATAATGGTATTCAACCTCGATGGACCCCTCCGGGGACACCTCAAATAAATAGAGTGTCTGAAAGGAGGAATTGTACTTTGTTGGACATGTTACGGTTAATGATGAGTAATGCAACACTACCAAAATCGTTTTGGGGGTATGCCCTGGAAACAGCATCTCATACACTAACCGCGTTCAATAAAAAGTGGTTGAATCTACTCCTTATGCGATATTTAAGGTAAAGAAACCAATCTAGCTCACCTTAAAATCTCTGGATTTCCCACCTCTAGCGGTGACCCACACGAACAACCACCAGGATCCTCCAAATGATCACACTCAAAAGTTCGACCACTAGATCGACTTTTATCCTCCCAAACTTTCTCTCCCTCTCTAAGAAGCTCACTTTTACTTGTGATTTTCAAGTATGTATTGTGATACACATGAGCTTGGCACCTATTCACTTTTATAGGGAAAAGAGGCGCCCCCAAAAATCTATCCCAATAAATATGGGATTAGCTTATTGACTTGGAATATTGAATAAAAAATATTTTCCTTGTAAAATAAGGATTAAGATACTGATTAAATAATCATTTATTATGCTTTTATTTTATATACAATATTAATTTTCAATATTAATATCTTAAGATTATTTATGCATAATAAATAATAACTTAAATATGAACACCAATAAAACACATTGCAGTGAGCATAATAATTATTCATTATTTGATTACCGCGTAATCACAATTTAATTCTAGAAGGTCATTCATATGTGTGTGACCCGAAAGACTCCCGAATATGTTGGTCGTAAGTATAAAATATATCAGAAGTCATTTCAGATTCAACGATTGTGATTGACATCTAGCAATATGTCCAGAAGAGTCATGTGCTACTACTGACTATAACCTTTCGGTGGCAGTTGTGTAATTATCCTTAGACCGGGTTCGTCATTATATCGCGGTGTGGATGACTATTTTGATGCTATGATACCAAAGCACGTGTAACATTTATGTTGTGTCTAGTATTTGTGTTTCCTAATGGTAGGAATGAATATACGAAATGGTCTTCTTATAAGGAATATTTTATTTTCGAAAGTCTTTGCAAAATAGAAATAAATGTTACTTTGAGAGAATGTAATATTTAGATTTTAAGATGGAGTTGTTGATGTATTGACACTCAAGTAACGACTGAATGGATATTGTGTATGCGAAAGAATTCTAGTTCTGCGTGAACCATTTCACAGGAAATATTGTAGTCGACAAGACATGACTTTTCTAAATAATTGGGGTCGTGACACACAGATAGATGTCAATCACTATTGTTACATATGAAATGGTATTTAATAAATACAATTCTATTTACGGACAAGCTTGTCGAGTCACACACAAATGAATGATCTTTCGGAATTCAATTGTGATTTTATGATAATCGAATAAAGATTAACTAATTATGCTTACTACCATGTGTTTTAGTGAAATTAATATTTGAGATTATTAATTATTATGAATAAATAATTTAGGGAATATTAATATTAAAAATTAATACTAGATATAAAATTAAAAGTACTATAATTTTATTAAGGACTAAAAGTACTATAAATTAAATAAAGGATTATTCATTAAATGTCTTAATCATTAATCTACGAGGAAACCTCCTTCATGTCAAGAAGCTAATCCCTTTGACTATTGGGTTAAACATTATGGGCCACATCTCCTTATAAAAGGAGAGACGGGCCAAACCCTTTATCATACAAATTCATTAGATAAAGAGAGTTTTGAAAGATGAAAAGTTGGCCTAGCAGCCAAACTTTCTGAGTAGCAGTCATTGGAGGATTCCAGTGGTTGTTCGTGTGGATCACCACTAATGGTCGGACGCTGAAACGGCTCGTGCTCAAGCACAAGGCAACCAAAAGCGCAAACAGTAGGCAACCAAAGGATTGAAGTGAAGATCGTTTAGATCAATTTGGTAATGGCCTTTTATCTTCCTTTTGTATTTTATTGTTCATCAAAGTTGGCCTTGTGATCAAGGAAATTAAATCTAGAATTTTCGCTACGCAACCGGTTTTATATCCTGACATGAAGGCAAGAGTTGGCAAGCCCAAAAATTCCGAATGAAACATATGGGAGAAGCAAGTTGTGTTCTGGGAATCCGAATTGTTTGGGATCGTCAGAAGAGGATATTGACACTAAACTAGCATATTATGTGTAATAGAATGTAGGACTCCAACAAAGGTATCCTATGAACCCGTCATAGAGTTAGTCTCTCTAAGATTCGGTGTCCTTCGACACTGGATGGCGTTGAGACTATCGGGAGAATGCCTTACACATCCATAGTTGGCAGCCGTGTGTATTCTATGTTGTGTATTAGGCTTGATATATGTTACGCAATCGACATAGTCAGTCAATTTTAGTCCGCTCCAGGATTGGCACATTGGCAAGCGGTCAAGGCAATGCTCAAGTATCTTCAGATAATGATAAATGAAGAGAGTTTGAGAAAGTGATAAACACTAGAGTAAACTTCAACTTAGTTTATTCATAAAATGAAAGAAGTATAAATAGTTACAATTGAGGGGAGAGACTAGCTAGCTTGGACGGCCATTAGAGTATATAGCTATGGGCGGCAAGCATGCATGTAAAGAGTAAAAGCTATGTCTATGACATAAAGTAAACTAGAGTTTGACATATTAATTGTTTATATGTACCACAATTAATATGTCCTTTTACAAATAAAGTGTACAAATAATGTATACACAAAATAAATAAATATTACATAATATTTGATATGTAATATTTCCACACACCCCTCAAACTGGGTTGTATATGTTTATACAGCCAAGTTTGCTACTCAGTCTGCTAAACATAAGTGGCGGAATGGCCTTGGTGAGAATATCAGCATTCTGTCTGCTGAGGGAACGTACTGGAGTTGAATAATCTTGGCATCAATCTTCTCCTTCGAAGTGTCATCAATGTCCACATGTTTGGTTTTATCATGATGGATGGATCCTCTGCCATGCATAAGGTTGAATTATTGTCACAAAGCAGAGTGTGATAGGTTCTTTGAATAGGCCTTTGAAGTTCGATGAGATCCTTTTTATCCATAGAGCTTCATAAATACCCAAAACTAGTGCCCCGAGTTCAAACTTTCAACTAATCGCTTCTAGAGACAATGAGGTTGTTTCTTGCTCCTCCAGGTGACAATATTTTCCCATACATAAGAACAATGCTTTGTAGTAGACCTTACATCTGTGTGACAACCAAATTTCAATCGAAGATCGGTGTAAACCTTGATAGATCTCTCGGCCAGACTTGGTGAAATGTAAGCCTTGGCCAGAGTGGACTTCAAGTACCTCGATTATCCTGCTCACAGATATCCCAATGTCGCTCAAGTAGGGCAATGCATGAATCAAGCAACTGGATCGACTCTCATACGCAATATCAGTCTTGTATGGGGACGATGATAAATGAGTTTCCCTACAAGTCTTTGATATTGATCCTTCCTGACAAAGAATGTCACCATACAAAGATGTATTCATCGGGTCTCACTGGGATACAACGAGGTTTGCATCCCAAAGATACCGCTTTCTTCAAGAGTTGATGACGGAAAAATTCACCGTTATTTTTATAACTTTTCAACCCGCTTCGATATCATTTTGAGTATTTTTATATCAGTTCGAGTCATTAATTCCTATGTTTCATCTAAATATGTTAGTAGTAGTTATTATATAAAATATCGTATTTTTATCGTGTTTTTACTAGTTTTTGTACCGGTTTAGTAACCGGAGTGTCGTGTCGGATTTACGTTTGGTATTTTGGTGGTTTATTGCAGAATTATAGGTTAACCAAAATCCCGAGTAACGACACGTTTTGAGGCCTAAAAGAGGTGTTTTTAGGGATATAAGAGTGTGCCACAAGCTTAAAAGGTCAAGTGGATCAGTGGTTCGTAGTGTCACTAACGATTTATATCTTCGACGAACCAATGGCCCATCAAAACGGCGTTTTCTGAAGAAGAATCCTTCATGAAAGTTGTATATCTTCAAGAAAGCTTTCCAATGGATTTTGAATCAAGTCAATCGGACTTCTACAACTCAAATGGTGGTCAAGTGGCTAATTGATTTGTATTAAGGAAAATGTCGCAAACGACACGTAATGGGAATGGCTCATCAAAACGACGCGTTTTCAAGAAGTGTCCTTCATGAAAGTTGAAGAATTTTCCGAGAGCTTAATTTTGACGTTTGAATCATAATCATTGGAGGCCTACAACTCAAGATATGAATTTTAGAAGTTTTATTCCAATATATAAATTTATATTCGAAGATTTGGTGAATAAGGGGAGATGTATGTAATCATTTTGACCGGCCTGGTCCGGCTCTTTCCGGCCCGGTCCGCCCCTCAAATTTGCCTATATAAGCACAGCTTCAGGATCAAAATAAAATGCCCCTCTTCTCCTCTTCTTCTCATCTTTCTTCCGTCTATTTTTTTTATTGTCTTGGGGGGGCCTATATGTAATATATATGTCGTTATAATGTCGGTGTAATAACCCGACTAGTTATAATTTTAATATAATTTCGTTTCCGCTTTTTATTGCTTTCTTTTATTTTATGCAATTAGTATAAATATATATATATATACGTATATTATATATATCTATATCTATATATATATCTATATATATATATATCTATACGTATATCTATATAGCTGTAGTTATCTTTTTCGTTTTGTTTTCTTTCGTTTTGTTATTTTCTTTGTTATTTTCGTTAATATGAGTAGTTAAACTAAACATAGCCGAATTATGTGAAAACGGGTAAAATTGACCCTCGGGAGACGAGATGGGAGTTGTGTAGCACGTAATATAATGTTTTAATGATTAATCCACGCCCTAAAACTTATTCTAAACGTCTTTGAATTAGATTGATCATCTAGTCCATCATCACACACACATCGAACCTATAAATGCATTTTGCGGTGAGATGTGGGAAAAGAGGGTTTTGGGATCGCTATGCGTAGATTCGGCCTAGTTGTTAGGACCGTTTCCAATACAGAGGTTTGTCATCGTTGTTCGAGCGACTCAAAGAGCGTAATCATGTTAGGTTAATCGGTTTTCTAAAGGAAAATTAATTAACTTCACATAGGGTGTTGAGTGAGAGTTGTTCGAGATCTTAACACCGAGTTAGGAGTTGGCACCCGTGGATGTCGTTAAAATACTTTGTGGAAAGGTAGGTTGGTTTAAACACACTCCTTATCAAGTTTTTCCTGTGGGGAAATAACCTGCTGGATCGTGGCTCGGCTATGCTTTTAAGCACTTAGTTAAACTCGTTAGAATAATATTTATTTTCTGCTTTAGCTATAACAAACATAACCAACAACTTTGATCGCTTAGACTAAGAAACACGTTAAGCTTTGGTATTCACAACCACATTTCTCTTGGGACGACCTCGTACTCCTGTAGCTATCCTAGCAATCGACACAGTACTCTGCCGCCAGAGAGTTGGTTTACCCACGATTCATGCGAGTCTTTATAAATGTATTTTTAGTGGGTGAATTTTTCGCTCATCAAAAAAATTGGCGCCGTTGCGGGACCAATATTTTAGTGGGTGTATTTTCTCTCATCAAAATTGGCGCGCGTTTGCCGGGAAATGTGTGATATTGTTGTGATATCTTGTAAGTGAACCGAAGGCTTGGGCCTAGGTTTTTATTTTCTTTGTTTTATTTAGATGTCGATAAGAGCTATGGATCTTTGAAGTGATATTGTCCTGAACTCGGTTTGAATACGACTTTGGTACTTAGCCTCTTCGAGGGTGATATCTTGTAAGTCCGGCTAAAATCGGGGATTAGGGCCTTCGGCTACCATAACTTTTGAGGGTCTAAATATCGTGTGTTTAAAAAAAAAAAAAAAAAAAAAAAAAAAAAAAAAAAAAAAAAAAAAAAAAAAGAAAAGAAAAATTTTATTGTTTTCCTGTTGTTTTACGAGATCTTGCAGATTGAGCTTAAATGGATCAATATTTCAATCAATACTACTCACACGAACAACAATACTCCTACCAACCTCGTGCACTGAACAATGTTATCAACAACGATTCATACCTCACCTCAATATCAACGGCCGAGAATAACCAAGGTTCATGGGATTATCGATTGCTCGAATGCATACCAGGACCGTAATTATGGTTATTCGAAAGTTATGAAACACAACATTACGAGGGTTACCCGAACCCTAATGCTTATCGAGATTACAGTGTTCATACTCAACACGTTGATAGCTTCAACGATTCACCCACGATCGATTATGCGGAATGGCAAGAAGATCTGCTACTCACCTCCGATGAATCAAAGTCAATATGATCGATGCGCCCCATGCCACAAGAAGAATTCACCGACAACAAATAGAGAGCAACTCGAGCGATTGAACCAGATCTTGGAAGAGCGATCGTTGGACATGCAGGAGTTCAAGGTAAATCTCGACTCCGCTATAAGAAATCTTCAAGACAAGGTGGGGCAATTGATTGAATTAGTGAGGTATGTGAAAGAGGCGAGAGACAAGTGCAATAGAGGTGGTTAGGGATGAAAATGTTATCACCGAAAAAGTTCGGATGAGAATGAGGTTGATAATTTAGTTCACGAAGAAAAAGTGCAAGATTTGGAGATGACAAATACAGAGGAGCGAGAGATTGATTGGCCATCTTTAGTAAAGCCACTTTGGGAGAGTTGGTAATAGCCGATATATCGGTCCCGGATTATTACATTCGTCCACTCTGTGAGGATGAATTTTCTGCGTCCGGTTTGTGTACTCCCCGATGGATGAGCTTTATGGTAATTTTCAAAAGAAGATGGTTCGACAGGATGATAAAAGAAGGTTCGACGGCTGGGATGAGGTAACATCGAGGGCCAAACGAGGTACGTTTCTAGACAATTTAATTTCAATGGTTCTCGCATTGTTAATTTTTATAAAGCTGTTGATCTTCTTGAGTTCGGATTTTGGTTGATTGAATCTGTATAGAGTCACCCTGTCGAGCAAACGACGTTAAACAAAAGCGCTACCGGGAGGCAGCCCGTTAAATAAATAATTTGAATAAGCCTAGTCTTAATGAAATGTAGAATCTGTATGAAAGATGAACACAAAGCACAACCAAGTCTCAGGATGAATGTTTGAATGTCATTAAAAGGGAACGATTAGGTGGTTATCCGAAAATCCCTATGGAGAAAAAAGAAAAAATTCGAATGCATCATTTCTTGGACTTAGGTTGTTAAACCCTTAAGGATCTGGGTATAAAAGACTCAATACTCTTTCGCACATTTCATTTTACGATCTAGTCTGTTTCAAATTTCTGGTCGTTGTAGTATAGTGGTGAGTATTCCCGCTTTAATAAACTTGCGTGCAATAAAAAATGAAACTAGGAATAGCTGACATGACTATGATATATGATTATGTGATACTCTCTATGATACGTATATGCTTAGATGTTCTGTGCTTTACCAGTATGGTTATTTTTCCATCTAAAGCTATTATATTGCCTATCGAATTTTCTGACGTGACAGGGCCATTATCTTATTATTCCCATATCCCTATTGCATACTTTGGCACGAGGACCATGTCCCGTGTTTGCTTTGTTTTGATTTTGATATAGGGATTCGGATCGTGCTTTCTCATGGTCATTATTCACATTTGATAGCACCTTTCTACCTGGTTTATAAGCTAAGTCTTCCTCTCTATCTCATTTACACTCTGAGAATAATGCAAAATCGTAAGTGGGGGGTAGAGTCGTGGTTGGTCTAGAAATGGCAGTAAGTGTTTAAACCCTTAGTTTTTGATCTTTTTCAAACATTATTTAGTTGATTAAAATAATTTGTATAAGGTATATATTTCATGGATTTAAAGATGTAATGATCAATTTGATATGTATAACTAATTTGAACCGTAAGTGCATTTTAGCTCAAATTTATTTGTGTAACATGAATTCCTTCACGTAAGCCTTTGATATTGAAGCGAAAATTTTAAACTGTACCCATTCAGTATCCTAGTGGTTTATTCTAGAGATAGCAGTAACTTAGTACCTAACTTTTGAATGTGTACTGTGAATATCTGAAGGTTTGAATGTGATAGAAAGGATATAAGTTAAGGAAGAATACAAAAATAAGATGAACTATATATATGTCGGTTGTAGCTACCAATGATTTGAGTGCAGTAGGGCGTTATCACGAAACGTCCTATATCACTATGAGGTTTAAAAGCTCCCGACTGCCTGATGATAGAAGTCCAGCTAGGGTGTTATCACGAAACGTCCTATTGCTGGGAATGAGGGCATATGCTACACATAAAAAAAAAAAAAAAAAAAAAAAAAATAAAAATGAGTTAGATAGGTATTAATGTATTCGATCTCACCTCATGACGCTTGAAAGATAGTCGATTATGGCAATGAGTTCGGATATGTTAGTATTCTATGGGAAAAAAAAAAAAAAAAAAAAAAAAAAAAAGAAGTTATCTTCTAACTATCCCCAGTATAAACTGAATGATATGCTTTAGGGATTATCCTAATAAGTACACGGGAGGACGTTGTGTGGAATTGTTACTACCTATACCTAGGAAAGTCATTAGGATCATATCGAATGGATATTTGTGCGTTTGCTTGAATTATTCAAGAGAGGATAGTGGAAATTGAAAAGGCTTGTCACACTCACACTCTGTTATACATTTATATTGCGATTAACGTGTAGTTATGATTCGAATGGTTGCATCATCTGATTGTCATTCATATCTTATCTTCATGAATTTTTCCTCATTCACTTTATTTTATCGCTTATTTTGTTCGAGGACGACCAAAAGCTAAGTGGGGGGTTGTGATGACGGAAAAATTCACCGTTATTTTTATAACTTTTCAACCCGTTTCTGATATCATTTCGAGTATTTTTATATCAGTTCGAGTCATTAATTCCTATGTTTCATCTAAATATGTTAGTAGTAGTTATTATATAAAATATCGTATTTTTATCGTGTTTTTACTAGTTTTTGTACCGGTTTAGTAACCGGAGTGTCGTGTCGGATTTACGTTTGGTATTTTGGTGGTTTATTGCAGAATTATAGGTTAACCAAAATCCCGAGTAACGACACGTTTTGAGGCCTAAAAGAGGTGTTTTTAGGGATATAAGAGTGTGCCACAAGCTTAAAAGTCAAGTGGATCGGTGGTTCAGTAGTGTCACTAACGATTTATATCTTCGACGAACCAATGGCCCATCAAAGCGGCGTTTTCTGAAGAAGAATCCTTCATGAAAGTTGTATATCTTCAAGAAAGCTTTCAATGGATTTTGAATCAAGTCAATCGGACTTCTACAACTCAAATGGTGGTCAAGTGGCTAATTGATTTGTATTAAGGAAAATGTCGCAAACGCGACACGTAATGGGAATGGCTCATCAAAACGACGTTTTCTGAAGAAGTGTCCTTCATGAAAGTTGAAGAATTTTCCGAGAGCTTAATTTTGACGTTTGAATCATAATCATTGGAGGCCTACAACTCAAGATATGAATTTTAGAAGTTTTATTCCAATATATAAATTTATATTCGAAGATTTGGTGAATAAGGGGAGATGTATGTAATCATTTTGACCGGCCTGGTCCGGCTCTTTCCCGGCCCGGTCCGGCCCCTCAAATTTGCCTATATAAGCACAGCTTCAGGATCAAAATAAAATGCCCCTCTTCTCCTCTTCTTCTCATCTTTCTTCCGTCTATTTTTTTTTATTGTCTTGGGGGGGCCTATATGTAATATATATGTCGTTATAATGTCGGTGTAATAACCCGACTAGTTATAATTTTAATATAATTTCGTTTCCGCTTTTTATTGCTTTCTTTTATTTTATGCAATTAGTATAAATATATATATATATACGTATATTATATATATCTATATCTATATATATATATCTATATATATATATATCTATACGTATATCTATATAGCTGTAGTTATCTTTTTCGTTTTGTTTTCTTTCGTTTTGTTATTTTCTTTGTTATTTTCGTTAATATGAGTAGTTAAACTAAACATAGCCGAATTATGTGAAAACGGGTAAAATTGACCTCGGGAGGCGAGATGGGAGTTGTGTAGCACGTAATATAATGTTTTAATGATTAATCCACGTCCCTAAAACTTATTCTAAACGTCTTTGAATTAGATTGATCATCTAGTCCATCGTCACACACATCGAACCTATAAATGCATTTTGCGGTGAGATGTGGGAAAAGGGGTTTTAGGATCGCTATGTAGATTCGGCCTAGTTGTTAGGACCGTTTCCAATACAGAGGTTTGTCATCGTTGTTCGAGCGACTCAAAGAGCGTAATCATGTTAGGTTAATCGGTTTTCTAAGGGGAAATTAATTAACTTCACATAGGGTGTTGAGTGAGAGTTGTTCGATCTTAACACCGAACTTAGGAGTTGGCACCCGTGGATGTCGTTAAAATCTTGTGGAAAGGTAGGTTGGTTTAAACACACTCCTTATCAAGTTTTTCCCGTGGGAAATAACCTGCTGGATCGTGGCTCGGCTATGCTTTTAAGCACTTAGTTAAACTCGTTAGAATAATATTTATTTTCTGCTTTAGCTATAACAAACATAACCAACAACTTTGATCGCTTAGACTAAGAAACACGCTCGCTTTGGTATTCACAACCACATTTCTCTTGGGACGACCTCGTACTCCGTAGCTATCCTAGCAATCGACACGGTACTCTGCCGCCAGAGAGTTGGTTTACCCACGACCCAAGTAGTCTTTATAAATGTATTTTTAGTGGGTGAATTTTTCGCTCATCAAAAATTGGCGCCGTTGCGGGGACCAATATTTTAGTGGGTGTATTTTTCTCTCATCACAGTCCGAAATATTTCCTTTGAGAGATAGAGATACCTGGTCGCTTTCTTGCAATTTCCATACCAAGGAAGTATTTAAGATAGCCCAAATCCTTGACTTGAAAAACCTTTGCCAATAGAGTCTTCAAATTCGGATCTCAAGAGGTCATCACCACGGTGAGGATGATATCATCCACATAGGCCATATAGAGATTTCCTCAATTTGCAAACATTTCCTTGAGTGTGAGGATTGGTAAAACCAGAGGTACATTCATGTAGACTTCCTCGATAAGGTCACCATTGAGAAAAGCATTTTGATATCCAATTGGTGAAGAGGCCACAAGTTGACAAAGAAGAGATATCGATGATTCGACAAGGTTCGGTTTTGCCACACTGTGCAAAAGTTTCTTTGTAGTCAATGCCATAAGTTTGAGTGAAACCCCTTGCAACTAGTCCGGCCTTATCTCTTGTCAATTGTACCATCAACATTGTATTTGATAGTAAATAACCACCTGCACCGATCGCCTTCTTGCCTTTGCGGAGAGAGTCGTTAGATCCCAAGTATGATTATCCAGGAGGGCGCTCATTTCTGTTTTTACCGCACCTTCCACCTATCATGTTGAAGAGCTTCCTAATATTTTTGGAATGGAGTGAGAGTCCAAGTCCCAGTGTAAACATGGCAAAAGCAGTGATAATTGATCATAAGATAGATAATTATGAATAGAATGATCGAGAGTGCAAGATCTTTTCCCTTCCCGATAGCAATAGGTCTATCATCAATGTCGCAGTCTTTGAGAGTCGATGGGGTTCTTTGAGTATCGAGTGAGGCTCTCGGTCGATGAGCTCTGGGGGTCGATGAGGCTCTGCCCGATGAGGGTCTTGAGGATCGAGGTCGCTTTGTGAGTCGATAGGTCTTTGAGGTTCACCTGCTGAGAATCGATGGAGTTCTTTGAGGTTAAGAGTTTGCTGAGGGAACGGATTTAGGTCAATTTCAATCAGGTTTCCATCAGTGACTGCCTCAGTGGACTTGCTGTAGTAGGGAGTCCTTTTAAAGAATTTTACATCCATAGAATTGTAAAATCTCTTTTCAGAATGAGAATAACACTTGTAACCTTTCATGTCCTTTGCATATCCTAGGAAAATGCACTTGTGAGCTTTGGGATCAAGTTTTCTTCTGTGTTGGGCATGGATATAAACAAACATAGTGCAACCAAAGATTTTTGGAGGTAATTGGGAAATAAGATGAGGGCAGGAGTGTGTGGTCAGAAGGGTTTGGATAGGAGTTTTGAAGCCTAACACTCTGCTGGGAAGTCTGTTGATTATGTATGTGGAAGTTAATATAGCTTCACCCCACATATACTTTGGAACATGTGTGGTGAACATGATTGATCTAGCCATCTCCAGCATGTGCCTGTTCTTTCTCTCAGCAACCCTATTTTGTTGAGGTGTTTCCACACAACTACTGATATGGACAATCCCCTTATTCATCAAGAAATTACTGAGGTTAGACTCAAATTATTCAAGTGCATTATCAGTCTTTAAGATCTTGATCTTAGTGTCAAATTGGTTAGAGATCATGTTGTAAAATTCCTGAAAAATTGTTCCGACTTCAGATTTATCCTTCATTAAAAACAACCATATGTTCCTGGTATGATCATCAATGAAAGTGACAAACCACCTTTTTCCTGTTATACTTTTTACTCTTGAAGGTCCCCATACATCACGATGAATTAAAGTGAAAGGTGTGGATTGCAAATAAGGTAGTTTGGTATACACAGATTTGGTAAGTTTGGCAAATTGACAAATATCACATTGAAGATCATTGATATTACATCCTTTAAATAATTCAGGAATTACAGACTTCAAATAACCAAAACTTGGATGTCCTAGTCTATAATGCCATAACATGATATTGTCTAAGGTTTGAGTGCAGGCTGCTGAGGCAGATTCAGTCTTCTGTCTTCTGTTTTCAGCAGGGTTGACCACATACAATCCTGAGCAGGGTTTAGCCCTCCCAATCACTTCCTGTGAAGAAGGGTCCTGGAAAGTGCACTGATTCTTATTAAAAACAACAGTCCAATTCAAATCTTTTGCGAGTCTACTGACAGATATGAGATTGCAGTCTAATTTTGGAACAAATAGGACATCCTTTAGGAATATCTTATTAGTGAGTTTAACATTTCCAAAACCTTTTGCACACGAGATAGATCCATCAGCGGTCTTAACATTGTGAATTTGATGACATGGCATAAGGTGAGTTGTGAGGTTTTTATTGCCATTCATATGGGAGGAGGCCCCAGAATCAACAATCCATGTTTCATTACTAATAAAATAGTAGAATTTACCTGCACTAGCCTGAGTAGCCGTGTCGATTAGAGGACTACCTTCTTTTGTTGAGTGAGGAAAGCTTTGAATGCAAACAAACGAGCATTCAACTTGTTATCATTCTCCTCTTCATTGACATGCCTCGCCTGACTTTCCTAGTAGGCTTGGAGGAGTTAGGCTTGCCATGTAGCTTCCAAAGAAGTGTCCTTGGTGTGATTTGTGCGTTGCGGTGCTCACAGAACAACTTTCCGGTTCTATCCATGAGGCTTCCTAGATGTCTCGATTACCTCGAGCTTCCCGGCGGTCGGCGGGTAGCACTCTCGAAGGGTTGTCACAGAGGAGTTCAAAGAAATCACACTTTCCTCCTCCTGCTTTCCTCATGTTTGACCTCAAGAAACATGGATTTGAGATTGGGGAGAGGTTTTGTGGCAAGGATTCTTCCTCTAACATCATCAAGAGTAGGATTCAATCCAATAAGAAACTTGAATACTCTCTTTTCTCAATAATGTCCTTATAAAGGCGGCATCATTAACATCATTCCAGGGTGAGTTTCCAACATATCTAGGTGTTGCCATGCCCTAGATAGTTGGTTGAAGTATTGAGTTACGAGACATATCTCCTTGTCTCATAGCTTTGAATCTGAGCTTCAAGTTCATACACTTCTGATGTATTGTCTTTCTTGGAGTAAAGATCTCTGGCATTATCCCAGATTTCCTTTGCAGTATCATACATCATAAAGTTCTCACTAATTTCTTTTTTCATTGATCTTGTGAGAATGTTCATGACTTGATTATTAGTAGTGTCCCATGCTTCAAATCCGGGGTCATCTTCAGCAGGGGCAGGTTTAGAGCCGGACAGGTATCCCATCTTACCTTGTCCAGAGATGTATATTTTCATAGATCTTGACCACAGCAAGTAGTTGTTACCATCAAGTCTATGATTTGTGTATGATGAAGATTCAGTGACCCCAGTCTGTTGAGGCAGCTGGGAGTCTACTGATGAAGATGAAACGTCAGTTAAAGTATACATTTTTTGGAATAAACAGAACTGAGTTTGCAGCGGATTTTAGAACTCAGTAAGGCGCTCCGATACCATGAAGAGAGTTTGAGAAAGTGATAAACACTAGAGTAAACTTCAACTTAGTTTATTCATAAAATGAAAGAAGTATAAATAGTTACAATTGAGGGAGAGACTAGCTAGCTTGGCGGCCACTTTAGAGTATATAGCTATGGGCGGCAAGCATGCATGTAAAGAGTAAAAGCTATGTCTATGACATAAAGTAAACTAGAGTTTGACATATTAATTGTTTATATGTACCACAATTAATATGTCCTTTTACAAATAAAGTGTACAAATAATGTATACATTTAAATAAATAAATATTACATAATATTTGATATGTAATATTTCCACAATAAATTATATGCTAGTCTATTCGGTGGTGACTTAACTTAAACGAATACACTGATTCTTATTTCCAGTTAGATAAGAATGAGCAAAAAGTCAATTTCCGGATCAGTGTTTACTTTCGGTGATATTGCCATAGTTTGGAGAAGCATTAAGAAATCTAGTATCATTGATTCAACCACGTAGGCCAAATATGTTGTAGCTTCTGAAGCTGCTATGGAAGCGCTATGGCTCTCGAAGTTCAATTTAGATATGGAAGTCGTTCTAGGTTTGGATAAGTCAATCTTCCTTTATCATGATAATAGTTATGTTGAAGCTCATTCAAACGAGTATAGAAGCCACAAGTGGTCAAAGCATATTGAGTGAAAGTACTATAAGATCAGAGAGATCATGCAGGGGCTAGACGTGTCTGTTCTTAAGATAGGCTCCGCTGATAACCTGGCTTATCCATTTGCCAAGACGCTACCGGCGAACGTGTTTGATCAGAACTTGGAGAGCATGGGACTTAGAGACATGACATACCTACTATAGAGAAAGTGTGAGATGTTGTTAGTAGTTATAGTGTGCACTAAAACAATGTCTTTGAGGGCAAGTGAAAGATTGTTGGTAGCGATTCCCAGAAACATAATATTGTACTATTCTTTTGATTAATAAAATTATTAGTATATGTTAATCCTTTTTATTTTTTTATTAGTATGCATCTAAATGAACATCACAAAATCACAAGAGATTCATTATGTGATCATAATACTCGGTGCATAAGAGTTGTGTACGGGGGAATTGACTTTACGGTGATACTCCTTAAGTATTAAGTCCGTGGTGATATTGAATGAAGTTTGAGATCTTACACTCAAAGCACCATTAGTGCCCCATAACACTTGGAGAGTAGCCGCCTTATACGAGCCATCGAAATTTGACATCTTAGTGGTTGCACTTATATGTGATGTGTTCACGTAAGACTTCGACCGAATCAATATAATGATTCACACGACGATCATTTGTGGATTTAAACTTAGCCCTGATTTGATTATAGACTCGTGCCTTTTCAGGGGTGGCGTTTGATGTGGCGGGATTGGTAGCTAGGAATGTAATTCACAAAGATGAAGTCAACTATTTCTTCCAGGAAGTAGAGAGATGGTTCACATGATTGTTAATTCTGGAACTAATCAATCGGCTGAACTTATGACCACTAGTGAATGGATGATAGTCGAGGACAAGACGTGATAAACATGTTGTAAGGACAATGCTTTTCTTCATATACAAATCATCTCTCGAGGGCTATCCGTTGGTAATGGTTATATTAGTGGACGCTCGGTAACTATATGCATAGTAAACTAAGATATTTTATATTCTAGAGGAGAGTGCAGTCTCGTGTCTATAGTGATGTGACATCAAGATTGATGAGCCGGATGACTCGACTAAAGAGTTCAGTTGGTCACTCAATTCATTGGAACTTCTTGACATAGACTCATGGTTCCCGGTTTGAACTCCTTCCATCGCTAATTAAGCATATCCAAAAGGATTCTTGCATCAAATGAAAACCATAATCTTCCCTAAATCGTCGCGCGCCATTTTCTAAGGTAATTAAGAGAAAATTTCTCTCACATAAACATTTAGAATATTCAATGAAAGAAGGATCTTTTGGTGGCTCTTTCTTGGAGGATCAAGGGGATTGCTTGGGGATTCATTACCTTGCATTGGAGAGATCATACAGAAAGATTGAAAATTCAACTTTGCTTATTCATTGAATAAGGATTAACTCAAATAAATCAATGTCCAAACGGATCCTAAATATTTTTCATCACATTAATCTACCATTTTACACTATTTTGCATTCAATAATTTTCTTTTATAATAAACGAGACATTTGATTAAAAGATGTGTAAAATATTCATACAATGCTTTACCCTATATTTCATTCAATATCTTAGTTTGATTGTTTTTAATATCCTCATAGCAATAAACAATACTTAAATTAAAAAAAAACTAAAAATAAAAATCTTGGCACCATTTCTTTTTGGAATCTTGTCTCCTTATAATGTAATCTCGTCCCATATTATAAGTCATCCTAACTTTATTCACACACATTAAGAAACTTAATAAATGATCCAACTTTAATAGTTTTGGACGAAAATGCCCTAAGATTGATTAGAATAATGTAAAGCTTTGAAATAAGGTAAAGGTAAAACAAGAAACAGAGCATTAATTATTGCATTGAAATTCGAGATTGACTTATATTGTGGGACGGATAAAAAATAAATATAATATAGGACGGAGGCCGTACATAACAATTCAGACAGAAAAGAATCAATCATAATTACGCAACAAATTCAGACAAAACCAAGAATCTATTGCAATAGGGTTACTGAGGGGTCGTTCTACTATAGTGACTTCTTGTAGAGAATCTACATCGCCAAGCGAGGATCCTGACCACACGCGGTTTTACGAAGTGAAATACACAAGTGCCGCGTGTGTGGAAATTGTGTGGTCCAGACGCTTCTTGCGTGAGACGATTCACTAAGAGGAGTCACCAGGATAAATTTTCCGTTACTGAGATCTCTGATAAAAAAAATTTAAAAAAAAGTCAAACAATTGTTATTAACACAACAGTAGATACAGACAATTAATGTCCTAATACTTTTATTTTATACAAAACTGTGGCTGATGATAACCAAATACTGCATCTATCTAAAAGCTAAATATTAGTAATATACGATAGAGAAATACTCCACTAATTAATTAATCTAGTGGAATAATAAACAAATGATTTTAATCCTACAACCTTAAAATAAGAAAAGCCTATCAACTATTCTCTTCCAAAAAACCTAATCATCTCTATACAACCCCCCCCTGCCCCTGCCCCCACCCCCAGAAAACCCTGACTATTTTTGACAGGGGACACTATGTTACAAATTTACAATAGAAAGAATCGACTAGGCCTAGATACAAGGTTAGTGATATGTACAGGTACAACCGTTGTATCAAATAATATACTTAAATGGATAGATATATAATGCAACGAACTCACACATATACACTGCTACTATGTGAGGGAGAAACATCGTCCTGGCTTGCAGTAACGGCCTCGGATTACGGGGAAGAAGAACGTCCACGAGAATCATTGAACTACTCCAACCCTTTCTTCGTCAGTTTGGATCCTTTTGATTTCTCAATTTCAGCCTCTTTTGCTGCCTTCTTCTTATCAAGTTCAGCTTGCTTGCAATTCTCTTCATGTGATTTCCGGAACAACCGGACAAAGTTTAACAGTGTTGCGATCACTGCGTATATGATGATTATGTCGTTAACAAAACACACACACACACAAAAAAAGACGGTATTTTTAAATACTGTCAGCGTGTTTGCCAACAAATCAATTCACGAACTTCACACCACATTTTTCATGAATCTGAGTAAAGTAATCTTCTCTCGCTTACTTATTTACCCACGATACTAAACATTCACTCTATTCGAAGTGAATAAAACACAAAGTTCACATATAAAACAAGCACAAAAAGTCTGAAACTTGCCATGGTCGAGTTTCACAAATGTCTATAATATCTAGGTTGCACAGGTACGGGTACGGACAGGGCAAACACGTATGCAGGATGTTTTTCTCAATATATATATACAAAGGGGATGTGTAAATATTAAAAGTACAGGGGCAAAATTGTACATAATAAACTATCAAGACAAAATTATAAATATCAAAAATCAGAAATAAATAAATAAAAACAAGTTTTAGCGTTTTTTTTCTTCATTGTTTATTTTTCCCTTCATTTTGGGTAACATTTTCATTCATTTTTTGTTCAAATTTCAACATGATTCTTAATTTTACTTATATCCAATTTATGGATATGCATATCCGGATTCTGTATCCAACGTTTAAGAAAATGCGAATTCACCCCATACGTACGTGTATCCTAAGTATTCAGTGTGTGTCGGATATGCATAGGATACGGAACATGCTATCAAGTATCTGTGCATCGTGATATTACGATCTATAAGTAAAAAATACCTTGCTCAAAGGGGCAACGAACAGGATCCTCACCAAAATACAGTGCCAACGCATCTGCATTTCTACCCTGTTTATAAATCAAAACATGCAATTCTCTTAGAAAGGGATGACATAAATGTTGAATAGCATGGCCAAAAAAGATAGCAGTAGAGGGATTTACCGCAACCGTATACAGATTTGACAAAGAGGCCACCTCCGTTTCAGCATTACCAAGGAACTCTTTCAATGTCTTTCAGGAGGGGTCGGGAAAAGGGGAGGGGGTAGAAAAAACTTGTCAATCAATGGCCTGGAAAATCTTAAACTGGAAAGATATACAACTCAATCACCATAATACCAACAAAAAAAAAAATGGAACTAGATTGCTTCAACTAGAACATCAAAAGTACCAAGAAAACTTGGTTCTGTTTACAACAAGAAACAAAATTAGAATTATATCACTAATAATAAGAACAATAAGAAGGATTGTATATGAAATTATGAATTAAATAAAGCACAATCCCGATTTTATATGAAATTCCAGCTTGAAAAAAAGAAAAAGAAAAACTGACAGAAGATATACCTTACAAAAGATATCAGACACAGGGCCATCATTTTCAGAGGCAGCCAATTCTTGCTTAACCTTTTCCAATCCTTTTAAAATTGCTTGCATTTCTTCTGCTAAAGATTTAAGTTGAATCTGCAAAAAGAGTGACCCGTAATTACTTCCTTTGAATGCCAATACTTTTTTACAGAAGATTTTGATTTTCCGGATACGACTTTTCATTGATAATTTCAAGTCTTGAAAGACATTGTTGAACATTTTAGAAGGAGAAGTCACAATCGACCCTAAAAAAACAAACAATGCGTTAGTAATGCAAACCTTGGATGCAGCTTCCAGGCTTACAAGATCTCCATGAAAGTCTAAGAGGGTTGGTGACTTTGATGCAAGAACCTTCATCGAACAGAGAAAAAAAAAATTACTCAAACAGCATTAAATCGAGGAATAGTAGAAAAAGAATATGTAGAGTGTGAGATAAAACAGACAATGAAAGGAAATCGACAAAAAGACATGCTAAAAGCAATTTTAAAAGCTCCTTACTTTCGGTCAGACTTCACTAAAACACACAAGGTATTCCAGGCATCATCATTTCAAGATTTTGACACATATAAATTAACTCTTTACGTGAGCTGTTCTTAGATATAAACTTATAAATTATACTTCTCCTTAACAAATCAGACTTTTAGGTGTGTCGGTAAATACAACAAGGTATCAAAGCACGAGGTCATGGGACCGAAAACCAACTCCAAGCCCCTTTTAGACTTTTACTGTAGAAAGAAAAAGTCTATATTACTATTGTTGAACATGTAAACTCTGCTACAACAAAAGACTACTACTGCTATTGCATGTTGACTCTGTTACAACATGTCTACTCATGTCCATGCTTACAATTTTCTTTACTTAAGCTTTTAGGTGAGTTGGTTATTTATCATGACGATTTCAATCCGAGAACTGCGCGAGTTCAAAAAAGTTACTGGTCCACTGACGTGCATGTTCCAGATGAAGTCAAGCAGGACCATCAACTTTGATAAGCTCTAACTCGAATATCTATAAAATCCTAGTGGGATTCTAATGACTAATAGTTAAACTTGTCTTATAATTTCAGTAGAAAACTATTTCTGAAGAACGAAGCATCCCCTAAAAGAACAGTTAGTAATAGTCAAAATTTTCAGACATCATGTACACCAAATTTAATCAGTAACGAAGTAAAAGACCAGCAAGTATTTTTTGGAGACTCTCTACCTAAGCAGTTCACAACTAGAACTACCTACATGCAGAATTCGACATGTTAAAACCGGATCAAAGAAAATGATGAAACAGTACATCGAACATTTAGCTATATAGCTCGTCAATTCTTTCTCAAGGTCTCGCACGATAGTAATCCAGTCGAGATAGAATCTCACAAGAACGTATAAAATGATCAAGGTTGATTCATTAACATTTCGGGAAGGAAATAAGCCTGAAACTTTCATTAAATAACATTATCTCATGACATTCAATTTAGACAACTGAAAATCTTTAAGCCGTAAGATATAACAGTAACATCTAAAACATGGATATGATGGTACCTTGCAAAGATAATGCATGAGAGTCATTTTACTGTTGGAAGCACGTGTATCAGTCAGTTTTAGAAGACTGTCCAACTTGAATCCAACGGCAGAACCTAAAAAATAAGAAGCAATTTAACTTAATATATAGGCACTATACACAGCATAAACTGATATTCTTCACTAGTAAATTCACAAACCAACTCCATTCAGTAAGGATTTAAAAACAAAGGAAACTAATAAAAATAATACTATAGGGCAAGAGAGGATGCAAAAATGCAACATTTTATCTTTTAACTTGGCCTGGTTAGGGATCAAGTCTGGTTGTTTCTTTGGTACCAATTTTTCGTCCTTTTATACGTACATTTTGCTCAACTTTAGTCCTCCGACACCGAAAGAGGCTGAATTTCTGGGGAAACTCAATTTTGCCAGAAAAAGGTTTCCACGTGACGTTGACAATGCAAAAAATAGGGGCAAAATTGCAAAATTCGACATTTGACAATCTAGGGATCCCATCCTTACATTTAGTCGTTAATGGACAAATTTTGCAATTTTCACAGAAAAACCAAAATTTCCCTCAAATTCGAAGACACGTCAGCAAAATTTTGCCACGTCACGTCAGACATCGGAGAACTAAATTTGCAAAAAAATTATAAATTAATGGACAAAAATAGGTACCTGAGAAAAAGCAAGAATCATACAATCTGTTCCCTTAAAGATTTTAGAACTAAGTCGAAAGATGATGTTAAGGCTTGAGCCATACGTTTACTTCCATGAAGTTTGAAGAGAGGGTAGATTAAGATGGAAATGAATATCGGAGTAAAACCTAACAATTAGTTCAAGATGCCTTAAAAAGTTAAAACCATGCTTTCTTCCTCTTAACCTCTATCCTAGAAAGCAAGCGGCATAAAACTGAAAAGCCCTTTACCTCTTGCAGTCCCTTGATTTAACGCATTTCCCAAATAAAGAATCTTCCTCATTATCTCCTTCAACTTCATAGAATTCCGGACCTAACAAATCAGCACAAGATGAAGGCACTCATAAAACAAACACAATAAGTAAAAAGAGGAAGACCCAATTAGATACCCGAGTATACCTCTTCGCATGCAGAAATTACAGTCTTTAAGCTTGCTTTGAACTCTGAAATCTGAAATAGAGGTCAACTGTCAACTCTGGAAAATGAAGCTAACAAGCTAGACACCTATTCAAGGCAATGAAAGCAAACCTGAGCATTAAACTGTATCTTGAACAGAAAAACCCTTAGTTTAGACTCCACCCGTGGCACCTTCATCAACTCCAGGAAGAACTGAAAGCCATTAACGAAGTGAGAACATACTATAAAATGGAGACCAAAAAAACTTAACACGTGTACCCTGATGCAGAGAAATAAGATTATTTTTCGTTTGGGGGAATTAGTAAGGTTTCCTTCATGAGGGCAGCAAAAGAGTACATAAAAGCAGGTAATCAAGATCTATTTGCAAACATTTATCACAATGAAATTTCTGAACAGGAGAGCACAGTGAAGACCACATTAAACTAACCCACGAAATTGTCAAGATGACAGGAATACACGAGTCTACAGGTGACACAGTTCTAGAAGCATCTTGAAACTAAAACGTTAATGATGGCGGAACAGACTATTGTCGACAAGAACCCATGCACATATGAATATTCTGTTTTTCACCAATACATTTGTCACCAGTTCCTAAAAAAGCATATAAAATTAGGCAGTAGTTGTGAAGTGCACGTTCAGCTGGGAGGTTGCATCACAACTTTTTTTGATTTTACAATCATCGATAGATGATAGGGCTGACATAATATGAGTTCTCTGAACTCCTGGAAGTGTACAGTCAGTAATTTTATTATTAATAAAATTTTGATTATTTACAATGCGAAGTGATTTTCATTGAGCTATTCTTTACATTCAGTAGGACTTGTACATGAAAATTTACAGCTGACAATAAAAAAATAATGTACAGTACAAAACTCTTGAAAGCTAATGCTAATTTTCAGCTGCACATAATCAGCCTGATTTACAGGCGTGATTCTAGGAGATGATTTTGCTGCCGAATTTCAAGTTCGAGAATCAGAAATCATTGCCCAGACATACAATATACTCTATACAAACTGTCGACAAGTAAATGCTGGAAACGAACTCGGCCAATTAAATTCTGACAGCACATACAGTAATAGGTTATGTTAAGTTCTAAACACTAAAACACATCATATGGGTTTAAGTTTCTCTGTGTGAGAGAGAGATGGAGGGGGGTGCAGGAAGAAAAAATGAAACAAGCATAAGAACTTTTGACAGACCTGTTCGCATTTCCCCAGTGTGTCCTTGTCACCCGTGTAACCCTATAAAAGTAATAATAGCAATGTGAGCAAATTCTTTCTTCATCACTTTGCAAGAAAAACAACAAAAATAATACGGAACAGAGAGGAGTTGCGAATTAAATATTGAAAAAATAATCAGAAGAAAATATATAGAATTTGGCGGTAAAATCATTAACAAAGAAAAAATTAACAGAATAACATCACCTTAAGAAGTTCCATCTCTTCTTTGGTGGGGCAAAATTTAATAAGATTTTCTACTTGGTCAGCATCTAAGATCGATTCATCCATTGCTAAAGCTGCAGCCTGTGAAAGACAACCATGACCATGCCATTAAAATGCAAGTATATGAAAGTGGTAAGACAATCTTAGGCAAAAAAAAAGAAAAGAAAGCGGTCTGTGCTTTTCATTCCTGACATGAAAGCCAGGTGTTAAGCATGGAGAGTGAAAAACATCAGTGGACTTCCTAGAACACTTTGAAAAAGAAAAACCGAGTCTGTGGACGAATACATGAGAAGAGACGGGAATGGATTAAACAATAAATCTAGAACTCACCATCATGTCAGGAAGTGGCATCTTCACCTTTGTAAGCATAATTTCAGTGTTATTGGCCCTTCTTAAGTCAATCTGCAACATAGGCACATGAACAAGAAAATGAAAGGTTGAGTTACCACCACATAATATAAAAGTTCCATGAAGGTAAATATCGGATTACCAACTCACCAAAAAGCTTAGGTTGTTTAGAGGAGATGAGTAATTTATACATTCATATGTTCACAGTAAAAATTAGTATCCAATTCAAGACTAAATCAAAGTAGACAATTATCAATCAAACCAAATTTAATGGAATAATAAAAATAACATGACTTCCTAAACGCAATTGAATCCTAAAAGGCACTTGCGTTGCAATTGTATATAAGAACAGCAATATGAACAAAGAATTAAGTAAAACTGCTACCGCAGAGTGATTTATCCTTTATAGCCACTTTTCTAGAAACAAACGATTCGTGCATTCTGATATCCGGAGCAAGACCGTTGACAATTTCTGAGCTCTTTTGGAAAAGGCCTTTATTGGTTAGGGGGGTGAGGAATTATTTAAACAAAAAAAAACGAGAATAGGGAGTAAATTGGGGCTTTTCGTTATAAACTATATCCAAGGAATATACGTTGAAGAAGTAAAGAGAGAAGTTTGACAATCAAATTTTCATTACCAGATGGACTTTGTCAGGTTTAGATCCGAGGGATTTCCTTCGGTCACCATCTTTGCCTCCCCTACTACTAGACTTCGGATCAGCAACAGCAAAGAGTCTCTCAAGCTCTGATACGTCAAATTCTGGTGCACTAGAAATAGGGAGCAAAGCATCAGCAATCTGGACAGAAAAGCAAGGATGCAAAATATTGAAAAAGTTGAAATCCACAAACCCAAAAGCACCCAAGTTTGGACCAAATGGTTTTGAAAAGGTTTAACCATATGGTAATACACAAATTCTACAAGTAGAAAGTTAGCTTGACTAAAGAATTGAAATGATTCAACAGGAAAGCACAATACCATTGAGGTTCTCCTTGTCTCTGCAATTCTTCCCACAGGCTTCCATGCATCACCCTGGTTACCTTACTCCAATGTAGTGGCTTCAACATAGACCTTTTAGGTGCTGCAGACATTCCTGAAGGACGAGGAAGTCCCCGTCCTCTTCCTGAAGGTGGTGGAGGCGCAGCACTAGGGGGGCCAGGCCCTTTAGCACCAAATGGTGGTGGAGGCGGTGCATTACCTGGAGGTCTTGGAGGTCCGGGAGGTGGAGGAGGTCCAGGTCCACGAGCTCCGGGAGGAGGTGGAGGTGGCGGTGCCCCAGGAGGTGGTGGGGGACCACCGAGAGGCGGCAGAGGGGCAGGAGCTCCACGTCCAAGGGGAGGCGGTGGAGGAGCAGGAGCTCCTCGCCCTGGGGGAGGCGGCGGAGGAGCAGGAGCTCCTCGCCCTGGGGGAGGTGGTGGAGGAGCGGGAGCTCCACGCCCAGGGGGAGGCGGAGGAGGAGCAGGAGCTCCACGCCCAGGGGGAGGTGGTGGAGGAGGAGGAGCAAGGGCTCCATGTCGGGGAGGAGGAGGAGGAGGAGGAGGCGGAGGGGCTCCATTCGAGGGAGGAGGAGGGGCTCCATGTCGGGCAGGAGGTGGCGGGGGTGGAGCAGGAGCTCCATACCGGGGAGGAGGTGGCGGAGGAGTAGGGGCTCCATATTGAGGAGGAGGTGGCGGAGGAGCAGGGGCTCCATATCGGGGAGGTGGTGGTGGGGGAGCATGGGCTCCAAACCGGGGAGGAGGTGGTGGGGGAGCTGGGGCTCCATACCGGAGAGGAGGTGGCGGAGGAGCAGGGCCACCCGTAAGTGAAGGAGGTGGAGGTGGAGGTGGAGGTGGAGGTGGAGGGGGTGGAGGAGGTGGCGATGGTGATTGTACCAGATTATCTCTAGAATGTTGAAAAGGAGGGGGTGGAGGGGGTGGAGGGGGTGGTGTTACTGCTTTTGATTGAGTGGGTGCATGTAATGTTGCTGCTTCAGGTAGAGGAAGAGAGGCTGGTGGAGGAGACCTGTTGAGAATTGAAAAAGAGGCTTCATTTCTAGGAGGAGATGGAGTTGCACCATATATGGAAGGTGGAGGCGGCGGGGGTGGTGGAATAGGCGCCCCCGCACCACGACGCCTTAGTGTATCAGATGAATTATCTTGCAACTGTGAAGGGGACAGCAAATCAGATACAGTATTCGAGGGTACCCAAGATGTTGTTAATGGAGGAGTTGGTGGCAATACTTTGCTAACATTAAGAAAAATATGTGAGGAGGAAGAAGGTGGTAGGGGTGGGCGCATCGAAGGAGCTGCATGAATAGCAGAAGTTGATGCAAACGGAGGCGGAGGGGGCGGGGGGGGCGGGGCGGGGTAGGTGGGCGAGAAGAGTTATTATGGTTGACCAACGGTGGGGGTGGGGGTGGGAGGAACTGATGCTGACACAGTTTGAGATGCAACAGCATCACTAAAAGCAGTTGAAACTGGAACCTTATCCAAAGAGTCAAGCTTGCATCTTCCTCAGTTACATTTGTTGGAGGCAACAATCCAACAGAAGATACATTACACTCTGAAGAACGCGAAGTTGTTGATCCCGAGGGAGAGGAATCTGCGGGGATAGTCCATTTAAATCAGGAGATTGTTGATCATTGAGAGTAACATTAAAACACGTTGAGGGCGCCACATGTGTTGGTGAACTATTTAATGATGACGAACAGGAGGAATCTTCGTCCGGAATCATATCAACTGAAATATTTTTAACTCTACCCTTTGAACCAGATGAAGCAATATTATTGGATCCATTTTTCACTTTTCCTGTCGTTTGATTGGTTAAAATTAGTGCCGCTGGAGCACTAAGTTGTCTTGTTGGAGGATATGCTACATGCATTGATTGAGTGTATGAGCCTTTGTTTGAAGGGATCCACCTGGATACTGCATTCGATTTCGCAACTCTTTGTTGATTACCCTGAAAATCCTGTTGCTTTGCTTTGGATTTAACATTACTGACATCAGTTCCAGGCTTTAAGCTTGAATTTTGTTGCTTCTTTGATGTTGGTGAAAGCAACCTTTCCAACTTTGTTGACTTGCATCATCACTTTCTGTTTCGTGTTTGTCCCCACCGTCTTCAGATACGACACCAGTGCGTGTAACCACTCCGTTAGTAATATTCGATACAAAAGAAACTGAAGAATCTTTCCTATTCTCCAAGATATTGGTATTTAGGGCATTTTCTTTTACATGTTGATTGTGATTTCCTTCATCAGATGCACAGTCTTCAAAAGAGTGAGGATCCAGTTCATGGTTTTTACTATGAATTTCGGTTTGACCCTTTCCTTCAAATCCATCAACTGCATTGCTGAATATCTCTTCCACCTCATAAAATTCCTCGGGTGAGGCATTGTCATTCTCGCTGTCTGCTTCTGTGATGATAACAGATGGAAGAGCATCAGCATCCGAAAAGAGTACCTGATACAATTTAGTACGGTTTCAACTCCTAGAATTCTCAAGGAACTGCAGCATATAACAGATGAATTAGAGTAGCATACCTCTGTCCTAAAGTCGCGAGAAAACTGGTCCTTTGCATCCCATTGAACATCCACTTCATCACGAGTTAACATCAGAACGTTGGAACGGATAAATGCAGTGTGGAACATCACTCGAAACATCATTTCCTCCCTGACCAGATCATCCTCTAAATGGACACACTCAAGCACAACGTCCCCTTGAACACGAAAGTGGATATCAAGTTTCACAAAGGCACATTCTTCCTACAAAAGTAAAATAAAGCTTAGCATTTCAGTACATCGTGTCATAGATTATAGGAAAATATACCTCAAAGAGAAACTCTAAGCTTTTTCATCCATTGGTAAGTAAATCACCTCTAGGTATAGGCGGGGATGTTTTTATCTTCAGTGTCGAAAACAAGAGCTTGAGCTCCTATTAGACGTTGTAGAGCAAGGATCTTGACCATAAACACGAACCACAGGCCGACATCCCTTTCCACCATCAAATAGAGGAGGAACTCTAAGTATGATACAATCCAACCCCAAAGGGGAATCTGACGGTGGCCAATCCGAACCAAAACTTCTCCTGGAAATATACTGGAGATATCTAAGCTGCGATGGTTGAGGATTCAAAGGAGACAAAAGATGTAAAAGCTCCCTCGGAGCTTGCTTGTACACCATTTCGAGGGTCTTCTGCTCACCAGTGTACTGTTTTCTGTACAAAAGAAGGCCCGCAAGCATGAAAGCAAGCACAGGCCATCCTCCCCTTTCACAATGCATCAATAACACATTCTGTTGGCCTTCCAACGACAGCCAGCTCTCACTGGACCGCAGAAAATGGTGGATCATCTCCAGTGGCAACAGAGGACATCCTTCATAATGGCGTGGATAATCCATGACTGTCATGTCATACTGAGACAAGATATCTGATATTTGGCTCCTCTTTAGCCCTTCTCTGAAATTGAATACCATGAAAGAAGCATCCTGATAGTGATCTTGTAACTGTGCTACAATTCCACCAAGATATATTTTGTACTCGTCTTCATTTAACACGTCCGTGGAGAAGCAACAGTCAAACACTGCAAATGAAGAAAGGAAAATTGTAAAAGGTAAGTTTCAAAAAAAGGATGAATTTGAGGGTAAAAAAAACTGTGACTTCGTTAAACTCAAAACAACACAATATATTTGTGCATGGAAGAAAAAGAAAGGGTTAACTTTGTTACGAATAGGAATACATAGAAGCCAATCATAGAAGTTGAACCATCCTCAAGTTCACGAGTTAAGGTAAATTACTTAAAAATCACTGCTTCAAACAATATAAATCAAAAAATTTACATGCTTTAAACAATTTCAGCTGATTGATTTTATCCCAAACCTCCAATTTATTAAGTTCAATATTCAAATTCAGAACTTGAACAGAAAGAAGAGGATGAATCTGAAACTTAACAAACTGTGCAAACTCAAAACAACATATAACATTTGTGCATAGAAGAAGAAGTGAAGATAAACATTATTGAGAGATCAACACATATATGAACAAATAAAAACAAAACATAGAAGTCTAACCATGCCAAGTTCATGATTTTAAGGTAAAATACAGAAAATTCACCTACTTTTCAAACAATAAATTCAGGTCAGCTCCAGCTAATTAACCCCGAATCTCCAGTTTTTATTTAGTTCATTGTTCAAATTCGAAGGTGAAGAATCGACTTTTAACAAAGTGGTGCAACAGCGGTAGAGGTTTAGTGTGGTGCCACAGCGATTCAGGTTTAGTGTGATGCCACAAACAACGACCATAAAGAAAAGCCAAAGAAAGAAGTCTAACACCATCACCAAATTCACTAGTTAAAGCAAGTTACAGAACATTTACCTGCTTCAAACAATAGAAAGCACAATATTTCACCTGCCTCAAACAATAAATTCAGCTCAATTCCAGCTGATTAACCCCAAATCTCCAGTTTTTATTAAGTTCAATATTCAAATTCAGAACTTGAACAGAAAGAGGAGGATGAATCTGAAGCTAAACAAACTTTGCAACTTTGTTTAACTCAAAACAACTCATTACATCTGTGCACATATATGAAGAAAAGCAAAACAAGGAAGTCTAACCATGCCAAGTTCATGATTTTAAGGTAAAATACAGAAAATTCACCTACTTTTCAAACAATAAATTCAGGTCAGCTCCAGCTAATTAACCCCAAATCTCCAGTTTTTATTAAGTTCATTATTCAAATTCAGAACTTGAACAGAAAGAAAAGTAAACAAATTTAAGTTAACAGAGCAAAACTACAACCTAGAAATCCAAATGTAGACCATATCTGAACTTTTAAACTACTGGAACAATAAAATTATTGCGAAAGTCTCCAAGTCAAAAAATAGCAAAACCTAATTCAGAACAAAATTTAAGATAATGTACAGCAAAAGATAAAAGCATACCATAAACTCTCTCAGAGATCTCGAGCAGCCGATCAGGTGGCTTCCGGTAAAAGAATCTTCTAAACAGCGCCATTTAGATGGCACTGTTTCCCCCAAATCCGATCCAAAACCACCACCGTTTCTTCTTCTTCCTCTTTTTTGTACAATTCACCACAAGAACCACAGAATTCCCTCACATTCAATACACGTAGACTACAATTTCACCAAGAAAAATGAAAGAAAAAAAAAATGATACAATTAACTATACAAATAAGCCTCCAAATTCAACAAAAATGAGCTTCGCCACTTGCAAACATTCAACTAAGTAGCATTAGTTGATGAACTTGAAGATAGATAGACAGAGTAAATGCAAGTAACAGTAAACAAAAATTATTAATATTTAACTTTTTTGATTAATAAATATAGAAAAACTCAGAGAATTTCTCTTTGTATATAATGTGTTTCAAAATAATACACATACTTTTATAAATTTCATAGCTAAATGCTGCAAAAAAATATGATTTTAATACTTTTATTTAGGACACATTAGTACAATATTTTCCTTTTTTTGATATATTTTTTTCAAGTTTCTTTCCTTAAAAATATGGTTAGAATTTGAAATTTGAAAGAAAATAAAATGGAAATAATTTGTTGGATACGCCTAGAATATAGAAGCAGTATCGTGAAAGGGAGTTTGTGTGATCTGATTGTACACGTTTAAACTCCAACAGACAACAGATATCATGACAGGGAATTTGTATTTTCTTGTAATATTATTAATTATTTATTTTATTTTATCGGAATATAATATTTATTTATAGTAATATAATTTTTATTTTAGGTATGTATATATATACATGGTAGATTCAAGACCAAGTTGATAATATTTTGCCCGGAAACAACATTTGGCACGATGAGAGAGAAAAGGGTGGACCGTATGATAGGTGATGGTATTGGGAGGTTTTTGTGTGGTGTTTTCATACATGTAGAGATATATCATCACATGTGATTTATTCTCATTTTAAACTGCGTGTGGTTATGATTGTTTCATCCGTCACTTCATCTCAAAATCTCTCTCCACACAATAACTTCCCGATGGTATTGACATCAAAATGAATCTGATCGTGGTATCGTATTTCGGAGTTAGATTCGAATTTACAAATATCGAATAAGGAATTTGATATCTGGAAAGTTAAATTTGGAGTTTATATTCGATTTTATAAAGATCGAATATCGGTGTGATACTCTGAAAACCGAAAGTAGATTCATTTTGAATGGTACATTCCCCCATATAAAGTTCGTTTGAGGTCGGACCATGAAATACCTTCAAGCATGTGGAAGAAATATTGCATCACATGTAAACATCCTTGTCATCTTTTTTTGAAGATTATATGTTTGAGTTTGTAGTGATTTATTGAACCATTTATGTATCTGATTAAAAGTTAAATATAAAGTTGTATTTCAGAAATAAGTCAGTAATTTCGTATGTTTTGTTGGAAAAAATTGATAATTAAGAATCTGACAGAATATGAAGAACTTCAAGACACGCAAATTGCATTATTTTTTAAGAGAATGTTTCGTTCCACGCGATTGTCATTTAGGGATTAAGCGAAATCTCTCTCATGATATAATGAAGGTGTTTGATTCAAACAGTGACTTGTTTGAATCAAACCTGAAGACACTCAAGATTTTGGTCTGATGATGCTTTCAAACTTATGAATAATTCGTTTGCATATGTTGTGTCTTTTATAGACTGAAAGTACCTCATAAACGAATGGAGGTATTCCTTACACGAAGGGGTAAACTCATATCAGTTCGGCCCTACATTTCAATTTTTGGCTTCATGTGATGAAACTTTTCACAGGTCGAACCCCGTTTCGTTGCGATATCATTAATCGTACGAAAACTCGCATGCAAATGACAATTAAAAATATTTATTTATGAAAAAAATATCTAACATGTGTGTAAATTACTGAAACGACGCTTATTTTGGGAAAAGGTAGTATTGTGTAAAAAAAATTGGACCTAGATCTTAATGAGTTTTGCACCGATCTTTAAATGAACACTACCAGGATACCGAGGGGGCATATGGTAGTTGCATCGCCTCTTATCTTACTCCCTGAGTTTCAAATTAATTAATGCAGTTGATAAAAACACGCATATTAATGATATGAGTTAATATTTTAATATGAATACCCAAATTACTACCTTCGTTCCAAAATATAAGTCATCTTACACATTTATATTTGTCCCACAATATAAGTCATTCTACATTACAAATGCAACATTTATTACTATTTTCACTATCTTACCCATAATTTATTATCAATCCAACTACATTTCATTACTTAACAATTATTGAATTAATGATAGTTAAAGGGCATTTTAGACATTAACCTTCAAATTTATGACATTCAATCACTTTTTTAATCCGTGCGAAAACCTCTAAGATGACATATATTTTGGTACGGAGGTAGTACTAAAAAAACCTGAGAGTATAATAATGTAGTGTTATTTTAATGCTCTCCTTAATAAATAAGTATAAATATAGGAAATACATAATAAATGGTGCTTTGAAAACGAAACTATATCAAATAAGTGGGACAAATTTTTTTTAACAACTGCATTAGTTATTATGAAACGAATGGAGTCGTGGAGTACATGACATCAAATTGGGCAGTTTCCACTTATATCTTAATGGATGGAGACTTACGGGGGCTGCGCCACCTTGAAGAAAAAGGGTCACTTGACCCACAATTTAAAAAAATAAAATAAAAATTTCAGATTGTATTTTTACACAATTTAAAATTTTATATCTTAATATCTACTGATCGAATTCTATAAAATTTTAAAATATAATTTCTTGACCCATAATTATACATATATATTTTATATAATATATTAAAAACTTGTAATACGATGTGTCGTTATCGATCCCTGATCCGTGTCACACAATTCCTGCAGCCGCCCCTGGAGACTTATATATATATCTTGATAAACGAAGTATTATTTTATGTTGATTTTACTTTGTGATGACTTTATATATTGAGACTTTTGAGTTTCTATTGTAATAAATGGGTATGTACCCTAATAAATTGAGTTTCTATTGTAAAATCATATAGTATATAGATATGTTTTTTTTTCTTTTTCCAGCTAAGTGTCTACGTGATTCCGAATCATAATCGAACGGTTCGAATCAGAATTTAATTACGCAAAGTCAAGTCGATACAAGCCAATAACAATTGGCTCTCAAATTATCTCCGGTAATTTTATGATGGACCGATCACAAATAAATGGATCAACATATCATTATTTATGACCACCAATAAATCCTTAAATTATATCGGTTAAGCATCACCAACTTATATCTATGGCTGGACCACATTAAAATTTTGCGATTTCTTCTTCCCATAGTTTCATCAATCGGAAAGTTCTTGGATGGTACCTCCACCTATAGTAAAGTGACACCTAAACAAATCTAGATTACAAAATTTGAATTCAGATTAGAAACAGATGATGCAAATCATTCCACACAGTTTCACCCTGCATATGGCGAATGCACCCAAAAACTTTCCTCATCAATCCCCTCAATTTTTTCCCAATATGATAATAATAAAGAAGAGAAAATAGATACCGAAATAAATAAGATTATCGAATAATAAAGACATGAATTGAAAGCTCCATACGTAATGCATTAAATATATATATATGAATGTGTCACACCCAAACTTACTTGACACCATGCTAAAACGAGTAATGCTATCACCATAACAATTCCGACATAACAAATACTACAACATGATGTAATAATACAATCTCTCGTGATACGACTTTTATTTAAAGAATTGTCCCACTGCCCAACATTTGTTATGTCTGAATGATTGCAACGGTAGCATTATTCTGCTGAAAAAATAGACTTTCAAAGCATACTCAACTTTTTGAAAAGCATGGTACCATGTAGACATGGTGTATGATGCATTTGAAGGGGTAATTCTCATGAAAAGACTCTATTAGAACGAATCGTCTGATACTTGCCACGCCTACCAGAAGACAAAACATTTTTGTCTTTTGTACACATATCAGACGGCCCATTCTTATAAAGAGTACCTGCATCAGAATTTCCCCTTTCTCGTTTAAAGGGCTTTTATGTAATAACTTTTCCACTTTTTTCAAAATTCTCCTCCTACTCTAATAGCATTTTGATGGATTTCATAAGCATCTTTAGACCTTGATTTCTTCACACCAGCAGTGAACCAAACTTTATCAGACTTTGATCCTTCAACTGCCACACTTGTAACTTTTACCCACACTAAAACCTTGGTCTTCATTCCTTCGATTCCCGTAAGCTTTCCTCTCGACAATGTTGCCTTGACGCGTGTGGCGTACCTTATTACAGACGAGTCCTTGAAGGTTAATTCACAAGTAGCTGGCAAGTAGACGACGAGCTTATTCTTTGATTCGTCATATTCATAACATGTTATGTTCAGAGGAAACAAGCCTGAAGGTAGATTGTTTTCCCTCATAAGGTCTGCCAAGGTTTTTGTTGGCTTCCCTGATAAAAAAATTAAAATAAAAATAAAAAAAACATGTTTTTAGTAACCCTAAAACTAGAGTACAATATTTTGTCCAGAATATACCAAACTTGCTAGTACGAGACTACGAGCACTTGTATACCGTCGTCTCTCAAGGGATAAAAACGCGTTTGGTCCCTTTTGTTTTATGATTTTTGCATTTATAGCCTCAGGATTCGATCTTGACACATTTACCCTTCATCTATGCAATTCTTGTTATACATGTTCAATCCAAAGTGTCATGTGTCCAACATCTAGCAATGAAGGTACAATAGATTCCAACCAATAAAAACTTGACACATGGCAACAATGGACTGAAAATGTAAAAACGAAAGCCATAGATGAGGGTTTTAGTGTCAAGATGAAACTTTGAGGATTGAAATGCAAAAAACCGTGAAACGAAAAGGGACGTAAAGTGTCTTTATCTCTATCGTCTATTTTACGACTAAAAGATTACTTCTCTCTATTTTACGGGATTTCTTTTCAGAGTAAAATGCATCAGAATCTCTATAATGTATATAGATACACCAACACGAATGTTTTAAGGAAAGGGTTCACAGTGGCGTATGGATGTTTTCCCTTCCAAAACATATGTTTGAGGAAGCTGTGCATAATATCAAAGAGTATTAAATCGAGAAACAAATTTAGTGCATATATACCTTTTAGTTTGTTGAATATCCATTTTGCCTTCTCTTCAATGGTGTTAGAGACTGTCTGTAACAAAAAGGTCAAGTTAATTGATAAGACAAAAAAGAGACTAACATTTTTGTTGAGAGGTCAAATAAAACAAAACAATAGTCAACACACAACAATTAAACAACCATGTTCTTGTTAAGAAATTCTTGCCTGTGACCCCACATACAGAGTCAGGAGGCAAAACACCAGGAGTGTGTCTTTCACACCATTTTATTCATCTGAATGAAGTAGTTTTCTCTCCTTACAATATGAACATCTCCTCTATTCGACATGAAACCCGATATTAATCAAACATCTCAACCAATCTTTATATTTGGATATGAATCGAGTCAAAATATCCATATTGAAGCAACTTCATAGTACATGTTTTATAAGTAAAGTAGTAGTGCTTTGGCAAAAAATTCTCAAGGCCAAAAGAAAAAGTACATCTTTGCATAATTTTCACAGTTCCAGTGAACTTGCAAGTTTTTCTTTCTTAAAACCACATTGTTTAGAGCAAAAAAAGGAGGAATTGAATTAAGATCTGTGTTGTACAAAATGGGGTACAGAGATCCAATTACCCACAGTTGTAAAAGGATATAAATCTAGCAAATAAATGGCCAAAACTGCAATACATGGACTCAAATCTTGATCTTGGATACACAATCCTCTTTCACAATTCCAAATTAGAAAAGCATGTGTTCCAAAGGATCATCAGTTCATTTGCCTCGTATTTTAATGCTATTACAGCCTAAAGCAGAACACACAAAATCTGCAGAAATTGTCATTTCTACACAACAAATCATTGAAGCACAAGGGAAACATACTTAATTCATATAAACATACAATCAAACACTACTGGGGGAGCATTATGTCAAACTCCAAGGAGTCAAAAATTACTCTGTTCTATACAAAATATTTACATCAAAATCTCTCTTAAAAAATGGGAAAAGATTTGAGTTTTTTTTGGCAAGAAAAAGTTATGGGTCTAAAATAATTAGTAACAAAAGACGATCTAATGCATTCCCATCTTTATCACAAAGAAAAAATGGCATCTCTTTTAGCAGCATTCACTCAAAAAAGTAAAAAAGCAAGAAAAATGGCCACAAGAACAAAGGAAATACAGTAAGAAAAAGAGGCAGAAGGAACAAACAGTGAGGTCTTGGGAAATGTTAGAGATCTCTTCTTTAGCTTTCTGAGAAACCCAAAATGTGCCTGCTTTCAAGCTTCCAACTTTTGTCAATGCTTTCTCCATTTTTCTCAGTAATCTTTTGGAGCAAATCTGAAATAATAAGAAGAAGAAATCAAGTGAAAAAATCACTTGAACTCTTTTGCACTGTAAGTGTTCGACCTTTGGCTTCAGATAGAGAAGGAAAAGGGAAGATGTGAACAGAAACTGTTTTTCAAGAATTGATTCTTTGTCTTTTTTCCCTGCCCTATGGTGGTGCTTCACAACTCAGCATAACCTTGTCAGAGCATGTAGGTTTTTACGGCGCCCAAAAATTGAAATTATTTTCCTTTAATTTCTCTTAAAACCTGACAACATTTACAAACAATTTAATTTACAACAGTGTAGAATATTTAAGATATATTCATATATTTTTATTTTCTTTTATTTAGTAGGAGACCAGGAGCTTGTGTGATAAAATAGTAAGATAGAGCTTAAGCTCATCCCAAGTGATTAGTTATCTGAGCTTACCCTGATCTCATGTGGGAGGTTCATGGTTCGATTTCCTCCATCGTAATTTAAAAGAAAAAAAAAGCTTTCGTATCAAATGAAAAAAAAAAAAGGATAAAATAGTAAGATAAATGAAAAGTACTTTACTGTACTTTGTTTTAAATTGTTTTCCGTTAGCAAAGTAAGATAATTCAAGGTTTGCTTCATGTGTGAATAATCTGATTCGTGTGTAATCTGTTTTGTGTGCATATTGTTTTGTAAAGATTTGAGCATTTAATTGCATCAGCAATTCTGGAAAATTAACATCGAAAAAGGTTGTAGTAATAGAAACTATTTTTCACATTTTTCGTAAAATTAGACGATTAACTATATTGTTTCAAGACTAAAATACTTGTAATTACTACTTTTCTGAAAACTGGAAGAGTAAATGTTGTTTTTAAGGTGTTATAGAATACAAATACTTTGGTATTATTTGGTAAAAGTGTCCGTGAATGTTTCAAACAACTTTAGAAAAATTGAATCAGAAAATTCATGTTTAACTGGATACGTATTTGTTAAATGTGGTACAACAGCATGCTTATGCGCAAGTCTTTCTGTAAATTTATTTTACATGATATGTGCGTTCTGAAACATCTTCTAAATTGTGTTGGTATTGATTTTAAAGATGTGAAGTGACTATAAAAAAAAATCTGCAACATGAAATTGTGGAAATATTGGATGCTTTTGTGTAAAAATACACTTGTTGCCTTGTATATCTTTTGAAAAATTGTGTTAACAACATGATTTTCGTATTAATATTATTCTACAAGTATGTGAGTATAGTTTACCTTGTAACAAAAATCTGTAATTTGGTTGAAAAAATTGTTGTGCCGAAAAATATAAATATAGTCACGACTTTTTGAAAAATTGAAAATATTGTCTATCTTGTGTTGTAAATTAAAAATACTTTGTAAATACTGCTCATTCGAAAAGTTAAAAACGAAAGTTGTTTATTTGGTGATGTAGATTATAAAAATGTTCATGTTATGTGTTTAAAATGTTCGTGAATTTTTAAAATTGCGGTATACCAATATCGGGAAAAATATGCATAACAGAGTCTGTTTTGTAACTTTTATTGTTGATCTTCTGTTTATAAACAGAAATGGAAGGAACATTGAAAACAACTCCTTTGTCGTTTGTGCAACATGTTGTTGTGCAAGGAACGAGTTCTTCTCACCATGAAAAACCGAAGAAGTTCAACGGGCAGAACTTGAAAAGGTGGGATTAGAAAATGCTATTCTATTTGACAACTTTGAGTTTGGCAAAATGGCTAATCGAGGATCCTCCTTCGGTGCAAGATGGTGAAAATATATTGTTGACCGTTTATGGAATACAAGATGGTGGAATTCAAAACCGTTGTTAGCCAAATGGAAGAGTTGCGATAATTATCTCCAAGTGTTTCGAGGAAGGATTGATTATTAATGAACCATTCAAGTTGCTTTGCAATAATTGGGAAACTTCCACCTACGTGGAGAGATTTCAAAAAATCATTTGAAGCATAAAAACAAGGAGATAACCATGAATAAGTTGGTGGTGAAATTAAGGGTTGAAGAGAACAACCGGCAACTTGATAAAGGAGGGAACTTTGGACAATCCAAGGCAAATTTGGTGGAGTCCAGTTCCGGTGAAAATAATGGCAAATGCCAGAAAAGAAAGTTCAAAGGTGAAAGTTCTAAGGGCAATCAAGAGGCTTAGCCATTTAATGGTAAATGCTTTAATTGCGGGAAACAAGGACACCGCAGGAATAAATGTGGCAAAAATAGTCACCGAAACTATGGATGAATTGAATTTGTCCGCTTGTTGATTCCAATGAACTTGATGATTGAACTTCTTTTGTTGAACTTTGAATCAAATTCATGGGTTGTAATAAACAATTTATACATTATTATTGTGTGTAATATTTGTATAAATTTGTATGTAGGTGTTTATGTAAACACCTTAATGGTTGTGAGGATAAGTTATTATGAATATATGTACAATATGTTGTTGTCATATTCATATTAATTAGAGATTTGCTTTCGTTATTATGATGTACATTTCAAGATGTAAGGATTAAGTTGTTGATGCATTTGTTGATGTGTTTAAATCAACGTAATCGATTTGTGGTGATCAAGGTGGAAAAGTGTGGTTCAAGGTTTAATGAATTTTGTTTTGGTACCAACAACATTCATAAAATCGTTGAATGACACTTACCTTAATCAGTTAATGTTGCGAAATGAGGATTAACTTGAGAATCACCCAAAACCAGTAGGGGAAGAATATCCTCTTGACTTAAACTTCATCGGATTCTTGGAAATGTGGGGGGTGATTGGTAAATGGAATTTACCTAAATAGATGTAACGAAAGCAAAAAATGAAAAGGGATTAGAATTATTTCAGAATCTTTGGAAAGATGTTGCGTGTGGCTCAAAATCTATCACTACTATTAGCATGAAATAGTTGGTAACTGATAGAATAATCACACAGTAATATGGAAAATGGTAACTCACGTAATACATCGTAGACACACAATACCATTTATTAAATGATCTCTAATGGTTGATTTCCTCGATTGTATAAAGTCGAAGGAGAATCTTGCGGATCCGCTTGTAAAAAGGTTTAGCTAGAGATCGGGTGTCAATTTTTGACAAACGGAATGGGGCCAAGCGTGACACGATGTTCCTTATAATGGCAACCCAACTATAGTGACTGGAGATCCCAAGATCATGGTTCAAAAGGGACAACTAAGTTATGAGGGGCAGATAGCACTTACCCATTCTGTTAAAACAAAAGTGCTGTCTGCTGAAGTGTTCAAGTTAAGCATTAAGCTTTTAATGATTCCTATATCTTGGTAAAGCCAAGTGGGGTATTGCAGAGTACTCTTCATAGGATGTCACCTATGTAAGTGGAAGTGGGGCCTCTTATGTGAGAGTTTGTGGCTGAATTCTCTAACGCACTTTCTGAAACCAAGGTGTTTCAGGCCAAAATGGACACAACCATGAGAACTTCGAGAAGGCCAGGGGGTCTATTGTGTGGGTATCATTGTGTAGGCATGCACCAAAGGCTGAGCAGTTCAAGACCTAGTTCACTGCTTAGCTATGTCTGATGGTATTCTACTAGGGAAGGTTCAAGGCAGTAAACCACCTCGCCCGATGCAATAGAGCTCCGTTTGATATCTCGTTAGACTCTGCACCGCATTTGCATCAATTTTCATTCATGTGGGGGATTGTTGGAGAAATTTGAGTTAAAATTAATTCTAAACTTACGGAGGGTCGCATCGGTTCGGTGAAAGGTTACAACTACGTAAGAGGTTGTATCTTTCGGTTAAATTGCACATGTTCGGTTGAATCATTTTTGAAAGGATGCAACCGGTAGTGTATGGCTTCCTTACTCCTATAAATTCCCTCATTGTCAATGAAAGAACATATATTTTTGCACATACTACATACCAAAATTCTGCACAAATTAAAAGCCATTTTTTGCATAAACACTTGTGAATAGTCAGAGATATTCAAGGTCATATCAGTTCGCTGCTTGCACACATCTAAGTGCAAGACTAGAACAAGGAGACTGTTGTATCTTGGGAGACATGTTGCCACATCCGTGTGCACATAGGCGGGGCAATATTGTCTTAAGGAAAGCGTTCTACGCGCCTCAGTCTAAACAATAAGTTTTTGCATATACTATTGCTTTCTGTCTTTCAATTCTATGTGCATATGTGTATTTGTATGAATATGAATAAAAGTTCTGCAAAGTGTTTGTTTATCTGTGTTATTGAATTTTTCCTACTATATCTGCAAAGTTTCTATAAACGATATAAAACAAATTACGACAAACGAATTCAGACAAGTTATTTTTCCAACACCCTCAACTGAATCTTTTGGGAGTGATGATAGTTTAACATGGTATCAGAGCCAAGGGTAATGTGATCGAACGTTGCTGTCAACATTTTTTTTCCCATTTATATTGTGCAAGTGTAGGGATAGATTGTCCACATTTGAGGGCGATAGATTGTCCACATTTGAGGGCGGGTTGAAATGCTTAAAATTGTGCAAGTGTTGGGAGCCCACACTTGAGGTGTGCAAGTGTAGTGATATATTGCCCACAAATAGGGCGGGTTGAAATGCTTAAAATTGTGCAAGTGTTGGGAGCCCATATTTGAGGGGCATGTTAAAGTATATAACATGTTAATTATCTGTCTTCCTATCAGCTTAAGTTTTTGGGAGTGATGGTATAGTTCAACAAGCCAGTAGTTATTAGTTTGTTTTCTTTTGTATAAGTCTTGCAAGCCATAAAGTATATAACATGTTAATTACTTGCATGCTAGTATATAACTTGTTTTTTTGTTTTGTTTTGAGAGATTGTATAGTTCAACAAGCTAGTAGTTATTAGTTTGTTTTCTTTTGAATAAGGCTTGCATGCCATGATCGACGTCTTGGTTTTCTTCGTGCCCGTGTTTTTCCTAAAAAGTGTTTTCTACCGAATGTTTCCCATTTTAATTTTTATAATATTAATTAATTAAAATAAATTACTAATGCAAATATGTATCTATCTATGATAGATAAGTAAGTTTTTTTTTTTGGAAAAAATATTTTGCCTCCTCGTGGTTTGTCAAATTAAAGGCTTTGCACCCCGTAATTTAAAAATATACGGTTTACCTTTCTAGGGTTTTCCACAAACCATTAAATATCAATTCAGGCCAATAGAAAAAGAATATTCTGTCGGAATATTCTTTTTTTAATATTATTACCGTTTTACCCTTACTTTTTTTTTTGAAATATTATTCCCCTTCCATAGGACGACGAGTATTCCCCTTGCGCGACGACCGGGGCTGCGTTTCCCAACGGTGTTGATGATTCCGACCGTGATTTGGCTGCTTTTCCGGATGACTCTCGTTTTAAAATGATTTAGCATCTGGATTGTCAATCTTGTTTTAAATCGTGGTTGATTGTCACTAGGGCTGATTCTGAATTAGTGCTCTGGTATGCTACTGGATTTGTTAGCAGCCTAGTATTAAAAGAGCCCTTCGATTGTTTGTTAAACTTGTTGCTGTGTTGATGGATTATTTGAATAATTCCTACATAACCTGTTTGCCTCGTTTCCTTCTTAGTTGACTTTGGTTTGGATTAGAATATAAAGGATTTGAATGCACAAACTTAACATGCATGACTCAGAAATTGTATAGAGTGATATATTCTAGAGTAGTACTTCTATATGTTAGCAAAGAATGTGTCACACAATGATATGTTACAGAAAAGTAGATCTACGTCTTCACAAGATCAGCATTATCATTTGTCATAGAAAAACACATTGTGTTGTGCATTTAATTTGCTTTGAATTCGTCATCCAATGATTCATCAAAATATGTTGTGTGAATAACTATAGAATTCAACATCATTGCACGTACATGGGCGGCCCTCGCTTTTGTTGAGTTTAAGACCAAGTCCCCGAATTGGGCCTTTTAGTTGAAGTTGTTTTTTTAAGAACATACTTATTGTTAGATATTTTTTCATAAATAAATATTTTGGTTATCGTTTGCATACGTGTTTCCGTACGAATTAATGTTATCGCGAAGCGAACGTTCGACTCCGCCCGGTCGTCGTGGTGGGGTCGAGGCGCCGCCCTTCGCAGGGGTCGAGGGGGCAGCGCCAACTCGTGGGGGTTCGGGGGCAACGCCCCCGAAACCTAAACCAATGCATGCATCAGTTCATGAAGGGATATGCATTTTCAGATACATGCATTTTCGAACTGATATGTACTTACCCTTTCGTGTAAGGGTTGCATGCTTTCATCCGGTGAACAGTGACAACCCTACCCTTTCGTCCAAGGAGTACCTCAATTCGTTTATGAGGTACTTCCAATCTATAAAAGGCATAAGTATGCAGACGAAAATTCATAAGTTTGACAACATCATCAGAAAAACTTTGATTGTCCTCGGGTTTGATTCAAACAAGTCACTGTTTGAATCAAACACCCCCATTGTATCATGAAAGAGATTTTCATTTGATCCCTTAGTGACAAATCGTGTGGGACGAAACATCTCTTAAAAGACAATGTTATTAATGTGCCTTGAAGTTTCTAATTCCCAATCAAATCCTAAGTACTACATTTTTTCCAACAATTATCGCGTTTTTAACATCCATAAATGCAAAAAATTAATAAAACTTGTTTGTATGTCTAATTTTTTTTGGGCCAAGTAATTTTTTTTTGGGACCTTTATCGATTGGAGTAAAAAAATAATTGGGCCTTTATAAAAAAAAAAAAGAAAATTAACATATTATATTAGGTTGGATCGGATTAAATCTACACGAAATTTTTTTTTCTTTAATAAACATGTACTATTTTTCCGACGACTTTGGGCTTAAGACCGGGTCTCGTGGCCTTAGCATAGGACCGTCCATGTGCACGTAACTAAAATTATTGATCGATACTCATTTATGATATTTGTTGTCTAATGAATATGGTCATGTTGCCTTAAAACTTTTTTATCTGGTCATATGTAGGAACATGAAACTCAACACAAAATTGAGAATGATATGGAAAGCAGTGGCGGATCCAGAGCCAAGGTTCAGTAGGGTCACCCATCACAAAAAGTAGTAACCTTAAAAAAAATTCGGGTTGGGCGGGTAATTATGTCAATATTTCTGGGTTGAGCAGGTAATTAGGTCAAAATTTCCAGTCGGAACAGGGTAGAGCGGGTAATTAGGTCAAAAATTGAATTTTTTTTACCAAAACAACGTCGTTTCGCAATTTTTTTTTTGAAATTTGAGTGGGGTCATGTGACCCCCCTCTTACACATGGATCCACCCCTGATGGAAAGGACACAGATGAAAATTTGTAAAAATTGTCTTTAGAAGATTTTCCAAATTATTTATATCATCTATTAATTTATCAACTGAAATCCTGTAAATATTTACGAAAAATATTTGTGCATACAACAATATTTGTTTGTTCACATCTTTTGGTGCTAATGTAAACAAATATATGGCATCACGAAGATGTGAAGTTTACACATTTTAAGTGCAATGTCAAATTTATAACATGCCTACCAAATACTATCCCATATGATAACACACCATTGTATATTCAACTATATTTCATCGCACTCGGAATGATGTGCAATACCGGATGATTAAACTTCTAAATTCAAATCTAAAAGAGTACCGACCCAGATTTTACTCAATTACCTAGATCCAAAACGTTCGACCATGATCCAAAACCAAAATTTCAAATCACGAAGCCTTATGCTCGAAAATCAGAAAATCAAAATCATCATAATATCAATGATAATAATAACATTAATCTCATGTCATAATAATTAACTGCTGACAATGTCCATACCCTAACCGTTACATCATCATGAAATCCCAAACGCCGTAAGTGACAATGTAACCTACTCTCACCAACACTCTGTTGTGTAAGATAATGATCATATCTCTCTGCTAGAAAAATACATTTGTCCACACGTATTTTCTGATAAATCTAGCTAAAGTAGTGGTCAGGTAGTGCATCTCCCCCCGATGCTCTAAAACATATAAATTGAAGGAGTGAGCACGAATACCCCGTTATAAGTAGTGTCTAAGTATTAAGAGGGAACTAAGAAATCCATAATTCATGACTTACGCCGTGAATTCCAAGGCTTAAACACATATGTAAAAGTCTTACCACTTATGCCTTCAAAACCGGTCTAGGATCCTACTTATCACCCTTATATTGACAATGAGGTGTTGTTCATACAGACTTAAAAGCACTCTAAGAACTCATATAAGATTCATATAACTAAACATGAAGCATAACTTGGATTTAAGAGCTTAATGTTGATTGAATCATACTCACCAATATACTACTATGTACGAGTTCTTGAATCCTGCTGTAAACACCTTGATTATGCTATAGAAAAGATTGCTTGAGTGTTTAGTATGGTTGCGTAAAAGAGAAATGATCATTTGGGTAGAATTATGGTGATTAAAAGAACTGTAAGTTGAGCTGAGTGTTGATGAAGATGAAAAGGCTCTCCTTAACTCATGGTTTTAACTTTTCATCAGTTAAAATTGATGTTTTCGCTATTAGAGCTACCGGCTCTGCCTCCATTCTACTGGTACGCATGTATGTCCAATCGATCAATCTGTCAAAAACTCATCATCTTCTTCACTTATTATCTTAATATGTGGTTAATTTTGAATTATTACCTTAATGTACTGATTTATCAATATTATTTTATGTGACAACAAAGTCCCGAATTCGGTTTCGAGTATAACTCAGGTCGGTGTATTAAATTATTCCAAAATTAATATAAAAAAATTATATATGTTAATGTTTTTCTTTATAGCATTCATTTAATTTAAATTCATCATAAACAAATTAACTAAACAACATCAATATAACATAAATTTACATTCACAATGATGATCGATGTCATTGGAAGCATAAAAAAAATGATTATGCTAACAAAAATAAAACAAGAAAATGACTGAGCAACTTTGTTATCAAAATAATTATTTTATTCTAATCTGCATAGATATTAACATGTATATATTTGATCCTACATATTTAGATGCTTTGATAAAAACAGTAACAATACTGCAGAAATGATCAAAGAAGATCAAAAATACCATAAAAGATCAAGAACAATACACATAATTTGAAACAGAATTTTGGCGGGAAAATATCATTTTCTCATTGAAGAAGAAGAAGATGAACATTACATTCTAAGAATTAAACTGAATGCTTATTTGCTAACTTAACTTCTCTTGTACCGTTCTACATGTTTATATAGAGTGTACAATCACCTTATCTCTTAGTAACTAACTCCAACTAACTTCTAACTAACTAACTAGTGTTCACACAAGCAATGAACCTTCACTCTCTTGTGTCTCTTGTATCTTCAACACCTCTCCTCAAGTCGAAATGGATGGATCCCATGACGACTTGCAAATGAAGCTTCACTCTCTTGTGTCTCTTGTATCTGATAGATGTTTTTGAGTGGAAATCAGGGCAGCAATCTTGTGAGAGTCTGTTTGTCCACTGGTTTTGTTAGTATATCAGCAAGATTGTCCTCTGTCCTCAATGGCATTGGTTTGAGTACTTTGGCTTGATATTTATCTCTCACATAATGACAATCAATCTCTATGTGTTTTGTACGTTCATGGAAAACTGGATTTTCCACTATGTACATTGCACTTTTGCTATCACAAAATAAAGGCACAACCTGAGGATGCAGGATTTGAAAGTCTGACAAAAGATACAGTAACCATTGAATTTCACAGTCAGAATCGCTATGGCTCAGTATTCAACCTGTGACTTCTACTCACAACTTCTTGCTTCTTGCATTTCCAAGATATTAAAGAATCTCCTAGGAAAACTGCAAAACCTGTGACTGATCTTCTAGTGATACTGCACCTGCCCCAATTTGAATCTGAGAATGCTCTTAAATCCAAGGATCCTGTTGCTGGAAACAAAATGCCTTGTCCTGGTGCTGCTTTAAGATATTTAAGGAGTTTGTGTGCTGCTGCAAGGTGATTCTCTGTAGGCTGATCCAGGAACTGGCTTAGTTGTTGTATGGCATAGGCTATATCAGGCCTTGTGTTGCCTAAGTAAATAAGTTTGCCAATTAAACTCCTGTAATAAGTATTGTTTGCAAGAGGAGATGAATCTGCTTTGTCTAATGTTATGGTGGGATCCATAGGAAGAGAAGATGGTTTTGCCCCTAGATACCCAAATTCTGTTAGGAGGTCTAAGCAATATTTCCTTTGATTCATAACTATGCCATGTTTAGACCTAGCAATCTCAAACCCTAGGAAGTACTTGAGTTCCCCTATGTCTTTGATTGTAAATGCTTGATGTAATAGGGCCTTCAAATCCTTTATTGCTTGTAAATTAAGACTGCCAACTATGATGTCATCCACATAAACCAAGAGGGCTATAAAATCTGCACCTGATCCTTTGATAAACAGGCTGTGGTCATTCTTGGATTGAGTGTAACTCGCTCGATAAGAGTGTGTGTGAGTTTTTCATTCCACCGCTTGCTGTCTCAAAACCATAAAGGATTTGTTAAGCTTGCAAACCGATTAGGGCCTTGTATACGCTGTACCCAGAGGTGGCTTCATGTACACCTCCTCATCCAAGTCCCCATGTAAGAAGGTCAGATTGACATCAAGTTGATGCAGATGCCACGCTTGATAGTCGCTAAACTCATGAATAAATCGATTGTTGACATTTTTGCAACAGGTGAAAATGTCTCAATAAAGTCAATTCCCTCAGTTTGTGTATAGCCTTTGGCTACTAACCGTGCTTTGTATCTCTCAATGGTCCCATCTGACTTCCTTTTTATTTTGAATACCCACTTACAACCTATGGGAACCTTGCCTGGTGGTAAAGATACCAAGGACCATGTATTAGTGGCATGTAGAGCATCAAGTTCACTTTTCATTGCTTGCTGCCATTCCAAGGACTGTGCAGCTTCTTTGTATGTGTTTGGCTCTTTGTCTGTATCTATGGATGTGGTAAAAGCTTTGTATCCTTCTGATATGTTGTTATATGATACTACATGTTGAATTAGGTGAGGAGTAGAGGTGGCATGAACAAAACTGTGTTGATAATCCTTTAAATAAGTAGGAGCAACTCTTGTTCTGGAAGATCTTCTGACTGTTTCTATAGGCTGTGTTGATGCAGGATTGATTAGTGTTGAGGAAGCCTCATTTTGGTTTGTGGTAGAATCTGCATTTTGATCAGAGGGATGCCCTCCCTCAACCATTTCCTCACAATAATCTGGACTAGTAGCGTGAGGGTATTACCATTGTAGGATCTGTAGATTAGTTGTCATTGCAAATGGGAACTCAAATTCATGGAAATTTACATCTCTGGATATAAGAAGTTGTCTGGTATCTATGTCAAGAACTATGTAGCCTTTTGTGTGTGCAACATTGCCCAGGTAAACACACTTTCAGCTTCTTGGCTCAAACTTACCCCTGCCCTGTACATTAGTACTCACAAAAGCTAAACAACCAAAAACCTTCAAGGATTTGTAGTTAGGTAATTTTGCATGAAAGACATAATATGGAGACTTATTGTTCAAGAAAGGAGAGTAGGGTTATATTAATAAGATATGTAGCATCTCAGAAGCATAAGCCCCAATATATCATAAGTACATGTGCATGAAACCTAAGTGCTCTTGCTGTGGCAATAAGATGTTGATGTTTTCTCTCTACCACCCTATTTTGTTGGGGGGGGGGGGGTATGAACACAAGATGTCTCATAGATTATTCCTCTTTCACTATAATACTGAGTGAGTTGGAATTCAAGGCCATTATCAGACCTAATGGTCCTAATGTGCCTATTAAACTGAGTATGAAACCATTCACAGAAGTTTTTCAGGATTGATCTAGTTTCTGCTTTTGTTTTCATCAAGAATACCCATAGGTATCTACTAAAATCATCTACAATGGACAGAAAATAAAATTCACCATTATGTGTGCAATGCCTGCTTGGTCCCCAAATATCAACATGAATCAAGTCAAACACAAATTTACTAATGTAAACACTAGTTGGAAAACTCATTCTTTTTTGTTTAGCTAAAGGACAAACATGACATTCATTATGTAAAGGCAATACAATATCAGGTTCATCTGATTGTTTTACAACTTTTAATCTCTGAATTGATAAATGGCCTAGTCTATAATGCCAAAGCAAAGAATCAGTCATAGTTTGACAAAGTACAGGAATATCAGAAATAACAGCAGCATGTCTTGCTTTCAAAATATAGAGTCCTTTGATCAAACTAGCTGAACCAATCATCCTCTGTGTTATTATATCCTGTATCATACAACCATTAGTATCAAAAGAAACAAAACAATTGCTACCTGCACTTAATTTCCTGACAGACAACAAATTATATGAGAATGCAGGTACACAAAGTACATTTTTCAGAACAATGTCATCATTAATAATGACTTCACCAATATATGTAACACCAGCCTTTGCTCCATTAGGAAGATTGACATTTAAATCATGTACAGGTATATAGTTAGACATTAAAGCAAGATTAGATGCCACATGATCAGTGGCACCAGAGTCCACAATCCAAGTATAGATGTTACCTGTTGAGGAATCACTCTGGACTTGAACATTTGCAGTCATGACATTTGCAGGTTCTGAATCTTGTATCTTCACACGCCTTAACATATTCATGATGTGGTCATACTGAGATCTAGACATAGCATTTGCTTGTGAAACATCTGGTTCTGGAATGACTCAAGACTTTCCAAAGAAGGTTCTGCATCTTGAAAATATGCTTTGGATCAAGCCGCACTCCATTCCCACATTGTTAGCCATAATAGTTCCCCTTCCTCTACCTCTTGAACCATTGGGGAAACCATACTTTTATAACATCTTTCCACTCGTGTGACCTTATTTACCACAATAATCGCATTGCATTTTTCTCGCCACTCATCCGATAATTTCTCTGTATGCCCTTCCTCGTGCCTCTACCAACCCAGTGCATTGACATTCTCGTCCTAAATATTGACCAGTCTTTGAGAATCTTGTGCAGCCTCTCGTAATTCTCGAAAACTTGCATTAACATTCAAGGCCATATTCTCCCCAATGGTTGAAGAATAGTCGATTTGTGTTTCATGTTGAATTGCCATAGAAAAGCGCTTTCAACATCGTGAAGTGGCTTAGACATTAGAATTTATGATTTCAAATTACTATAGCTATCATTTAAGCCTTTCACAAACCTAATTACATAATCGGTTTCATTATAGCTTCTATAAACTCCTAAAGCATGACAAGTACAAGGGGGAATTGGTCGAATTACCAAGAACTGATCCCATAATGCCTTCAATTTTGTGAAAGATTCAGTTACAGATAACGAACCTTGCTTTGTAGTAAAGATTTCTTCCTCAAGATTGGATAGCCTATAAACACTATCTCGAACCAAACCTCTTATTCAGTCATCCTGCACTTCTTTTTTCTCGCTTGCAACCGTAAAACACTTTGATAAATTGTAGGATCCACCAATTTAGAATCCAGGTGATAACTAGATCGTTGCATTGACACCAGGCTTCAAAATTATCATCATTTTCTGCTGGTTTAGGTATTGATCCATCAACGAATTTTACCTTTCCTTTTGTTGACAGCACCATGCCAATCACTCTTTTCCATTGATGATAGTTTCGAGCCCTTTCGTAACCGGCCGCACTAACACCATAAAGTATTCTCTCCGGATGAATGTAATAAGGATCTCTAACACCTTGCGTAGCCATAATATTCCTCAAGAATTGAAGAATTTTAGTCAAGAACAGAAAAATAGAACGAAATAGAGTATGCGTAGAAATTGGAGAAAAATTCCAATCGAAATCGAGAAATCAGAAGCAATAAATCTCTGATACCATGATAAAAACAAGAATAATACTGCGCAGAAATGATCAAAGAAGATAAAAAATACCATAAAAGATCAAGAACAATACACGTAATTTGAAACAGAATTTTAAGGGAAAAGATCATTTTCTCATTGAAGAAGAAGAAGATGAACATTACATTCTAAGAATTAAACTTAATGCCTATTTGCTAACTTAACTTCTCTTGTACCGTTCTACATGTTTATATAGAGTGTACAATCACCTTATCTCTTAGTAACTAACTCCAACTAACTTCTAACTAACTAACTAGTGTTCACACAAGCAATGAACCTTCACTCTCTTGTGTCTCTTGTATCTTCAACATGCTTTAATACCAATGCCGTTCTTTATAGCATTTATGTTTTTCATTAATACCAAAAATCATAGCAACATCCGGGAGCCGGATAGCATTTGGGAGTCTATTTGGAAATTGAAGGGCCCATATAGGCTTAATTTCATGCTCTGGCAAACTCAACCCGATGCGTTGCCAACTTTTCGATTGCTTTGGAGAAGAAAAATTTGCAGCTCTCCTATTTGTCTTTTGTGCCACCAGGCTGAGGAGTCGTCCTTGCATGCTCTTCGGGATTGCAGGTGGGCAAATCTGATTTGGCGTAACTTACTACCTGGATTGGCCCATTCAGATTTTTTTCTCACGACATACAATTGGAAAATAGATAAAGGCGAATATTGCTGGACCTGCCAGAAGGAATGGCTGGCCATATATTTTTCACGAAACTGTGCATAGCTTGTGGTACTGGAGAAATCAAATGATTCACCAGCGATGCCGGGAGAGACCTCCGATCTTTGTGCTAGTTTCATCTATCTACAATAGGTTGAATAATTTAAAAATAGCTTGGGGACCGTAGGCAGGGGCCCTTGTCTTTTTTTTTTTTTTTGTATCAAGCAAATATATACGAAATTTCAAATTAGAAACAAGATACTTAAAATCATTTTCTAATAAGTATTATTTAGCGTATTGATAATTAATGTATTAATAAATACTTGATAAATATTTAATATCAAAGTGTATATACTTGATAAATATTTAATATCAAAGTGTATTTTTAATTTTATAAAGTTCCTTTAACTAAAACACACGCAACACACGCGTGCGTTTTCATATATATATATATATATATATATATATATATATATATATATATATATATATATATATATATAAACGCTCAAACACGTATATCTCTCTTCTTATTTAGCTAGACACGACAATGATAAACGAGTTTTTCCTTGTAAAATGATCACATAAGATCGTTGTGGTAGTATTATATGTCACATAATAATTGGAAAGCATCGAAGAAGGTGCTGGTTACACAACCATCACCCTTTTCAGTACGTAGTAGTACGTACTTATTTTCCGACGGTTGGTAAGGACATGACGATTTTTGGTAAATACAGGACAAATGTGTTGCTAAAAAGATTTTAACAACACATTTACCATGTATTTACTAAAAATCGCCCTGTCCACACCGTGAGCCCTGTTTTCCTTACATATGTATTCAGATAATTGGAAAGCAACGAACAAGGTGCCAGTTACAAACGCAACCATCGCCATGTTCGCAGCCCACGTAACAATCTCCAGGACAATCAATATCAATCTGATCTTTAAAGAAGGATTTGAGCAGCTCATCTTTATCAAGCAGTTTCCTCGGTGACTGTGCCACCCTTGTTCCATCAACTAAATCACCACCAACCTTTGATCCAACCACTGCAAAGAAAAAAAAAGTTGAAAATCTGCTTAGATATTCTTGAGAAAGGAGAAATTTTTGGACAGTACTACCTCCGTCTCAAATTGTAAATCCATTTGGAGTTTTTCACACAGATTAAGAAAATTGGTTAAATTTGTTGTGTGTCATTAATTTTGATGAAAAAATCTAAAATAACCTTTCGTTGTCATTAATATAAAATAGTGAAAAATAGGTGGTTAAATAATAAATGAGAGATAAAAGGAGAAAAATGTAATAAATGCTTTATTGATTATCTAAATGGATTTATACTATAAGACAAATCAAAAAGATAAATGGATTTACACGGAGATAGTATATTAGTGAGTGGATATATCTAGTAGTTGTAAAATTTCTGTATAATGTCACGCACGGCCCCAGGGAAAAAAAAGAAAAGAACACAGACATTTCTGTATGGAAACTAACCATTTGTAACAAGCAAGAGGAGAAAGAAACAAGCGATTATACGCTTTACAAACATCTCTTCTTTTTCTTCTTCTTCTTGTATTAGTTAATAATTATCAGAAGATGAAATTAAAGTTAATATAGCAGAGTTATTTCTGGTGTCTTTGTTTTGCTTTTTAAAGAGAGCTAGCGAGTATCATATGAAGTCGCTAGCTGTGGTTTACAGTTGCGTAATGTAATATATATATGATGTTGTTACAAGTACTTATGGTGCCTTCATGATCTTTTAAGCTAATTAAAGTTGTATATATAGGCATTCTTTCATTCCGGAGTTTTTGCTGTTTTTGTTCCGTGAATAACTGCAGTCATTCGTTCTTTATGATATATATTGCACTACAGTGGATTATATATATTTTTCAATGTACTACACACTAACATTCGATATCTGAAAATTTAAATGTAACCTCGTCAAATGTTCATCTCTCCCGAAGTGTAGTGTAATGCTTCGTATTATAGAAATCGTGTGAAGCGATAGTGCCTGAAGCACATAAAATGCTAGAAGCGCTAAATGCATGAAGTATATGTCGGAGATATAAGCCATACCCATGGGATGAGGGCTTAGAATATGTGTTGAAACAGCCAATACGCCCCGGTGTGATTCACCGGGAGCTTATTACATCTAAAAATACTACTTACGGACATGTTTTCCTCGGGAATCACTCAATTTGGATAACGGGTGAATGAGAAATTAATGCGTAAAGTTGGTGTAAAACATATGTGGGAGAGGAGTTGAAGCTGTGATCAACTCCACATTGGAAATTTAGGAGACTTGAGCTCCATATTAAGTGCTGGTGTGACGCTCATTGTTGGTCATTTGAAAAGGATTTGGTTAAGTTTAGAGAGGGGGGGGGGGGGGGGGGTGAATAGACTTAACGCTTAAAACTTTTTGGAGTTTTACAAACCGAGTAGGGTTAATAGCCTACTGACCACTCAAAAGTCTACTAACCACTCAGCTGTCTGCTGACTATTAAATCTCTTGAATTTGTTGCAGCGGAATATATTAAATTAAGCCTTGTTATTTGTTGTTTTAAATATGATACTAAGTATTAGATACTCAGTAGTGCAAGTGGTGCGATTCAGTAGTTAGTTCAGTAGATTTGATGTGATAAGCATGCAGATAAAGTAAATGCAGAATGTAAATGCAGTAAAGTAAAGTAGGCAAGATTTATAGTGGTTCCAGGTGGTGAAATCATGTCAGTCCACTCTTCTCCTGTGATGTTGGAGGAAATTCACTAGAGATTCTTGAGGTAGCTGATGACGGTCAAATTATACCCGTAAAAGTCATCAACGTTGTCCTTAAATCGAGCTTAATAATATATATTTTATATTAAATCACATGTTTATAATGATTATTTAGTGTTGTGTGATTTATAGAATATAAATTGGTATTTATCTGTTATTTATTATTTAAATAAGATTTACTGTGCGATAAATATTGATTTTATAGATTACGATGAATCGGAGGATATCTACCAACGGAGGAAGTAAATCTCAAGATAAATCAAGGCAGAATTGGATTGCATTAAAGATAAATACCGAAGCAGCACGAAAAGTGGAGTAAAGAACAAGAAAAGCCAAGAGCCAATCGTAGCGAGAGGGCTCACCGGCAATGAGTCATCACTCATTGAGGCGAGATCGAAACTCGGGAGATTGACTTGGAGTTATCTCTACGCGTTTTAGGGTTTTAAAACATATCTTTAAGTCGGCCTAAGTCTCTATATAAAGGAGTAGCCACGAATTTTATTAGACACACCTTAGAAAAATACAATTCCACAATATTGGTTCTATTTTCAATACAAGTTTTCTTTATTTTATGTTCTTTCATTACGGAGTCGTTAGATTCGCCGGTTAGAGATCGTATCAAGGAGTGGGAATCACGCTCGTCTTCGAGGGTAATGTCTACTCAATTATGCCATCTTTATTCGTAGATCTATATTATTTCGTGATGAAGTAGTCGTTTTGTGTATTGATTTCGTGATGTAGTTAATTAACAAACCCATGTTTATGTAGATCTGAGACGTAGAAGACGTTTCATGAGCAAATCTGGTTCAGATCTGAGCTCGCTGGCAGCGAGCCTATGTCTCGCTGGTAGCGAGATCAGTGATGTTCTTGATTTGTCTGTAAACGGCTTCGACTACGTCAGGTTCTCTGCTTTGTAATTAAAACGAGTAATTAAACCTGATCAACTTAATTATTTGTCATCGTAATTTAACATGAGACTCAAAAAAGTGATTGTTAATGAGGACGAGATTGAATCGGTGTCTAAGAAGTATGCCTAACCATAGGAATGTTGCTTAGATGAGGTTACGGTTTATACCGAATCCCTAGTTTTGTAATTGTGTCGGGTTATATGAGGCGGAGACTAAAAATGTGAAGTCACGTAATGGAGACACGATGATCCGGATGGCCTACCCAGGCTAGATCTATTTTGGGGATGACTCCGTAGTCGAATAATTAATCTTAAATGTCTTATTTTGTCTCATCGCAATCAATCTACATAGCATGGGGAGTAATTACCGCAAGCGTTATCAATACCGCTTGTTAATCGCTTATAAAACCTATAAAAATAAGTGTCTTAGTGTCATTGTGTCTTTTGTTTGGTTTGTGTTTCTATTGTGTCAATTTTAATTCTACGTTATTGTTGGTCGGAGACCGCCTTTAATTTGCTTTTAGTTTAATAAGTTATATTTCGTTTAAGCCGAGTCTCTGTGGGATCGACCTCGACTCTATCTAACTATACTATGATTGAACCTAGTTCTCTTGCTAGTGTGTTATTTAGGTATCGAGTATTTTTATTACTTGACCCGACATCAGTAGCAGTTACAAAAATCTCTAAACTGTTTGTCCTTGACCAATGACTATGGCTTCACAAACTGAAAACTAGAAACATGTAGGATTGCTGCTCCTAAGTCTTCCACTGGTCCTTGAAGGGTAGGATTGCCTCTTCACCAGTTCCACCACACAACAACAGTTCTTGACACCTATGTGCTTCTTTGTCTTCAGCAAACTCTTGAAAAAGAAGGGTTGAATCAAGAAAGTGATTCTGCTTTCAGTAGACTTCTGATCAGGATGAATGAATCAGTAGCCTTAGTTCTTCAAGTGTGTAAACTGGATAAGTCTTGATTTGCAGGAAACACTTGAAGAAAAACTTGATCAATATATTAAAGCTCTATGTATCAGCAGGGTCAGATTGCACAAATTCTTGCTCAAAAACTTGGTTGCTTAATAATACTTTGTTGTTGCAATCTGAATCAGGAGTCCTCTATTTATAGGTGTAGATCCTCTGATTTCAATTTGAATTTGAATGATAACCGTTACAGGAATATCTAAAAATTCCTGAATATCCTCTCACCGATACCTAAATGACATCGATGTGTCCTTCTCGATACCGATCACAACCAATGATATAATTCCATTCAACAAGGCTCTGAAATCCTTACAACATCCATTTCATCTTGTCCATTGATTGACTGATTAATCCAAAGCTTGTAAATCATCCTTATCCATTTAATCTTACAGAAAAACTTGGATTAATTCGAATTGAACATTCAACAGATATTTGATATGTAAGTCTGCTGATGTCCTTGATTGTCAGCTGACTTTTAGTCTTCTATGTTTTGATGAACACTTCAGCTGACTGCTTCTCATCTAACATTTAATTATGAAGTTAGAGTACACCAATTTAAACATAACCAAGTTCCAATCACCTTTCAACTTTAATGGAACTTAGACCTTCTACACAAGGTATATGTGATCAGTTTAGGTCATCATAGACTTCCCTAAATTATGATCCCATATCCTTGACTTTAATTACTAAGTTTGATCCCTTAGCCTTCAATACTGAGTTTGAACCCTCAGCCTTCTACCATCAGCAGGTTCCTAAACAGTCTACTGACTTAGACACCATACTGACCTAGACAGGTCTGCTGATTAAGTCAGCTGACCTCTTTACAGTGCCTGTTTGATCAAACATATACAAAGATCAAACTCTAGTAAACCTATACATTTACTCTAGACATCTTTTTGCCTTTGCTCTATAACAGCTAGTCTGACACTCATCATTAAAACTAAAATATGTCTAACACTCATGGATGTGCTTTAAGAAGCAAAGCATTTTTGTGCATGATGGAAGACTTAGATAATCCCACTCGCCGCCCGTCCATCTCGGTTCGGTTCGGGTGTTGCTGTTAATTTTTTGGACAAAATTTCTTTATGAAATCAACCAAAAATTAATTTAAATCGAAATTAACTTTTCTTATGGGAAAAGTCGAGCGGAACGCCTCATGATTGAGTCATTTGACCAATCAGAATTCGGACGACACGTCATCAGATTAAGTCGGCCCGGGCTTAATCCCCACGTATGGAATAAGAGTCGGCTTAGATGACTTTTCCAAGGGGAAAAGTCAACTGACTTGATGATGTGTTTTGGCTAATCAGATTTGAGTATTGACATTTCCTTTCTACTTTATTAAGAACCCTATTGATGAAGGTTAGAACATCGATTTTTCTCTTTTGTCTTCCACTACAAAGAATCTCTCATATAGATCTAGTTATTGAGTCAAGGATAAGTCGGAGCACTATGTAAGTTTGCCGAAGCTCGGATTTTTGAAGTGCCTCTAAATCCGAGACGTAAAGCTGTTGTACATTGGGAGATAGTTGCTACTGCCATGGGCACCATACCGAAGCAATTTGTATTAAGGAATGAGTAACTTACTCGCCTTGGTTTGTTCTCTAGTCCTTTATTTTATGCATTATACTTTTATTTTTTTGAGTTAGATCTGTACTACAATAGTTCTTTTTGTTAGATCTCTTTAATAAATCGAATTTTATTTTCGTGTTCCTTAATTACATGACTCAGCCAGAGGGATTTCAAGTTCCTGGCAAGGAAGATTTTGTGTGCATGTTGAAGAGGTCCTTATATGAATTGAAACAGGCTCCTAGGCAGTGGTATAAAAGGTTTGACAGTTACATGATCCATCTGGGTTATAACAGGTGTCCATATGACTGTTGTGTGTATCACAGTCAGCTAAAAGATGGGTCACATATCTATCTTGTCCTGTATGTGGATGATATGTTGATAGCTACTGAAAAGAAGTCTGATGTTCAAAATCTGAAAAAAATTCTTAGTGCTGAATTTGAAATGAAAGATTTGGGTGCAGCCAAAAAGATTTTGGGGATGGGATCTGGAGAGATATGAGTCAAAAAAAGTTGTTCTTGTCTCAGCAGGGTTATATACAGAAGATATTGGCCAGATTTGGCATGTCAACTGCAAAACCAATAGATACTCCTATGGAATCTAATATTCATTTGTCTGTTTATGCTTCACAATCCGCAGAGGAGAATGAGTATATGTCAAAGTTTCCTATGCTAGTGCAGTTGGTAGTCTGATGTATGCCATGGTGTGCAATAGGCCTGATCTGGCTCAGGCAGTCAGTGTTGTCAGTAGGTTCATAGCTCAACCTGGAAAGGAACACTGTAAAGTTGTGAAAAGAATATTCAGGTACCTTAGGGGTACAGCTGATGTTGGTCTCATTTATGGAGGTGATACTCAAGGTCTGGTCACAGGGTATTGTGATGCTGATTATGCAGGTGATATGGACAGTAGGAAATCAATGACTAGTTATGTTTTCATATTGGGGAATTCAGTTGTCAGTTGGAAAGCAACTATTCAGGCAACAATGGCTTTATCAACTACTGAGGCAGAATATATGGCCCTTTCTGAAGCAACCAAGGAGGGTATCTGGTTGAAAGGGCTAGTCAGTGATTTGGGGCAACATCAGGATCAAGCAGAGATTTATTGTGACAGTTTGAGTGCAATTTGTCTAGCTAAGGATCATGTTCATCATGAGAGAACCAAGCATATTGATGTGAGGTATCATTGTTTAAGGAATGAGAAAGGGTTGTAGTGAAGAGAATCAGCACCAAGGAGAACCCTGCTGATATGTTCACTAAACCAGTTCAGCGGAGCAAGTTTCAGTTGTGTCTGGACTTGCTGAATATTCAAAGCTTATAATTTGGAAATCTAGAAACTCAGCTGAGGGCAGGTCAACTGAGTGGATTCTGTGGAGTAATTTGGTACAGTACATCTGGCATTGATGAATGCATCTGGTACAAGTACATCTGTTTATGCAATCTAGTTGACTGTGAATGAGAGTTCAAGTCAAGGTGGAGATTTGTCAGCAAAGTGACTTAAACTCTACATCTGGTAGAACTAATCTGGCCATCAACAGAGTGATGGTCTGCTGAAGAGTGTATCTAAGTCTGTGAAAGTCAGCTGTGAAGTCTGTTGAGTTCCTTCGAGTCGATAGCTCTTGAGAGGGTCTCGCGAGGTTTTGGGTGCAGCTGAGTTTTACATCTGGGCAATGATCAGCTGAGTGGGATCAGCAGGGTGATCGAACATCTGGGGCATTTATGGCAATCCAACAAAGATTCTTGGCGCTTAGGGTTTAGGGATCCGTGCCTATAAATACCAACTGTATTGATCATTGTAAAGTGTGTAATCCGTCTGAAATTCAGTGCGTAGTAAAATATCTGTTTTCTGTTAGGAAATCAAACGAGTAGCGTAGTGGAAAATTACAATTTGATATCCGATCCAAGGATCGACTTCGTTTAAGCGATAAACATATAACAAGGAGGACAAAGATTATACCTTTCTTGATATTAAAGATCGAAGCTTTGACCGTCCAGTAGAAGTAGATGCGCCTAAGCCGTCCAAGCGTCCGGCCTCTATCAGTTATCCACACGAACGCCTTGCCGGAATCCTCCCGGATTGCTATTAGAAAAATTCGACTGCTAGGTCGACCTTTTTCTCCCTCTCAATCCTCTCTCTAAGAAGCTCTCTAATTTTCTCAAGAACAATTAGCTCTTGGAATAATGGTGTACAAAAGAGATATCCAACCCTCCTATTTATAATAGAAGGTGGCGCCCCTAGGTCATCCCAAACTGATTGGGGATTAGCTTCTACTAGATTGATGAGAGATAAAAACCTTCTCCTAATAAAATAATGAAAATCTCCATAATTGATTTATCTATTTTATTCTAATATCTTATATTAAATAAAAACTAAATATTGTCAATATCTTATATTGAATATATTTATCTTATTACCATAAATCTATTTTCCAAAAATCAATTAATATCCAATATTAATATTATAATAATCTTATTAATTAAATTGCACAATCCAAGTGTATCAAATAACTAGTGACTTGCGCCTCATAGGCCAATTAATTGGCTTCTGAAATATTATTTAATTAATATAATTTATGTATAATTATTATCTTGTATTTTAATTTATTCATAATAAATAAATACCACCATATTAATTTACCACTATAACCTTTATAGTCTCGAGATAAACTTACCTTATTTGGTCATCAATTATAACCGTATTTTAATCCGACTTGACATTCATATGTGTGTGACCCGATAGGCTTCCGAATATGCTGGCCGTAGACATAAGGTGCAATTTATGAAAATGGCCTTCACCTCTAATGATCATGGATATTGTCTAGCAACATGTCCATGACCTCCAATCATCGGAAGAGTCAATACGCAATGACTACTACATTTCATATGCTCGGTTAGCGTGTAAATAGAATCCTATCGCTGTAGTAATATCCATACGATTGTAACTAGATCGTATCCCATAATCTGGACATCAAGCTCTCTCGGAATAACTCATTTAATCCCACTTTTCAAAGATTCACGAGAACCAGACATTCCTTACGGGAAGGCCCTTTCGGATATTCACTCCTACTCTTAGGGTACGAGATTCCCAGACGACCTAACATGTATACTCCGCATGCTTCAGTATCATACCCAATCACTACTACATGATCGCCCCATGGTTAGGGGAAACCTCAATAGTGTCAAAGCATGACAATCCACACCGTGATGCCATGTAGACTCCGGTCCTAAAGATAATTACACAACCGTCACATAATGTGACACTTAATAGTGTAAGTGGGTCAGTCTAACGTACGCATTCTCTAATACACGTCCACGTACATGCCAAGTGTCTCTACACTACGATAGACGAGATCTATCCCTGCCCTTAAAGACTGAAGACATCTAATATGTGCTAGCACTTGCTCGCTCCTTTGCCAAAGCCCTATTCAACAAAGACTTCACTTGACTAGAGACATTTAAGTATCAAACTTATTAAAGTGATTAGAGATCTCATCAACCATAATCACTATCATGGTTTCTCTATCACAGTTTAATACCAAGGGCGTTATCATATACACAATATCACTTAATTGGTCTAATAAATAAACAAAGTATATACTAACAAAAATGATTTTATTAATCATTATAAAGTTATTACATGAACTTAAATAGACTGTAAATGACCCGGCCCGGTCGGATCCGGTCCAACCCGATTGGGTTTAGGACACCTATTCAAGATTTTTTGTCCGTTGAGTAGTCGGCACAACGCCGAAAACCACGTTAAATCTTGTGTTCTTCTTGTAATTTCTGGATCCGCCACTGATAATGCACTTTTGTCTTTCCTTTTCTGATTTCTTTCATCATACACATCTCTACTGCATGAAAGAAACTATAATAAAAGAATACGATAAATTTTACCCGATAAACTTTCCTACTATGTATATTGTTGTATTATACATAAATGTTGACTCTTAAGACATAACACAGTGTTACGGATGCATGGGTTAGTGGAACCTTATTTTTTTATTTTTACACACACTTATCCCAGAATCCACCATACCAATGATTATGCCTTCTCCCAATTTTGTTTTAGGCTAGGCCCCGTAGTCATAGTTAAGGCCGAGGAGCTGAATTTATTATTATTATTATTATTATTTTTATTAAATTTTTTTTTGTTGAGAAGGAGCTGAAAATATTGAAGGGATATATTTTTTTTAAGATATTGAAGGAAACTTGACTTTATTATGCTTGAAAACTTTTATTTCTTGATGATTGTTCATAACATTATACAACACTTTTTATTGATAAACATAAACCGGAGCGGATCCAAAAATTTGTTCCAGATGCGTCATCAGAGTCTAAAATTAATTTTTTTTATAAAATTTTTCAGTGGTGTCACTGGAGTCTAAAACACATTTTTTTTTCTCGATAAAACGACATTTTTTAATAACAAAACAACATTGTTTCAATACTAGAAAATTTTCAAACTACATTGTTTCAATAAAAAAAAAATCAAACTACATTGTTTCAATACTAAAAAAATCTCGGATCTCAATAAAGTCATGTGACCTACTTTAAAACATGAAGATCCAACCTTGGTTTGAGACACGATTTATTATGGGAGAAAGAAATTATCATTCTATATATTGGAGCATAACACAAACAATAATTTATCAGCCAATATTCGGATAAAGACTCGGTAGTCACGCCCAAACTTTTCAAACTTAGGCTTGACCAAGTTTTCCTAACTTAGAGCACTTGCAGTAGAATCTGTAAATAATGTTATATATATATTGATCGATGACCTGATTAAAAAAAAAAATTCAAGACTTTGTAATGCATCGTTCACACATTCAGCTTCAACAACAAATGCTAATCAATTATTTGCACAAATACTAAATAAGTATTACGTTGTATAGATCTTCTATCAACTCGTTACGGCTCTTAACAATAAAAGTTTTACCGCCATTTTAATATGTCTTATTTTTAGGCGTTGTATACATTTTAATGATGTATAATAGAGATTCTAATGCAGTTGACTCTGTGTTAAGATTCTATAAAGCAGGGAAAAGTGGTTTTGAGTCTGAAAAGTAGAGAATCTGTTAACAGACACTGATGCTAGTGCTCTTAGGCTCTGATACCAACTGTAACGCCTCTGTCCTGAATACCGAGTCCTTATTCAGACATGAGAGGTTCGGTACGTGACATTCAGAATATTAGCCGATAAATTATTGTTTGTGTTATGCTCCAATAAATAGAATGATAATTTCTTTCTCCTTTAATAAATCATGCCTCAAACCAAGGGCGTGACAGTACTGAGATCCGAGATTATATTTTTTTATAGTATTGAAACAATATAGTTTGGATTTTTTAGTATTGAAACAATATAGTTTTGTCGTTAAAATGTTGTTTTAGGCTTTGGAGACCCCACTAGAAAATTTTGATAAAAAATGTAATTTTGGACTCTGATGACACCATTGGATCAAATTCTTGGATCCGCCCCGGTTTATGTTTCTCAATAAAAAATATTGTATGATGTTATAAACAATCATCAAGAAAAAAAAAAAGTTTTCAATCAAGTTTCCCTTTAATATTATCAGCTCCTCCTAAAAAATACAAAAAAAAAAAAAACCAAAAGAAAAATATTTTCAGCTCCTCCCACGCATATGTGCCGCAAATGGGCTGGAAGCATATTTTCCAAAATGTTTCATATGGGGAATATTAATCATATATCCCCAAACTGGACTGCACTCTATTATTTCCCCAAACTTCGTCGTTATTTTTTGTCGTCTTATCCTGCTATTTTTTAATTTTTTTTCAGCCTAATAAAACCTCACCGTCTGCAACAGCCAATCCGTTCCCTTTTTTCCCACTAATTCGATGTAAAAGCCCCCACCGCCTTCTTTCTCTCGTATATGTATATAAAGGCTTGGGGTGAATCGATGGCCAATTTTATGCATACTTTCTCATTTGTCGAAGTTTATTGCTCCAGGTTTCATTCTGTTGTTCAGGTAATTTCTTGGGCTATGTGTGTCTTCATGTTTGATCAATTCATTTCATTTCATAGGTTCTCCGCTTCCTTTTGCATAGGTGTAGTGTTTGATGTGTGTCTGTTTCTTGTGTTCTTTGCCTGTAATTCACTTTATCTCCTCTCGCATGTTGGAATGTACTGCTTTACGGGCTTTAATCGATCACAATGAGTCCTGATGCTTTCCTTTTCTCTTCGCTAATGCTTTTCGCTTTTATAGTGTACCAAGTTTGTTGATGTTTGGCAAAGATAGGGCTCTGTTCGTATGTGTTATTGGTCAAATAAAAATGCAGTTTTTTAATGCATGTGCTCTTCTTCTTTGTATTTTTATTATATTTATGAGTTTTGTTTTGGGTTTGAATTTGGGTTTTTGATGAATGAATGTCTGCAATTCTTTGGTGGGTTGGGTGTTAATCAGAGAAAGTCTGCATGTATTATTTTCCTCCATAATTTTATGATTTTTGGTGTTTTTTTATGCCTCGCTTTTGATTCGGATGCTTTTCTTATGTTCTCTTCTAATGCTTCATAGTGTCTGAAATAATATTAAATGTATCAGAAAGGAAAGGAAATAGATGTAGTGATGTCTGAATAATCACTTTACACATTTGTTGTTGTTTCACATGTGTCTGCATTGGTCCTTCTTTGCTGTTTTGGTTCCAAACTCTCTGCGTGTGATGTTTCGCACTTTCTTTATGCCTTTTTCGGTGCTTTCTACTGCTGTGTATCTTAGGAAAAATCTTTCTGCTGTTGATTTGTGGCTGTAGCTCTCTTGCATTGGTGTATAGAACTTCGAAAATGAGGTCTTGGTAGCCATGAGGTCTTTACATTTGTGCTCTTCGTCTGTGTTGTGTCCTAACCTTGTGCTTTCGTGCTTGCTCTTGTTCCAGTGGTTGTTTTGGTGTGTTGTGCGCTGCTGCCTTTCGGTTTCAGGATTCGTTGTACCCAGGTATTCTCATGGTTTTCTGTTTTTTTTTTTAAAGCAATGTCTATCACTGTTGTGTGCTTTGCTCTGTATGTGCTTCTAAATTATATGTTCGGTACACCGTGACACCCTTTATACAATCGTGTTTTAAAATCGCCTTTAAGTGTGCATTTTCTGTATGCTGCTTTTTCATTTCGTAGAAAACCAAAGAAGCGGTGTGTGTTGGTAGCTACGGTTAAATTTAGGAGGCTTTCGGCCTGTTTTGTATAGGTTTTTGTGCAAGTGTGCCTCGCCCTATGTGCCTGTGCTATATATCTGTTACCAGTGCCCACCGCTGTTACGTTCTTCACTGCAGATGATGAGAGTTTCACATTTATTCATTTATTGGGCTCAATGAGGCTTAGGTGGCCATATGTGGCTTTACATTTAGGCTGTAGCAAAGGATACCAAGTTCTACATTGGTCTGCCTTCCTTCTCGTAGGGAGTGAATTGCTTGGGAACTTTTTGCCCCCGGCTGTGGTGTGTCACTACCGGATGTGCGCTGTGGCGTATTTGCTTTTTAGTAGCCTTGTTAAACATGCGGTTTGTAGGGGAAATGGATGCTGATGGATCGGCTTTGAGGAACGAGAAGAGGAGGGAGGCTTATGCTAGAATGCCTCCTGGAAGAAAGGAGGAATTGCTAAGGCGCAGGCGTATGCGCTATGCTATTAATCGGTCTGCTAGGTCTGCTGCTACTGCTCAGTGGCGACCAGGCACACAGTCAGCCTGGTCATGTGCTGGAGACATAGCCTCTTCCTCGGGTGCTGCATCTTCTATAGGGGAATCCTCGAGCCCGCTGCTACGGATATTGCGGGTGGTTCTTTTAGGGAAAGAACTGTCGGCTCTTCTGATTTTGGCCAGGCTGCTGGCCAACAAAGTGCCATTTCCCGCACTGGTAGTCGGCCTGGCCCTTCTTCTCTGCTACCTGAGTCAAGCTAGCCTATTACACCAATGGAATCAGTGGCCCCGAGTAAACTGGCTCGTAGGGCCAGATCATCTTGTGCTGAGATTGATCCTTCGGTGTTTCCGCGGAGGAGAAATGACCAGCGTGGAGTCTCACACAGCCCGAGCACGCCCTTCTGTACAGGGACAATACCGATCTATACTTCCTGATGCACCGGATTGCGAGTATTGTACAGCGAAACGCTTTCACCGTGAACCACCTTCTTTTTGCTGTTCTGAGGGAGAGGTTAGACTCGCGCCTGCTCGTATGCCGCAGGAACTTCTACGGCTCTTCACGTCTTTAGATGAAGATTCGATTCAGTTCCGGCGCTATGTACGGACTTACAACAACCATCTTGCGTTCACCACTTTTGGTGCAAAAACAGATCCCGAGTTAATGAAAAATCGCCAAGGTATATATACGTTTACTGTTCAGGGCAAGGTGTATCATAAGCTTCCACCTTTGCAATCTTCTGAAGCTCCTCCGAAGAACTTACAGTTGTATCTTTACGATGGTGAGGCTGAGCTAGACCAGCGGATGACGCTTTCCTCGCGATTGGACCGGACAATACTGAGGAAGTTGCTTGACATTTTGCGTGCCAATCCTTATGTTGTCTTTCTAAAGCAACTGAAGGATTTTGAAGATCTATCCCAACACAAAATTTGCTTGGTAAACTCTCCCAAGCTTGATCAGAGGGTATACAACGAGCCTACAAGCAATGACATTGCAGCCATACTCTCGCTTGAGGATGAGACAGAGGCCTATCCTCAGTGCCACATCCAGATTTATGCGAAAGATGCACTGCCTTTTACAATTTCGCACAACTTCGCATCATACGATGCGCTGCAATACCCGTTGTTCTTTGTTAACGGTGACAGTGGGTGGCATTTTGGTATTGAAAAGTTACCGCCCAACTTGAGGAAACGAATATATAAATACAGCTCGGTGCGGAGTTGTTCCTTGAGAATGTGCGAGTCTGAGAGGCATTGGTTGTCGCGGAGGAATCGTATTTGTTTTAAAGATTCTTTTCGGTTGTCGCTTACGACTCACGAGATTGCATTGTCTTAAACTACACCGTTGTTGTCGCAACTATGGCTCGTGGCCAACGCAAGAGAAATATTGTTTCGTGTAGACAATATTATTGTTACAAGTCGCAGATGAGAGAGTCCGATGAATGCGGATCGCTACATGGTGGCCGCTTATTACAAAGAGATATTGTCGATATGTTCGTGAAAGTTGAGTCTTGTAGAAACTTGACTATGTGAGGAAGCAAAGAAAAGAGATAAGAACCGAACATCTGCAGGTCTTCTTGACAAAGATCGATAATGGCGTTACCTCGGCTTCGTCGTAGGCAAAAAAACTATCCTCCCCTTCATTTACTTTATGGAGGTCCACGGGATATGAAAAGCGATACCTAGACGCCATGGCTCTTGTGCAACAGCTTTGGCGGCGGATTACTTTATAACTATGACCTGTAACTCGGCATGGGAGGAAATAACAAGGCATTTGCTCCCTGGAGAGCTGGCTCAGAACAGGCCTGACCTTCTCTCGCGCGTATTCAGATCCAAGCTCGAGATGTTGAAGAAGGAACTTTTGACAGACCACATCTTTGGTGGCCCCAACGCTTCGGTGTACTCAATTGAGTTTCAAAAGAGGGGCCTACCACATGTTCACCTCCTTATTATACTTGATCCTGAGTCCAAACCCGTAAACCCCGAGGCTTACGATCGCTACATTAGTGCAGAGCTCCCAGACCCCGACAAGGATCCTGAGCTGTTTACATTGGTTACCAAACATATGATCCATGGTCCATGTGGAGCGCTCAACATGAAATGCCCATGCATGCGGAATAAGTTGTGCAAAAACAAGTATCCAAGGAATTTTTCAGATCACACAACGCATGGCGAAGACAGTTACCCTTTGTATCGACGGCGAGATTCGGGGTTGTCGGCTACTGTTAGAGGCCACCCCATAGATAACAGATGGGTTGTTCCCTACAACCCATACCTACTGAAAAAATACAACTGTCATATAAATGTAGAGGTTTGCTCGACAATCAAGCTGGTGAAGTACTTATACAAGTATATCTACAAGGGGCCGGACAGGATAGCGTTCCAGGTTTCTACTTCTTCTACAGAGGATGAGATCCATGAATATCAAAAGGGAAGGTGGGTATCTCCGCCGAGGCTCGTGGCGCTGCTTTCTTTCCCCATTTGCTTGAAATACATCCTTCCGTGATAGCTTTGCAGATCCACTTGCCGAACAACTATAGCGTGTCATTCTCTGTTGATGCAGACCTTTCAGATGTTGTCTCTAATAGCTTCCTTTCGAAGACAATGCTGACTCAATTTTTTCACATGAATAAAAACGATGCCAGGGCTCGCTCCTTGAGCTGCCTGTACAAAGACTTCCCAAAATTTTTCGTATGGGATAGCGGAAAGAGATTCTGGAGTGAACGAAAAAGAGGGAAAGTTGTCGGTCGTATCAACACCGTGCCACCATCTGAAGGAGAAAGGTACTACTTGCGTTTACTGCTGAATCACGTGCATGGTCCAGAATCCTTTGACGACCTACTTTCAGTTGAAGGGTGTGTGTATCCGACATTCCGAGAAGCTGCGCTTCAGCGCGGTCTACTTGCAACGGACTTAGATTTGTATCGATGCTTGGATGAGGCGGTCTCCTACCAAATGCCAAGGCAATTACGGAGTCTTTTTGCTTCTATATTGGTTCATTGTTCACCGGCTCAACCAAAAGACTTATGGGATAAGTACTCTGAGTATATGTGCGAAGACTACATGAGGATCCAGGTGGGAAGTTGCAGAGGTGAATCGAGTGCTCGTAAAAGAGCGCTCACTGACATACTCTACTTGCTGGATGATATGGGCAAGAAACTTTGCCAATATGATTTGGGACCAGAAGCTGACATGGTATATAGAAACATTGATGCATCGAAAGAGTTAGAGCAAGAGAGGAACATACCCATACCTGAGGCTGACCTTCAAAATGTGGCTAATCTAAACAACCAACAACGGCAGGCCTACGATGCAATCATGGAGAAAGCTCTGGCAAACGAACCAGCTGTCTTCTTCATTGACGGGCCTGGTGGTACGGGAAAGACTTTCTTGTACAGAACTATTCTTGCCTCCCTCAGAGCACAGAACCATGTGGCGATTGCTACTGCTACTTCTGGAATAGCAGCTTCCGTTCTTCCTGGTGGAAGGACAGCGCACTCGCGATTCAAACTTCCGCTCCACACCGATGAGAATCAGATAGCGAATGTGAGTAAACAATCTGCATTGGCAAAGTTGCTCCGGGAGGCAAAGCTGATCATATGGGACGAGGCCCCAATGGCACACCGAAAGTGCATGGAAGCATTCTCCGAAATGCTCAAGGACATAACCGATGTTGACATGCCATTTGGAAATAAGGTCGTGGTGTTTGGAGGCGATTTCCGACAGGTCTTGCCTGTTGTCACAAACTCCACAAGGCATCAACAGATTGACTCTTGCCTCATTAGTTCCCCACTCTGGAATTCATTCAGAAGAATAGAGCTTAGCCAAAACATGCGTGCTCTACATGACCCTGAATTCACTGAATACCTGCTACGAATAGGCAATGGAACACAGCCCGAGGATGACGACGGCTATGTGACGCTGCCCTCGAATATGGTTATTCCGTATACCAGCATTGAGGATTCAGTTGAAAGTCTTATCCGCTTTGTGTACCCAGACATATCAATCTTCAAGGATGATCCTGCGATGATTGTAGGCAGAGGGCTACTGGCGCCCACAAACAAGTGCGTGGATGATATCAATTCAACCATGCTGCGGAAGTTACCCGGCGAACTGACTACGTATTATAGCACGGATGTTGCTATAGACCAGCAACAGCAGGGTGACTATCAGGATTTTCTAAACACACTAAACCCGAGCAGTCTGCCACCGCATAGGCTAGAATTAAAGGTGAATAGCCCGGTCATACTCTTGAGAAACATGAACCCTACGGCTGGATTATGCAACGGAACCAGATTGGTTTGTAAGGAATTGAGGTCTTACACGATTGTCGCTGAGATAGCCAGTGGACCAAACTTCGGGGAAGAGACAATTTTACACAGGATACCTCTCGAAGCCTCAAACGAAGAGCGGAAATCTGGCATCCCATTCAAGAGGTACCAGTTTCCTGTTAGACTGTGCTTTGCAATGACAATCAACAAAGCTCAGGGACAGACGCTTGATCGTGTTGGTGTGTACCTTAGAGACCCGGTCTTCTCGCATGGACAGCTTTATGTCGCCTTGTCCAGAGCTAGGAAATCAAGCTCCGTAAAGGTACTTATAGTCCCGCCAGACATGGATGAGCCTGCTACTACAAACAAGACGATTAACATTGTCTTCCAAGAAATAATCGGAAGATAACGGTGTGACTGGCTATATATTATTTTCGTACTCCTTGATACGAAATGAGTCCGCATTTGCTTCTTCTTACTGATTTTCACGGACAGCTATGTGTGCTTTTAAATGCTTCCCGTATTGCCCGGTGTGCTGTATTCTTTTTCGCTAGGCTAACAGGTAGGGTGAAAGCATCTTTCAACGTTTATTTAATACTGCTGCTCTGATAGAAAAATAAATATATGCAATGAACTAACAAATTCACATTGATCTCATCCTGTAGGAAATGGCCCCATAACTTCTCATTCCGTAAATCCGCGACACACAATTTGGAAGTGCAAAGTCCTTGTCTTTGGAGAGGGAACATCATGAACCCAAACCGGCAAACGCCTATAGAAAATGGTTCTTGCTGACAGAGAGGTACGCCTATATCTCCACCTTCCAATATCCCCTGCCCTTTGTAGATGTCGTTAAGCGTACGGTTATGTGAGTGTTACTTTCCTACATACACAAGGAGGTAGTCGGTTCTCATTAGATGCATGGTTAGGATTACTTGTCACACCTAACATTGGCTGTTGCTGGCTATTAGTCACTCGTACTTTTTCTGGTCCGGTCTATATTCACAAGGGAGTAGAGGCCTCCCTTATATTGCCTTCTAAGTTCTCTGGCATTTATCCTACAACAATGATTCCTATAGTTAATTTCCACCACTTCAGGCCCACATTTGCAATTGAATAGCAATTTAAATAAATGATCAGCTCGCCTGAAAGTGTAACACGAATGGATTCTTTAACAACATAGTCTTATTACAGGCCTTTTTTCTTCATGTTTCCAGGGGAACAAAGTGCAGGGTGTCTTGTGGGATGGTTTCATAGAGTCAGACAAGGACACCTCTCACCTGCTCAACACATACTACGTGGCGAGGGGCAAGTGTGAGCCCCATAGAGGACAAGTTCCTAAAAACACCCAGAATGACAATGCAAATGGAACATAGGAAGACCCACGCTCATAAAACAAGTGACTAGCGAAGAGGAGAGGATCCCTTACCCAAAGATCCCTTACATGAGCTGCACAGAAATGCTTAACATCATAGAACAGATAGGAGTCGTCGGCAGATAATCGCAACTCGTAACACAAAACCGTTGGTTTACTTTTTACATCCGAAATAACAGCTTAAAAACATGACTCTATGTGCAGATTTGTTTGCCGTGGTCCTCGATGTAAAACCCCTAGGAGAAAACCAAAAGTGGGAGGACTTTGCTACTCCAGAATGCACCATACTACAAAGAAGAGTAAGAAACAAATGCAGCTTGATAATTTATGAAACTATTTTTTTACTTCTAACACATATGAAGTGCAGGTTACGTCCAATCACTCTTACCCTCTGGGAAAACTTTGTGAAGCGTCAAGGAGCACAACTGTTAGAGATGAAAGATGAGCACCCTATTCTGCTGGCTAGAGGTCTGATGGCGTCCACGTTCACAGGTATTCATACAAAACTGCTGTACATTTTACGGTCACACGGAAATCTTATCACTGGTTCACTTAAGTCATTGTTGATCCAAAAAAACAGGCCTTGACCTAGCAACCACTCCAGCAACCATGATAGTGATTAACCCTGATGTTGCCCAGGCATCTGAGTTCCAAAAGTGGTATGTAGCCGTCCCTATTTCTATACTCTTGCCAGCTATATTTGAAACTCTACATTAGTACATGTCCTATTTAGCCGAATGGATGAAAAAAAACAGTCAAAATAATCTGGAACTGAAGCTTATCCACTTAAAATGCAGGGTTAGTGACCATATGATTGTAATAAAGAATACAGAACGGACTCCAACCCGTGAAACTTTTCAAAGCCTGCTAGCTTACTCCACAAATGAACCGATTGTGCGCCTTGCTGACATAAATCCCAACGGAAAGGTAAAATAGCCAATTTATCCTTCGAGTATTTCAAAAACAATATACATTGGGTATAGGTAGAGTAAAAAGAGCTATGTCGCCTAACACCTTTCACAAAAAAAAAAACAGAATCCATGGGTGAAGATATCGCTGACAGTTGACGGGACGCACTAACAAATTTTACGTCTGCTGCTCGCCCCAAATGCCTCAGATTTGATCACAGCTGATCCTGGGGAAACATATTACTGCTTCAACTGCGGCGGAAATCAGATTGCAGAAATGAGGTAACACACACGGAACCTTAACACTATACAGCAAAGCACTATTAACCAACTTGATGCGTTCTTGGCTTCATCCACAGGTGCAAGCTAAATGCAACTATAACTGACGAATCAGATTCCATCAGAGTCACAATGTTTGACAAAGTCGCCGAGGAACTGCTCGGGAAAACGACAAAGGAACTAGGAGCACTTAACACAGAGGTACGCAGCACAAATCTCCAGATTAAATAACATACACATGATATGCCAGGTATCTAAAAAATGCACGATTCACACAGGAAATGCATGTGTTACTGAAAGAGACCAATAAGCGCTACGAGGACCTTGAATTCCACGTCCAATTACGGGCACAACGCAAGGATACAGCTGACAGTGCCACCAAATACACAATCCAGCAGATACACTTCAGCTCCAGTGCAGCAGCAAACACTGGGAACAAGTTGCACGACACAAACCCAACAAAACAAGGCGAAGGAACAGGTAATAGAAATAGGTTGTGGACAAAAACACCAATCACCCAAGCTGAAAGAGTTAACGATACATTCAAACATTAATACTAAACGAAAACGGCCTTTTTGCCTCACAGGTTCTGAGACCAAAGCTTTGGCTGCCCACAATGCACAGAACATGCCAAATTTCAATGGAAAGAAGAGTCCGAGCTACATTCGAAACGGACACACAGAGTAGGTCTTCAAGAGAGATAGAGCACCAATCACTGTTGAAAATGATGAAGGTGAATGATAAATGAACACAATATCAACTCACTGAAGTCACTTAAGGTCGAACTCAACTTTTGTCATGCGTTCATTTTGTGATCAAGATTAAAAACAAGTGATGAAGGTTACAGATTAGTCTTAGGCTCACCGATACTTCAGCAGTCAGTAGTCGTTTGCTATGGAAACATTTTGTAACCAAAGACAAGTAATCGAATCAGAACCAAAATCAAAAATACATTTTCCTCTTCCTAATAATGTTATTAGCAACGAAGCAACAAAGTCTTTAAAAAAAAAATATAAACGCCCTTCTCAACGCAACTCACTAACATCGTAACAAAAAAGCAGCTCGAGGGCCCACACCATGCATCGCATGGTTCGGTCCACTAGTATAACTTTATAGGCATATAAAGTCAAGTTTCTCCGGGAAACTTGACTATATATGCCTGTAAAGTTGTATGTAAGAATAGTATTCCCCGTATGAAAAACTTTGGAAAATATGCTTCCGGCTCATTTGCGGCACATATGCGTGGGAGGAGCTGAATTTATTATTATTATTATTATTATTATATATATATATATATATATAAATTTTTTTTTGAGAAGGAGCTGAAAATATAGGAGGGAATTTTTTTTTTTAATATATTAAAGGAAACTTGACTTTATTATGCTTGAAATTTTTTATTTCTTGATGATTGTTTATAACATTATACCACATTTATTATTGATAAACATAAACCGGGGAGGATCCTAAAATTTGTTCTAGATGTGTCATCATAGTCTAAAAGTACATTTTTTATAAAATTTTTCAGTTGGGTCACTGGAGCCTAAAACACATATTTTTATCGATAAAACGACAATTTTTTAATAACAAAACAACATTGTTTCAATAATAGAAAAATTTCAAACGACATTGTTTCAATACAAAAAAAGTCAAACTACATTGTTTCAATACTAAAAAAATTTCGGATCTCAATGAAGTCATGTGACCCACTTTATGACATGTACATCCAACCTTGGTTTGAGACAAGATTTATTATGGGAGAAAGAAATTATCATTCTATATATTGGAGCATAACACAAACAATAATTTATCAGCCAATATTCGGATAAAGATTCGGTAGTCACACCCAAACTTTCTTAACTTAGGCTTGACCAAGATTTCTTAACTTAGAGCACTTGCCGTAGAATCTGTTGGGGAAATATAAAGGGGAACGAACAATGCCGAACCAGAAATGAATGTGCTGCAATGAAAATAACCGGATATACACGTAGAGTCGATTTGAGAATCTTTCCTGCGAAAACTATTCGCCCACAAATGATTGTCTCCGGGTAAACACGAATATTTTCACGAGATAAAACTACGTTCCACTTTCAGTCTAGACAATATAGACAGAAAGAAAGCTACAAAAGCTTTGAAGTTTTGAGTTTTGTGAGTTGAACTTTGAGGTTTCTACAAAATATTCTAAGAAAAGAATATTTGCTTTAAGAGTTGATATTCATCATTCCTCTTATCTTCCAAGTGTTATGTATTTATATATCTTGTGTTAAACTATGAAAAGACACAAGATATAACCCTTCAAAACCAGTTAAAACTGTGTTTACACCGAAGGGACACCATCCAAAATCGAGTGGACACCATCGAAACTGCTGGAACCGAGTGGACACCAAGAAAAACTGCTGGAACAGAGTCAAACGCCCGTCTGCCTTGATCGACGCCCGTTTGCCCTTGGACGCCGTCCCCATAATCCCTGACGCCCGTCCACCAAACACCAGCCACATCCTGTATCCAATTCGACCTCTGGACGCCCGTCCAGATAATTTGGACGCCCGTCCATAAGTATCCAGTTTTTGGTTTTTGGTTTTCGGTTCAACACTTGATCTAATACTTCCGTAAGCTTGTAAATATCAATTATAAGCATGCACCCCGCATCTCCTAACTCATATCGATTGTTTCAAGCTTACCAAACCTCAAACTAAATCCCGATTACGCTAAATCACATGGTGATTCTACCGAAATCACCAACATTCCTCCCCCATTTAGTGTAATCCCTGATTTAGTTGAAAACTTACCAACACACAAACAGTTCATCTTTTAATGATAATGTCACGAAGATTGAATTACCACCTAGTGTATTACACATTCCAAAATATTCGAGTATTGGGGTGTGTCTAAGCATTGAACCCCTTTACCCATTTGAATACTTCAAAGATAACACACAAATGAACCAAGATACAACTTCATAGCTACTTGACACCAATTATCCAGCCTTGTGTCCATATCCATTTCATGAGTATATAGAAAGTCAACCCCACTTTCTTGAAGCGGCCAAACTTCATACTCATATAGGTGAATCTTTCCAATCATGTACCAAACACTTTTCAAAAGATATCACCTTCACAATGTAATGCACATACTTTCGGGACTTTTTCATGTGCCAAATCTTCGAGAATGGGCCTTCCACATTGAATTCTCGCCTATGGCGTTGTACCATGTAGGGAATTGGGTATCCCACCCCAAAGATTTAATGGGTTCTACACATCCCGATAACAAACTTTTACCAAGTTTCAAGTCAATCTATATTTGGCCAAACAAGATTGACTAAATCATGAGTACTCTTTGAACAACCACCATCATCCTTAGAGTTATAAACTCACAATCCAACTTTTCATTAATACATTGGTGTCTAGATCATCATTGTAACATTTGACAATTTTCCTGCCAAACACATTGGATAACTGGGATGAACTTGGTTAATAATTGCAAGGGAATTCCGAACTTCTAAGTCATCAACAAAGAAATCCAACTCCATAGTCCAGCCAGAAATTTATGAACATAGAAGCTCATAAATGATACTTCATCCTAGCACAAATTACTAGTTAACCGAGGATTCTTCTAAATCGAAGGAATCTCATATAACTTTACTATAGAGTTTAAACCTCCCCATGATCAGAGTTTAAAACCTTGATGACAATACCGTCCCAATTATGAACAACATGATTTGGTTAATACCAAAATCAACATGTCAATAATGTAAAATACCGCATCACCTTATATTCCAAGGCAAATCCAATCTTTGTAGATCGAAAGCATGTTTCACTTTTAGTATCATGAATAGATACTAAACCAAAGCAAAACACCAAACATGTAGTCAACATACATCAAAGGACAAAGTCATTTCCTTAGACATCAAACACATATAAGACATATAATATGTAAAACATATATAAGAATTGTATAGTTACGAACAAGGTATTATAAACAACTTTAAATTAAACTAATCTTCAAGCTAAGATGTCTATCAAGTTTAATTTAGCACCTTGAACCAAAATAACATATACACTCCTTATGTTAATTTTAACATAACAAGACCCTCCAGTTGTTTCAAATACAATGCCCATTCCAATCTCCATTCTAAAACCAAGTTTTACCATCCATTTAATGGATTACAAAATTGTTTAACAGATTGTTAAAACAAACAACAACAATTTATCCGAGGAGATTTCATTAACCGTGCCAAGGTATCAAAATAACTAATACCTAAAAACGCATAAAACCTTACATTATTAATCAGATTTATACATGTTGACTTACATCAACTATCATCTTTCATTGAAAGATTCACCGCACCATTTGCTCTCATTGAGCTTTACAGTATATTTAGAAAACAACTTTATTGTTTTCCTTCACTCAACATTGGTAGGAGTTTCATACTTCAAACTTTGTACAACATTATAAATGTCCAAAGATGGCATACCAATGATCAACAAATGTATTTAAATCAGACTAGAATCATTCACTCCATTATATGGAACTAAAGAACATTGGAATGCATAGCAATTCCAATAAACATAGTTTCAATGCCTCTTTTACTCAAGGAATTAACCTTAACCTCGGAAAGTCACAAGACCTCCTCACACCTCCAAACCTCAAGTTTGGATTTCATTATACCAAAGTTCAAGTAATTTAGCAAACAAACAACTGTTGGAGGCGTAGGAGTATAAACAAAAAGTATATAAAACTCATTATAACATACACTCTTTTCATTTACCTTTTGGAGGACATGATAGTTATTTACTACAAAGTAACGCAAATAAACGATGTATCTATTAAATAAAAGAGTTACAACTTTTCCAACCAAGGATTCATAATCTTCTAAACGGAAGAACTACAACTCTTACAACCAAGAGTTACAACTTTCTATACCGGAAAGTCTCAAATTTTCAAAGCAAAAGTTACATCCTTCGAACGAAGAATCACAACTTTTCAAAACAAGTCACAACTTTTAAACCAAGAGTTGTAACCTTTAAAACTCAAAAGTTACTACCTTTAAACGAAAAGTTATAACTGTTCAAAAGAATACAAACTCTAATGAGTTGTATCCTTTCATCAAACCGATACATTCTTTACCAAATCAATAACATGATTTTTCCTCCAAAACATTCACTTAAAATCAAAGTGAAAATCCATGATACTAATCATGTTTCCGAAAAGAATAAGTTCAAAACAAGTTATAAACATACATTACATATAAGTATAACTTAAGCATACCAATAAACATACATGTATAGTTATTTCAAATTATACTAACCATGTACAACTAATGTTTAAACTAAATCTTTCAAGAACCAAAGGATATACTTAAATCTCTTAATAATGACAACCTTGACTCTTTTTCATGAATGTCACGGATCAACAATCCGCCGGTTCAAAGCTTCAAACCAAGTTGATCCTTACACTCACAATTTTCCAAACCGGAGTCAAAACTCAAAACAACATTTTAATAGTTGTTTCACCGAAACTTAGTTTATCGTCATTATTCTATCCTTTGTTTAATCTTACATACTAGGCATTCAACCTAGTAAAACAAGTTTTTCAGAAATCCAAATTTCTTTAGATTTGCAAACTCTTCATTACAAGTGTTCTATCAAAGATAGACATTTAAAATCATTATCTCTTCAACATGATTTCCATCTATTTGTACCATTAGACAACATCTAATTACTACAATAGACATCAAGTTTTCCAAGAGATAACACTTGATTCATCCCAACATAAGTTATACACAAACACTTAAAATTTCTAAACATTAACATGATTTTATCACCAAGATCAATGAACATTAAACATTAAACACGCAGCAAGTTTCATCATTGATTCAATCATGTCTAGAAATATCAAGCCAAACAACATATATGTATAATCAAACAACATCCAAGAACAAAACTTAGACACTACAATCAAAATTTATATTGATTGTAGTTACTGCTTCTTGGACACCACAAACTTGCATGAAATAATGTAAATAAACATACATACCATTCATTCAGTAGTCATAGCAACATCACAGCAATTTTACAAAGTCATTCCAATGAACTTTTACTTACCAAAAGATTATAATCGACTTTGCATCAATCAAAAAACCGCAGGAACTTCTCAGAATTTCTGACAACTGTCAACATCGAACCAGACTGCAAACTTGATATCACTGCGATCCTCGTCTCGCCACGATTCTAACGGTATCTCCGGATTTTCAAACCGATTCCTGAATCAAGAGTTATGCCCAAAATACTAGGACACAACCTTTGATAAAATTCTGGAAAATGCAACTCTTCATTTTGAAACCGACATTGTTCTACAAAATCAAAAATAGTTTTCGCAGATTGTTGGGGAAATACAAAGGGGAACGAACAATGCCGAACCAGAAATGAATGTGCTTCAATGAAAATAACCGGATATACACGTAGAGTCGATTTGAGAATCTTTCCTGCGAAAACTATTCACCCCCAAATGATTGTCTCCGGGTAAACACGAATATTTTCACGAGATAAAACTACGTTCCACTTTCAGTCTAGACAATATAGACAGAAAGAAAGCTACAAAAGCTTTGAAGTTTTGAGTTTTGTGAGTTGAACTTTGAGGTTTCTACAAAATATTCTAAGAAAAGAATATTTGCTTTAAGAGTTGATATTCATCATTCCTCTTATCTTCCAAGTGTTATGTATTTATATATCTTGTGTTAAACTATGAAAAGACACAAGATATAACCCTTCAAAACCAGTTAAAACTGTGTTTACACCGAAGGACACCATCCAAAATCGAGTGGACACCATCAAAATCACTGAACCGAGTGGACACCAAGAAAAATCTAAGCTGAACAGAGTCAAACGCCCGCCTCGCTTGATCGACGCCCGTTTGCCCTTGGACGCCCGTCCATAATCCCCAGACGCCCGTCCACCAAACACCAGCCACATCCTGTATCCAATTCGACCTCTGGACGCCCGTCCAGATAATTTGGACGTCCGTCCATAAGTATCCAGTTTTTGGTTTTTGGTTTTCGGTTCAACACTTGATCTAATACTTCCGTAAGCTTGTAAATATCAATTATAAGCATGCACCCCGCATCTCCTAACTCATATCGATTGTTTCAAGCTTACCAAACCTCAAACTAAATCCCGATTACGCTTAAATCACATGGTGATTCTACCGAAATCACCAACGAATCAGTAAATAATGTTATATATATATATATATATATATATATATATATATATATATATATATATATATATTGATCGATGACCTGATTAAAAAAATATTGAAGACTTTGCAATGCATCATTCACACATTAAGCTTCAACAACAAATGCTAATCAATTATTTTCACAAATACTAAGTACTACGTTGTATAGATCTTCTATCAACTCGTTACGGCTCTTAACAATAAAAGTTTTACTGCCATTTTAATATGTCTTATTTTTAGGGGTTGTATATATTTTAATGATGTATAACTAATGCAGTTGACTCTGTGTTAAGATTCTATAAAGCACGGAAAAGTGGTGTTAGAGTCAGTAAAGTAGAGAATCTGTTCAGCGACACTGATGCTAGTGCTCTTAGGCTCTGATACCAACTGTAACGCCTCTGTCCTGAATACCGAGTCTTTATTCTGACATGAGAGGTTCGGTACGTGACATTTAGAATATTAGCCGATAAATTATTGTTTGTGTTATGCTCCAATATATAGAAAGGGCGTGACAGTACTGAGATCCGAGATTATATTTTTTTATAGTATTGAAACAATATAGTTTGGATTTTTAGTATTGAAACAATATAGTTTTGTCGTTAAAATGTTGTTTTAGGCTTTGGAGACCCCACTAGAAATTTTTGATAAAATGTAATTTTAGACTTTGATGACACCATTGGAACAAATTCTTGGATCCGCCCCGGTTTATGTTTCTCAATAAAAAATGTTGTATCACTACAAAAAAACAGCAGTTTTATGACGGAGTTTTTATGACGGACATTATTTCCGTCGCAAATTTACGCTTATGACGGATATTTTAAAGTTTGCGACGGGACACTTGGCGGACCGATTTTTCCACTTGGCGGGCAATTTTGCGACGGAATTTTTATTATTTTGCGACGGCCTATTCAATAAAATTTTATAAAATTATTTTATTATTCTGAATTTAGATAAAATTTGCGACGGAATTTAAATTCCGTCGCAAAAAAACATTTTGCGACGTAAAGTTTTATTATTTTGCGACGGACTTCAATAAAATTTTATAGAATTATTTTATTATTCTGAATTTGGATAAAATTTGCGACGGAAAACGTAAATTTGCGACGGAATACTTTAATGGGACGACATTGTCGTCCCAAAAAAGGCTTGTCGTCCCAAAAAAGTTTAACCTAAATTAGATAACGGGAAGCCTCTCTCTTCTCCTTCTTCATTTCTTTTTCAGCCTGCAAGTCGAAAAACAGAAAATCCGGCCGCCTCTTTCAACTACCCACCCCTCTCCTCCTCCGGTCACCACCACTACCACCACTCTTCCTCCGGTCACCACTTCTTCAACCACCCGCCTCCTTCCTCCGGGCGAGCAAAGAACCACAACAACAACACACAGGGCCGCAACAACCAACCGCCTCCTCCTTCCTCCGCCACATCTCCGGTAAGTCTTTATTGTTTGTCAAATTAGTTGCTTTTAGTTTTATTTTTGTCAAATTAGTGCAATAAAAGTGGTATGTATTATGTAAACGTAATCAATTTTCTTTTTTTCTGAGAATATGGTGATGAGATTTTTTTGTTGTTGATAAACTGGTAATGAGATTTTTCAGTTAGCTCTTTTTAATTTCTACAACATATATATTCGATGATAACTTAATTCAGTGCTGTTATTTATGCATCTATTGCTAGTTACTATTATTCGAACATCCTTCTGGTCAAGTGGAATTATTATGCTAATTGTTCTTAGTATATTCCGATGGAACTTAGTTGTTCTACCTTAATCACATTATAGCCTTAGGAAAACAGTACATGAACACCTTCTCAATCACACCCATCTTTCTGGCCTGTTGATAATAATGTGTCCTAAAGATCGATGTAGTTCCACTAATTGATTAGTGACTTCGATGCTGAAGGTGTATGTCATTTGAACATCCTTGAGATCTCTAGACTTATTATCTTTTATCCAAAGATATGCCCTAATGAATTCTCGTAATCGAATTTAGATCTTTTATATGTGTTTCCAAACACTGGCTGTCGTTGGGCCTAGACCTAAGAGGTCTGGACCTAAATCCTCCAAAAACATGTCACATTTTTGGGCTCCATTTTCTGTATTCTCCACTCTAGAAAAGGCTCAAATCATAAATAACTAATACATTGCGTCCATTTCATTATCTAGTTTTAATCGAAAATTTATCGAACACAAATAGCCCAAATGACTCCATCTCATTATCCACCCAATAACAATTATATGCATAAGTGCTGAAATATCATAGCTACTCCAAGTTTTTTTTCATTGTGCTGCAAAAAGGTCTTTTTCCGTATGACGTCTAACACCACTATGAACTAGCAGGAAATTCATTAATTAAAAAAAAACACAGTCGAATGAACTAGCTTTGATATTGTAATGAGAAAAAGAAATATTATCCACTTACTTTGCTGCACTTTTTTTCAGATTTTCGAAGAAGGTGTTGTAGTTACTCGGCTTAGCAAACAAAGAAATTGCTTGAGGTCAGTGTAGTTAGAGGTGCTACTGTAAATCTCAATAGTTAGGGGATCTATTGCAAACCCCGTAGTTACGAGATCTACAGAAAATCTCGCTTTCCTTGCACATATTATTAATTAGTATAAACGCCTTTTTATTATAATTGCATTTAGATTAGTATAAACGTCATTTTCTGTGTCAAATAGATGTCAGGTAGAGGTAGAGGTAGAGGTAGACGCGGTAGGGGTAGTTCCGGATGTTGGTTGAAAATGATGATAAGTATGTGGTTGAATTGGTTTGTTGAAAAGGGTGCTGTTCCTACCCGTTTGGAAAATGGTACTGGGGGTACTTTGTTATCCGGCAAAGCCTCCGAATTATTTTGACGTCGAACCTTTGACCATGAATCAAAAATTTAGGTTATAGTGTTGTTAGTTTCATAGTAAGTTGAGTAAAACTCGAGTTTGCAAAAGTGTTGAGACAACCTTCAAAGACTATTGTTAGTCTCATATTTTGTATGATATGATGTGTAGGATTGAAAATGAAGAGAATAGAACGGAGTTGGATGTACGAGAGGTTGGATGCTAACAAGAAATTTAACCCGGTATTTGTGAATGGTGTGGAGGAATTCATAAAACATGCAAAGCGATTAGATTCGCTTCGTGGCAAATAATGGAATGATGAAGTGTCCATGTAGTAAGTGTAAGAACACTAAATTTTCAATCGAACATGACGTGAGATTACATTTAACTAAATATGGGTTTTGCGCAAACTACTATGATTGGGTGTGTCATGGTGAAGAGTTTCCATTCCGATCAACGCTCAAAGAAGAACGGAATGTGAACCCTTATCGTGACATGGTTAATGACGATTACACGTGATATGATTGATCACGTAAGAGAAGAATTTCTTAACCAAGAGGAGAACAATGAGACACCAAACCCTGGTTGCATCGCTTTTGAAATGTTTGAAAACGCAGAGGAACCTCGTATGTGATGGAAGTAGTGTCTCCGCATCTTTGCAAGCGGCTTCTAGGTTGCTCACTTTGAAATGTGATCACAACCTCTCTCACAAATGCGTTGACGGGTTACCGGTTTGATAGAGATATTCTTCCAAGAATAACTTAATGACCTCGAACTTCTATCAAACCAAAAAGTTGTTAAAGGCATTAGAGCTACCCCACGAGAAAATACACGTGTGTCCCGCGGGGTGTATGTTATTTTGGGAGGAGGACGCGAATCTGACAAGTGTCGGAAGTGTGACCTTGATCGATATAAACCGCGAACGCAAGAGAGGTCAACGTGTGCCTAACAAAGTGATGACTTATTTCCGATTGGACCTAGACTCCAAAGGTTGTACGCCACGAAACATATAGGCAAGGAAATGAGGTGGCACGCGAAAACCCCAGACAAGCGGTATAATGGCCCACCCAAGTGACGCTGAAGCTTGGAAGCATTTTGACCAAATGCACCCTGAGTTTGCTAAGGAGCCTAGAAATGTGCGGTTAGGACTTTGCACAGACGGTTTTGCACCTTTTGGTAATTTTGGGAAGAACTACTCTTGTTTGGCGATCCATGGTTACACCATACAATCTTCCGCCTCAGTTGTGCATGAAAAGACAGCTTTATATTCTTATCGATTGCTTGTACCGGGGCGAAAAATCCGAAAGGAAACCTCGATGTTTATTTGCAACCATTGATTAAGGAGTTGAAGCAGCTGTGGGAAACAGGGTTGTTTACTTACGATGTATCCACAAAACAGAATTTTCATATGAGGGCTGCACTAATGTGGACTATCAATGATTTTCCTGCGTATGGCATGTTATCCGGGTGGACTACGGCCGGTGTGAAAGCTTGTCCCTATTGTGGTGATGGAAACAAGTCGCTCGCTCAAACATAGTGGTAAATGCACTTGGTTTGATTGTCATCGCGCTTCTCCTCAAGACCATATTTTTCGTGACCGATAAAGGTTTTTTGAAGTCCAAACAAGATGAACACGCGACTCCACCCCGTAGATTGAGTGGTGAGGAGGTATGGGAATTTGTACAACACCTACCAAGCTTCATTGATGGCTCGATTCGGACTTGAAACGGCTTAAAAACTCCAAGAATGGTTGGTGGAAAAGAAGCATTTTTGGGATCTTCCGTATTGGAAAACATTGTTTGCTTCGACATTGCCTGGATGTGATGCATATTGAGAAAACTTCTTTGAAAAACTGATTGACACGGTTATGGACGTTAAAGGCAAGATCGCTTGTGGTCCAAAATCGCTAAAGATTTGAAAGAGCTTTGCAGAAAAGCGCCCGATTGTACACTTGTTCTTGACAAGCGAGAAAAGAAAAGTGTTGTGTGAATGGGTCACCAAGTTGAAATTCCCGACGGTTATGCTTCGACCTGAGTAGGTGCGTAGATCATGATCAATACATTCTACGTGGTTTGAAAAGCCATGATTGTCACGCTTTTATGGAACGCTTGTTGCCGCTGCCCTTCGAGAATTGATTCCGAAAAATGAATGGAATGCATTGACCGAGATAAGTCAATTCTTTCGAGACTTGTGTGTCGCTACCCTAAAAATAGAAGACGTGATTCGCTTAGAGAATAACATTGCCGAGATTATTTGCAAGTTAGAGAAGATTTTGCCTCCAGCCGCTTTTTTAACTCGATGGAGCATTTACCGTACACTTGCCGTATGAGGTCGAGTTGGTGGTCCTGCAATATCGATGGATGTATCCATTCGAAAGGTTTTTGAATCACTTAAAACAAAAGATTGGTAACAAAGCTTTCGTAGAGGATCAATATGCAATGCGTATTTGTTGGAAGAGATTTCAAACTTCGCTCTATGTATTACGATGATCATATTGAAACAAAAGCAAAGAATCTTGTTGTTGGTGAGACTTCGCATCGACAATCGTTTGATTTACCTGAGTTATTCCGTGATCATAATGGTACAACAATCGGGAAGTGCAAGACGAGGTTCTTGGATAATAAAGAATATGACTTTGTGCACAAGTATGTATTGTCTAATCACAAAATCATGAAACCGTATGAACTGTAAGTACCTCATTACTACATATATACAATGCTTAACAGCTTTTTTCTCAACAAATATACATTAATCGACAAAATGATTCATTCTTAGATTGTTCGAGCAATTTATTCGTGTTCAATGACCTCAATTGACTCTCGATGATATTTGGAATAAACATGAACATGAATTTACCAAATGGTTTGGACAACAAGCATCATTGTTGAATGATGATTTGCTAAAAGCTTTGGCAAGTGGTCCTTCTCGTCAAGTCAAAACTTGGAAACGTTATTCGATTAATGGCTACAACTTTCGGACATTCAACCGGGCAACTCGATATTGGTAAATCTTCACCAACAACGGAGTTTGTGTCGGCCTCCACGGAAGGTGCCGACTATTATGGCACTTTAAATGAAATCATTGAGTTGGTGTATTATGGACATTCGACCGTCACAAAGCCGTATTGTTCAAATGTGATTGGTTTGATAATTCTGAACGGGGCATGAATGTGCATAAAGATTATAAGATAGTTGAAGTTCATCGTGGTAGGAAATATGGCGCTTATGATCCATTTGTTCTGGCTTATCAAGTCAAGCAAGTCTACTATGCTCCATATCCAAGTTTGAAAAAGACAAAGATCAATGGTCGGTTGTTTTCAAAACAAAGGCAAGATCGACTATCGATGCTCCCGTCGAGGAAACCGTTTTCCAAGAACAAGTGATCAATGATGTTTCCGATTATCTCGATCCTCTTAACATTGTCCACCAAGATCTTGATGTCGATGTTGACTCCGATGTTGGGGATAATGACTTGGATGATGATGAGATGGCGGATTTCATTCAACAAGAAGATGGAGAGGAAGAAGAATCGGTTGATGATCTAGATCTCGATGAAGAGGAGGAAGAACTCTTCCATTCTAGTAGTGATAGTGAATAATAATGTATTAAATATTTTATTTTGTCATGATAGTGAATAATAATGTATTAAACATTGTAATTTATTATTAATTAGTATAAACGCCTTTTTATTATAATTGCATTTATATTAGTATAAACGTCATTTTCTGTGTCAAATAGATGTCAGGTAGAGGTAGAGGTAGAGGTAGACGCGGTAGGGGTAGTTCCCCTTCCCCCGGAGCGTCTTCCTCCTCACTGATAAAGAGGTTTGGATGATGAGATACACCAGATGAGCGAGGAGGATTTTGGTGTCATTGTCAATGGTGACCTTGGATTGCCAGTTTTGGATCCCGAGGGAGATGGTAAGTTAATACATATCTTGCTATAATTTGTTTGTATTTTTATTTATATTTTAATTAACCAAATATATTAACAACTTATTGTTTTCAATATGACAGTTTACCGACAACTATGTCAAGAAAATGGCCAAGAACGCCATAATCAGTAAGCTTCAACACTTTTGCCACCACGTGGCATAATGCCACCAGAGCGGCAGGATAGGTGGTGGCACGCATTTAGGGTACGCTGCTCATATAAATATAACTATATATAAATATAACTATAATTATAACTATACATATAACATATATATAACTATGTTGCGGGTCATTTCACTTTTCGAGTTACGCCACGGCGCCTGGTTAGTGAAAGCTTTTGAGCGGTATGCTATCAACAGGGTCCGTGATTATATGTATCGGGCTCAAACAAACCCCGTGCTCGGCTTTGGATGACCCCGGATATTCTCCGTCGATTCGAGGAGTGGATTGGGAGTCCCGTAAGCAATTATTCAATATTTAATTAACAATACTTGTTTTTATATATATATATATATATATATGTACTAACTTGTTTATCTTATGTCGAATAGGCGCTCCAGAAACATCTCATAAAAGAAGCTAAACCGAGCTTCGATCCGTGAGGAAGGGAAGATCCTGGGACACATGCTATGGGCGACGCGCGCGTTATCGATTTCGCTTCGGGCCATGGAGGACAATAGAGGAGCGCCCTATCGACCGGTGATCCGGTGAGTAGTTCAAGAAGAAGAAGTCGGGCAACTTCGCCTCGAGGAAGTTTGAGAAAATCATGGTACGTTATGTATTCTAAATATTATATATACATTATATATATATCATGTAATTATTGTTACTAACAAATTTATATCATACTTTGCGTGACGCCTTCACCTCAAGAAGGCGAAAAGCCCAGAGACGCAAATGACACCCTCGCCGACGAGTCGCGTCTTTATTACGGCTTGGCGGTGGTTACGACAAGAAGGGAGAGTTTTTGGCATGGGTCACCGCCTCCATGTACTACGACAGCTCTTCTTTCCGCCGACACTCATCCGCCGAGACATACTCTCCGGGTATAATCACCCGTCTCACCCAGGAGATGGCGAGAGACAGATGACTCATGCGAAAAACCCAGGCGAGGTTGGAGGAGCTAGAGAGAGACAGAAGCGCCGGGATGACAGACTAGCGCGTAGATGGAGGCGTGGATTACCCAAATGTTAGCGGCATCCCTCCCAGAGGATGCAACCCGGCACGAGGCAAAGACAGAGATGACCATTCTCGATCACGGACCTGGAGGAGGTGGCGTGGGTTTAGGTAGTACACCGGTCCGACTGGGTGACATTGTTTTGATACATTTTTATTTATTTTGGCTTATCGTATCCCTTTGACATATCGTTTTATTCATTTTTGACATTTCCCTTTGACGTATTTTTGACATATCCCCTTTGATATCGTATTCCCGTTTATATTGTTGTTGTTGATAGCCGGTAGCAATTGTAATGCTACCGGGGAAAATTAAGGCTGTTTTGCAGCGGTGGTTTGGCCGGCTGCTGCAAAACAACCATAATTTTCTGTTTAATTTTATTTTTTGCGACGGAATATTTCCGTCGCAATATGGTATTTGCGACGGCAAAGGCTCATTTTGCGACGGATATGCAAAGATCTAAAAATAAATAAATTATTTAATAAAAATAAGTTGCGACGGATTATACATTTTTTGCGACGGAATTTTACATTTTTGCGACGGAATTTTACATTTTTGCGACGGAATATGTCAGTCGCTATTTGTTATTTGCGACGGACTATACATTTTTTGCGACGGAAATTATAATTAAAAAATAAAATAAAATACGTTATTATCCGTCGCAAAATCCGTCGCAAACAATTTGCGACGGATAAACCGTCGCAAAACTGGGGTTTTGCGACTAAAAAATGCGACAAAGAAAAATCGTCGCGAATCCGTCGCAAACTAGGGTTTGCGACGGAATAACCCTTGTTTGCGACGGTAATCTTCCGTCGCAAAACTGCTGTTTTTTTGTAGTGTATGATGTTATAAACAATCATCAAGAAAAAAAAGTTTTCAATCAAGTTTCCCTTCAATATTTTCAGCTCCTCCTAAAAAATACAAAAAAAAACCAAAAGAAAAATATCTTCAGCTCCTCCCACGCATATGTGCCGCAAATGGGCTGGAAGCATATTTTCTAAGATGTTTCATACGGGAATATTAATCATATATATAACTTTATAGGCATATAAAGTCAAGTTTCCCCGGGAAATTTGACTATATATTCCTGTAAAGTTATATGTAAGAATAGTATTCCCCGTATGAAAAACTTTGGAAAATATGCTTCCGGCTCATTTGCGGCACATATGCGTGGGAGGAGCTGAATTTATTATTATTATTATTATTTTATTTTTTTGAGAAGGAGCTGAAAATATTGGAGGGAATTTTTTTTTGAAGATATTAAAGGAAACTTGACTTTATTATGCTTGAAATTTTTATTTCTTGATGATTGTTTATAACATTATACAACATTTATTATTGATAAACATAAACCGGGGAGGATACTAAAATTTGTTCCAGATGTGTCATCATAGTCTAAAAGTACATTTTTTATAAAATTACATTTTTTATAAAGTTTTTCAGTGGGGTCACTGGAGCTTAAAACACATATTTTTATCGATAAAACGATACTTTTTTAATAACAAAAGAACATTGTTTCAATACTAGAATAATTTCAAACGACATTGTTTCAATACAAAAAAAGTCAAACTACATTGTTTCAATACTAAAAAAATCTCGGATCTCAATAAAGTCATGTGACCCACTTTATAACATGTACATCCAACCTTGGTTTGAGACAAGATTTCTTATGGGAGAAAGAAATTATCATTCTATATATTGGAGCATAACACAAACAATAATTTATCAGCCAATATTCGGATAAAGATTCGGTAGTCACACCCAAACTTTCTTAACTTAGGCTTGACCAAGATTTCTTAACTTAGAGCACTTGCCGTAGAATCAGAATAATGTTATATATATATATATATATATATATATATATATATATATATATATATATATATATATATATATATATTGATCGATGACCTGATTAAAAAAATATTGAAGACTTTGCAATGCATCATTCACACATTAAGCTTCAACAACATATGCTAATCAATTATTTTCACAAATACTAAGTAAGTATTACGTTGTATAGATCTTCTATCAACTCGTTACGGCTCTTAACAATAAATGTTTTACTGCCATTTTAATATGTCTTATTTTTAGGGGTTGTATATATTTTAATGATGTATAATAGAGTAACTAATGCAGTTGACTTTGTGTTAAGATTCTATAAAGCACGGAAAAGTGGTGTTAGAGTCAGTAAAGTAGAGAATCTGTTAAGAGACACTGATGCTATTGCTCTTAGGCTCTGATATCAACTGTAACGCCCTGTCCTGAATACCGAGTCCTAATCCGGACATGAGAGGTTTGGTACTTGACATTCAGAATATTAGCCGATAAATTATTGTTTCTGTTATGATCCAATATATAGAATGATAATTCTTTTCTCGTTTAATAAATCATGCCTCAAACCAAGGGCGTGACAATACTGAGATCCGAGAATTTATTTTTTATAGTATCGAAACAATGTAGTTTGCATTTTTTAGTATTGAAACAATATAGTATTGTCGTTAAAAAGTGTCCTTTTATCAATAAAAAATATTGTTTTAGGCTTCGGTGACCCCACTAGAAACTTTTGATAAAAAATGTAATTTTAGACTCTGATGACACCATTGGAACAAATTCTTGGATCCTCCCCGGTTTATGTTTCTGATTGAAAAATGTTGTATGATGTTATAAACAATCATCAAGAAAAAATAAGTTTTCAATCAAGTTTCCCTTTAATATTTTCAACTCCTCCTTAAAATACAAAAAAAAAAAAAAAAAAAAGATAAACATTTTCAGCTCCTCCCACGCATATGTGCCGCAAATGGGCTGGAAGCATATTTTCCAAAATGTTTCATACGCGGAATATTAATCATATATATAACTTTGTAGACATATAAAGTCAAGTTTCCCCGAGGGAAACTTGACTATATATGCCTGTAAAGTTCTATGTAAGAATAGTATTCCCTGTATGTAAAACTTTGGAAAATATGCTTCCGGCCCATTTGCGGCACATATGCGTGGGAGGAGCTGAATTTTATTATTATTTTTATTATTATTATTATTATTTTATTTTTTTGACAATGAGCTGAAAATATTGAAGGGAATTTTTTTTGAAGATATTAAAGGAAACTTGACTTTATGCTTGAAAACTTTTATTTCTTGATGATCGTTTATAACATTATACAACATTTTTTATTGATAAACATAAACAGGGACGGATCCTAAAATTTGTTCTTGATGTGTCATCTGAGTCTAAAATTACATTTTTTATAAAATTTTTCAGTGGGGTCACTGGAGCCTAAAACACATTTTTTTTTATCGATAAAACGACATTTTTTAATAACAAAACAACATTGATTCAATACTAGAAAAATTTCAAACTACATTGTTTCATTGCAAAAAAAAAAAATTCAAACTACATTGTTTTAATACTGAAAAAATTTCGGATCTCAATGAAGTCATGTGACCCACTTTAAAACATGTACATCCAACCCTGGTTTGAGACACGATTTATTATGGGAGAAAGAAATTATCATTCTATATATTGGAGCATAACACAAACAATAATTTATCAGCCAATATTCGGATAAAGACTCGGTAGTCACGCCCAAACTTTCCTAACTTAGGCTTGCTCAAGTTTTCCTAACTTAGAGCACTTGCAGTAGAATATGTAAATAATGTTATATATATATATATATATATATATATATATATATATATATATTGATCGATGACTTGATTAAAAAAAATATTGAAGACTTTGTAATGCATCATTCACACATTAAACTTCAACAACAAATGCTAATCAATTATTTCACAAATACTAAATAAGTATTACGTTGTATGGATCTTTTACCAAGGTCCAATCCCAATAAAGCAATAAGAATATAATAATACTGGCATTAGTTACTGTACTTTGTTTCAAAACAAAAATAGAACAGATTCTGTTTAGCCGGCCGAACATACATAATACTACACACAAGACAATATCGACACATTAACAGTTTGCTATGTCAATTAAGATTATGATATAAGGAAATATAGTAGCAAATTTACTAATAAAATTGGTTTAGTATAACGGTGAGCGCTTGATTTTAACATGTAGAGCACAATTAAAAACAAAAAACAAAAAAAACAAGTGTTGGGCCCCACTCTATTCTTATAGGCTCACACTTCCCAAAACAAAAATAAGTCCAGTGTTGGGTCTCTCTGCCTTCTTATAGGTCCACACTTGAGGGGACGTGATATAAGGAAATATAGTAGCACATTTACTAATACCAGTTGGTTTGAGTACAAAGGTGAGCGCTTGATCTTAGCACAATAGCAGCTTATCCTTCCACCCTGCCACCGTCTTCCTTATCTTGTCTCTAAGAAATACGAACATCTGGCGCTTGTTCCTACTCTCCATGTATGGCATCCCAAATATTTCCTGGATCCATCCCCCAAAGGAATTTGCAGCGTATCTGATACAGCGTCACGCTCCTCCAACGAGACCCTCTTCGAAAAATACAAGGTAGATTTGTGGAAGTTAATCGCCTGACTAGAGAGAGCCCTTACCGATCAAAAAAATCTGCTAAGGTCTCCACCGCCCCATCCACTAGCTCAAAGAGAACCATGTAGTCGTCAGGAAAAAGCAAGTGCAGAACCGAAACCGGCGTTGTCCTACCAAAATGAATCCCTCACAACCCTTTGATGACATAGTAATTAAGCGACGCTGTAAACCCCTCCGTGCATATAATAAAGAGGAATGGCGACAACGGATCTGCATGTCGAATACCACGGATTGGCACCTCCCTACTACTGGGTTTCCCATTAATCAGAACCCGGTATGAAACCGACGTCACACAGCACCGCACTAAATCAATAAAAATCATCAGGAACCGCATGCGCCATATAACTCACCAAAGGTATTACCACTCAACATTGTCGAAGGCCTTGGCCATGTCTAACTTGATAGCTACATGGTTCTCACACCCTTGTACCCCCGCCTACAAGGAGTGAAATGCCTCAAAAGAAATAAGCGCATTGTCTGTAATAAGACGGCCAAATAAAAACGCATTTTGATTTTCAGAGATCACATCTCCTATCACCCCTATCAGAGAATTATTTATGAAGCAAGAAATTAGCTTGTATATTGAATTACAAAGCGTGATAGGCTGAAACTCGGTCATCACCATGGGATTGGCTACCTTAGGAATTAACGAGATAAAAGTTTCATTCAACTTACCATGAGGAGCGCCATTGTTCAAAATGTCCAGGATTACATACATAACATCCTCTCCCACTATGCCCCAGAACTTCTGTAAAAGCACCACTTGCATACCATCAGGTCCCAACGACTTCCTCCCGGAAAGTTGCTTTAGAGCTACGCGTATCTCCTCCCTCGTATATTCTGCTACCACATGCTGTTGCTGAATCTTGTCAATCTTTGTAAACGGCAGACCGTCAATATTGATAATAGCCCTATTAGACGAATATATGGTGCGAAAGTTGATGATGCAAAAAATGATACACCTTAAGGTATCAACATTGCACCTATTCTAAGATAAAAGTAGTAGTTTTCGACCATTTATATGAGACATTTTAAGTGAATGTCACATGTCGGGTTCCTGAGTCGAGTAATTTGCATATAACGTTTATTTTCCCCAATTCGATATTATTTCGTGTATTATTGGACTATTTCTAGGTTATGAAGATTGGGCTAAGTGTTTGGACGAGTTATGGGATTAACAGGACGATGAAACGGACCTAGGGTGTTCTAGAACCTTCAGTTAAGTCGGTAGAGCAAAAAAAGACGAAAATACCCCTGCTGCCGCGTGAGACCTTGCCGCAGCCGCGTGAATTTCCAGAAGCTTCGGAAACCGCTTTTTCTTGCACGAGGAGTTATTCTAGATCTTTCTAAGTCGGTTTCTGTACCGATAAATAAGAGGTCTCGCCCTGAGTTTTCAATGTACCAAAATATTACAAGTTTTTATGCAATAAAAGTTCTTTGTTCTTTATTTATTTTCTTTATGAGTTCTTGTCACGAATCCGACGGATTCGCCGCCTACGGAGCGATATACGGAGGGTTTTCACTCGTCTTCGAGGGTATGATTTTCGGTCTTTTTAGATGTAGATTTGTCGTTCTTTTCTTGTGTGATTAGTATGTTTTGATTGTTATTATTAGTTCTAATTATGTAGTAGTTAGTTTATTTTACCCCATGCGTGTATAGATCTGAATCGTTATTGAAGAAATCATTAAATAGAGGTTGCGTTCTTCAGATATGCGACGGTCTTTATCGCTAGATCTGAATACCTAGTAAATCCTTGATTGCGTGGAAGGCACTTACTAGCAATAAGACTAGGTCTATCGTAGCAGATTACTGGCGAGTCAAGGTTGAATCCCACAAAGACTCGTAAGAATGCAAATTAATCATGATTGAGTTGTCACAATAACGGTCTATGACCAACTATAATATAGGAAGAATAAAACCATGCCAATAAACAAATAAGATTATGCAAGTTTAACTGGAGCACACAAGAGTTTCTAATGCATTAGTCTAATTATGAGTTATGAGTTATTCCCCTCATAACATGCATTAATCATCCCGTTGGTAAATTGTAATTCATTGTTAGCTACGGGTGCAATCTCCTAACCCTATCTACTTCCATTGTACGGACAGTAGACAATCTATGTGCAATTAACCTCCTTCGTTGGTTGTATTAATTTACACGTATTAAGTTTTAGGGTTGCCGGCTCAAGACAGAGAACCTCCCTAAGGATCGATCAAGATAATGTCTGAAGTAACACTTCACTAACAGTCCTTCATGTTAATTTACGATGACATGCAAATAGTAGATCGAGCTACTTACATGTAAATTAAATATGTTGATCAACGTAGTTGGCGCCGATTATCATGAACTAGGATTTACTAGGTATTCAGATCTAGCGATAAAGACCGTTGCAGATCTGAAGAACGCAATCACTATTTCATGATTTCTTCACCAACGAATCAGATCTATACATACATGTGGTAAAATAAACTAACTACTACATAATTAAAGTAAATAAACAATCAAAACATACTAATCACATAGAACAATGATAGATCAACATCTTGGAAAAGATAGAAAATCATACCCTCGAAGATGAGTGTAGATCTCCCTCGGCTCTCTTCCTAGGGGGTGAATCCGTCGACTTTGTGACTAGAACTCATAAAATAAAATGAATAAAGAACAAAGAACTTTTATTGCATAGAACTTGTCTTGAAAATTGTACATTGAAATTTGAGGGCGAGGCCTCTTATTTATAGCTAAGAAAAACGACTTAGATAACCCTAAAACTACCCCTCATCTAAGAAAATACGTTTCGGAAGATTCTGGACTCTCAATGAGTTAGGGGACAACTCCCGATTAATTGGGATCAATTTTGTCCTTTTTCTTCTTCTGACTTAACTTGGAAGCTTCTGGAATACCCTAGGCCCAATCCTTTCGTTCTCCGCTCCAGAATCATCCACAATGCTTAGCCCAATATTTCGTATCCTGAAAATAATCAAATAACGCATGAAATAATATCGAATAAGGGAAAATAAACGTTAAATGCAAAATACTCGACTCACAAACCCGACACATGACATTCAACTCAAATGGTTCATAATTATAGGTCGAAATAACTATTTTTGCTCGTAATGGATAGAATGTTGATGTCATAGGATATCCTATTTTAAGCGTCATCAACTCCCCCCCACTAGCCCTTTGCTCGTCCTCGAGCAGAGTATCAAGGCAGAATGTACAACCAAAAACAATCCCTACTAACTATCTCCTGTTCAATAAAGATTTCAGTAAAAAACATATCAAGCAACAATCCATAAGCTCCCCATTAATCATCACTCACCAATGCATCAATGTGTCGTGTGATAAATCCCTTATGATAGCATGCTCGTGAAAAGAATCAAGTTGTATTAACTCCACAATCTTAACATACCTATGCATACACTTGCTCTTCTTGCCTTCAGATTCAGTTACACAACATGAAACCCTTAATCAGGCAGGGCGGACTCAGGGACCGAGTACTACTCAAAGGTCCTCGTTTGTTTCTTTTTATGCGAAGGTCATACGTTTTATGCTCCATCGAATGCGCTTCCCTTACTGCCTTTATGCTTTTTTTTCTTTATGCCATAACCGTGCATTTTACGCTCCATCGGCTTTGCTCGGTAGATTTCTCTTTGATTTTTATTTAAAGCTCACTCTCTCACAAGCCCGTTTTGTCCCGGTATTCCCTTTGTGGCATTCAAGTTGCTTCTCTTGTCCTATAACAATTAGTTAAAGCATATACACAAAAAAATAATGATTCCCGGTTAAAACAACTCATCATCTCATCTCAAAGACATCTCACTCAAATTATGTGCTTAAATAATTGAATGCAACGCTAAAATAACAATTAATAAGTTACTACTTCATGCAACATAACACATGCTCATTCTTCCATACTACATTGAATATGCAATAGCTAGCTTCAAATCGTTCTTGGGCTCCTTTTCTACCGATTCCTTACTCAGGATGTTCAATAGGCAAAATAGTGTAAAATTTTCAAAATGTTCAAAATCACTGCCTTTCCCAAGTTAAAGATTGTTCAATTTCAAGCTAAGACCGCCTACTACCCCCCACTTATTATAGACATTGTCCCCAATGACTAATAATAATACAAAAAATAGAAACGGTACTTGCCTCTGGAATTGGTCGGCTGAGTCAAATAGTGAATCATGTAGCATAATAATTAGCTCCTAGGTCATCCATCTTCCAAGTATTCACCTGCATCTCAAAATACTTCCAAGAACTTTGAGTAATATGCAAAAGGCAATAAGAAATTAAGGTGGCAGTAATTGTGCATACCTAAGGAATGCGCAAAAACAGTATAAGCCACTTTATTCTTTATTGGCCTAAGCAAGACGCGAAAACTTTTACGCGGGTATCACATAAGAATTGCTAAGGAAAAAACCACATAGATCCAAAGTCAAATGACAAATGAACTATGTGCTGAAAAAAACCTCTCAATTGTCATGCTACTTTATTGACTCAAATAATACTAATTAAAAAGCAATAAATAAGGGTTAAAAAATAGTTTTGAATTTATAGTCGCCAGCTCCACTGTACTTCTCGGACTCCTTCATTCATAAATCGGGTCGTCCAACATAAAGACTTCCAACTCAGGGTCATACTTGCGCCCTAGGTAATGCTTCATCCTGTGGCCGTTTACTATATAGGTCTTCCCAGAGTCTTCATTCCTGACTTCGCACGCACCTGAATCGAAGAATTTTGTGACTACTTGTGGTCCAAACCATCTAGACTTCAGCTTCTCAGGAAAAAGATGAAGACGCGAATGATACACCAGCACCTTATCTCCAAACTGGAATGTGCGGTTGAGAATCTTTTTATCGTGTAGGGACTTAGTTCTTTCCTTATAAATTTTAGCATTTTCATACGCTTGAAGTCTAAATTCTTCCAGTTTATTCAATTTCATAAATCTCCTCTCACCGGCTAAACTTTCATCCATGTTAAAAACCTCGTAGGCCACAGGGCTTGGTGCTCAAGTTCTACCGGTAAATGACATGATTTTCCAAACACTATCATATACGGTGACATCCCAATTATGGTCCAATAAGCAGTTCTATACGTCGAAGGAGCGTCATGTAGTTTCAAAGACCATTCCTTCCTCGTGGGATTCACAGTCTTCTCTAAAATCCTCTTTATTTCTCTCTTCGTGACTTCCACTTGTCCACTCGTCTGGGGGTGATATGCTGCTGCAATCTTATGTCTAACCCCATATCTCATCATTAATTTCTCAAACAACCTATTACAGAAATGGCTCCCTCCGTCACTAATTAGGGCTCTGGGCACTCCAAACCTCGTCGAAATGTTCTTCTTAAGAAATCCCAGGACAACCCTAGCATCATTAGTAGGTGAGGCCACTGCCTCTACCCATTTAAAAACATAGTCAACTGCTACCAGGATGTAACGATTTGATTTCGATGATGTGAAAGGCCCAACAAAATCAATTCGCTACACATTGAATAGCTGCTCATCTAAGATAATATGCAGTGGCATCTCGTTCCATTTAGAAATGTTACCAGTCATTTGACAGGAGTGATAGGCTCTTGTAAACTTGTAAGCATACTTATGAATTGTCGGCCAATAGAATCCACACTACAATACCTTTGCTGTTGTCTTGTCCGGCCTATAGTGACCTCCAACTTCTCCCGAATGACATTGACTCAGAATACTTAGAATCTCGTCATCATGGACGCATCTCCTAAGAATGGTATCAGGGAACATCTTGTATAGGTAGCGATCGTCCCAATAATAATGCTTCAGACCTGTAAGGAACTTCTTATTATCCGCACTCGTGCATTCCGGTGGTAGGTACCTTCCTGCTAGATAATTTACAATGTTAGCAAACCAGGGTATACTTTGCCCACTCTTGATGTAGTTTGTCATGGATGAGATTCGAAGGGAGCTACTACTGATACAGAAAAAAGTTGTTCATCTAGAATGCATTCCTTAATCTCGGTCGGTTGCTCCTCTTCTAGCAAAGTTAATCTGGACAGGTGATCAGCCACCTGGTTCTCAGACCATTTCTTATCCTTAATCTCAACATCAAACTCTTGTAGGAGTAGAATCCATCTTAACAATCTCAGCTTGGAGTCTTGCTTGGTTAGAAGGTATTTCAGAGCTGCATGGTCAGTGAATATGGTGGCTTTAGACCCTATCAGATATGGTCGAAACTTGTCAAATGAAAAGATAACCGCTAAAAGTTCCTTCTTTGTAGTCGCATAATTCCTTTGTGAACTGTTGAGGGTAAGACTGGCGTAATAAATAGGCTCAAAAATTCTATCCTTCCTTTGTCCCAGGGCTGCTCCAACTTCCGTGTCACTAGCATCACACATAAGCTCAAAAGTTTTGTTCCAATCTATGGCTACCATAATTGGGGCGGTTATAAGCATTTGCTTTAATGTGTCAAATGCTTGCTTGCACTCCTCTCAAAATACAAACGGCACATCTTTTGTAAGTAATTCCGTCAAGGGTTTAGAAATCTTGGAAAAGTCCCTAATAAACCTCCTATAGAATCTTGCATGGCCAAGAAAGGCTCGCAATGTCTTTAAGTTTGTTGGAGGGGGCAACTTCTCTATTACCTCTATTTTTGCCTTATCAACCTCCATTCCTTTCTTTGAGATCTTATGACCTAACACTATACCTTCCATCACCATGAAATTGCATTTTTCCTAGTTAAGAACTACGTTGGTTTCTTCATATCTCTATAGAACCTTGCTCAAGTTATCCAAGAACTCATCATAGCTATCTCCAAATACAGAAAAGTCATCCATAAAAATTTCTAGAAAATCTTCCACCATGTCTGCAAATAGTGACATCATGCACCTTTGGAATGTTGTTGGTGCATTACAAAGTCCTAAAAGCATGTGATTGTACGTAAAAGTTCCATACTGGCAAGTGATCGTGGTCTTTTCACGGTCCTCAAGGCAATGTGTATCTGGTAATAACCAGAGTATCCAACTAAGAAACAGTAATATGCATGACCGCTCAACCTTTATAACATCTGGTCAATGAATGGTAGAGAAAATAATCTTTACGAGTTGTGTTAAGGGTGAATTTACACGATTTATATTGATATATTTTATGATAATTTCCCTCATATTTGTATAATTTGCATAAGAAATGAGTGTTTAATCAAATTATTGAGTAAATGAGGTTTTTAATGAGTTATTCGCAAAATTGGTTAATTTTGGTGTTTTAATTTTGATTTTATGATTATTTGGATGATATTACGTTTTGCGATGTTTTAATGTGTTATAGGTACGTGTTTGATGCTCAAATGATGATCAAAAAGAGATAAGAGTCGAATTACATTGATGATAGAAGAGATAATGATGATTTGAATTGAAGAAAAAGAGATAAGTGTGGAAAAATCAAGATTAAGTCGATCCTGGACTGGCGTCCATAAGCTTGAACTGGCGTCTAGTTGGACGGGCGTTTGGTCAATTGAACGAGCGTCCAGGAGGAGAAATTTGGTTCAGGATGTTCAGATTTTCAGTGGACGAGCGTCCAATTTTGTGAAGGATGGGCGTCTGATCATGACTTGGCCCGATTCGAAGTTGATATTGAGGACCAGACGAGCGTCCAGATAAAGTGGACGGGCGTCCGTCCACCGCCTCAGCACAGCCGACTTTGATATCTATAAATACAGCTGCGTTTTTCCACATTAGAGAGACCAATTACACATTACTCAAAACCCTAATCCTAGGGGCGGCTCAGGCTGCGTTTTTACATACTTTTCCTCTAGTTTTATGCACTTAAATCCTAGATTAAATTAGTTAGTTTTATGTTCTTTTCTTCAACAATTCCAAGCTTTCAAGAGGATGCTTAGAGGCTAAAAGCCCTTGAACGAGCATTGTGAAGCCTATCCGTCAACTATTCAGATTCGAATCTTGATTAATTTGTGAGTTTTTAATACAAGTTGTTTCTTTATCATGTTTGAATGTTTATTGCAATTATATCGAAAGATGTGCATGCTTGATTGTTTTACTTTGATGAAAGTCATGTAAACCCTAGATCCCCATGATGAAAGAATAGTTATTTGATCTATATAAAGAGAGTTAATAGGTTAGATTTCTAGATTAGAAACGTTAAAGTTCACATCTTTGGTTAGAAAAAGCGTTATCTTAGATCGAAAGATAGGGATTAATAGATGGACTATCTAAGAAATTAGGGTTCATACTTTAGATGAGATGAATCACAACTTGGTTAGAAGTCACGAATTAATTTGATTAGGAATTGAATGTTGATAGGATAGGTGGATCAATCGCTCGTTTGTTCGTTATAATTTGAATAATCCCTTAAAACTTGAATTGTTTAGTTTAATCAAATCTTCTTATTGCATATTAGGTTTAGTTGTAGTTTAAATTGTTCGCAACCCGTATTTTTCCTGGCTTTAGATTCATTCTTCTGTCCAGTTTTACATTCGTGTTATCTTTACTTTTAGTCTCGTTTAGTTTTATTCGCTGTTTAGGTTAGTTTTTCGTGACATAGTTAGTTAAACAAAGACTAGGATTACCAATCGTTAGTTCCCCGTAAGATCGACCCGGTATCAACCTCTTTACTACGATCCTTGCACTTGAGGTATATCGGATTTATAAATATTATTACTTGTTTATTTTACCTTAGATAAATCCGTGAAAAAGTTTTTGGCGCCGTTGCCGGGGAACCAAACGGTTGCCTAGTGTTTGTTTTTATTGTGTGTTTAATCGTTTTTTTGTTCATATGCTAGGTAGATTTTTATTTAGGTTATTAGGGTTTTCGTAGTTTTTCTTTTATAGTTCTCCAATCCCCTTAGGATTAGACTTTCTTTCTATCTGTTTTCTGTCTTTCTGTTTTTCTCTCCATCTTTTTCCTGCTGTTTTTCTCTGTTCCTGCTTCGTTTTTCTGTTTCCAAACGGGCGTCTAGATCAGTGGACGCCCGTCTGTTCTAAATTTCTCGACTCTGAATCGTTTTTAACTTGTCGGACGAGCGTCCATCCAATTTGGGCGTCCGTCCGATTCTTGTTGATCGAGACGGCGCTTGGACTTCCAAACGCCCGTCTAGCTCAATTTCTAGCGAGCGCCGAGCAGCTTTTACGGGCGTCCGTCTGCTCTCTCTGTCTTAATTAATTTTATTTCTTTTTCTTTTATTAGGCTTTAATTCTTAGTTTTTAGGCTTCAACCACCTGATTTTGGTTCGGTTTATGCAAACTCGAAGTCAAAAGGGGCCATTATCAGATACCCACGACTTAGAGCGGACCATAGTCCGCCAAACAGCGGAAAATCCGCTCGCGGCTCCTTCGAAGAAGCCGATCAAGATCTGAGAGGATCGTTTAGCGAAGAATTCAAAACTTCATAATTATGGTCGCGAAGATAGACGCGTCGTTGGCGCACTACGCCATGCCAGCGGCCGGGTCAAGGTCAACCCGCTATTGTTATCCCGGCCATAACCGCACGCACCTTCGAGCTAAATCCGGGACTTATTCGGATGATGCAAAGATGCATCTATTTTCCACGGTTATCATCGAGAATCCCCATACTCACTTACATACATTCTTAGAGATATGCGGTACTACACGCATCCAAGGAGTAAGTGAGGATGCTATAAAACTAAATCGTTCCCATTTTCTTTAAAGGGAGAAGCTAAAGAGTGGTATACCTCTCTCCCGCTGAATCTATTACCACCTGGGCCGAACTCGAAAAGAGTTCTTGAGTCAATACTTCCCACCTTAAAAACCGGCCCAATGTTTAAATGAGATATTCACTTTCTACTGATAACGGTCATTTTGTGCCCGTTATTCTATGACCTTTATCCCCGATTCTAGTTTAAAGGAGCTATAATAGAGTAATAATAAGTCGTAATACGCTTAATTTGCATATGACGAGAGTTACGATTCATTATTATGTATTAAGAGGTTTTATTATATTATTTGATGTTACAGACTGTATTTCATGCTATATTTGTAGTAACCCATTGTGGAGCACAAGGATGGACTTCGGAGAAGCTTTAATGGATCGCGAGACAAGTTCGTAAAGCCCAAGACGGAAAAGAAGAAAGCCCGAAGCACATAAGGCTCGGTCGACCGAGCCTATGCATTCGATCGACCGAGTGGGCCTATAATCCGAAGAAGTTCGGCACATTATTTGAGTCGGTTAGGGTTCAGAGTGTCGGCATTTTAAGTCGGTTCTCTATGACGGCTGAGGCTTTATATAAACACAAGTCCTTTGTATTTTTTATTATGCATTCACCACTATTCATTCATAAGAACATATAAGCAAATAAGGCTTGTGGAGGAGCTACGGGTGCAAACATGTAAGCCCTAGTTCTTCATCTTGTTTTGTTTTAAGTAATCAATTTCCCAATTATGCTTTGATTGTTTGAGTAGTTATGCATATCTAGATGATGTAGATCTAGGATATGGCGTTAGGGCGGTGGTGATACCTTGTCTATAAGGATCCCATACCCTACGTCCTCTACCTAATATTTACGGATGAATCTGTGTGTTTAATTTACGTGTGTTTAGATTAGTTTATATGATGTCCTGATGATTCGCTGTATAATCCGATTCGTATATGAAACGCTGAGAAATATGTTCGGGGATGTAAACCTGGAGTAGACTCTCGGGTGACCGAGAGGTGTCACTCGGTCGACCGAGAGCACCTATTCGGTCGACCGAGAGCTGTCAAATTCGTTTCATCCGTTAATCAGTCACGTCTTTATGATTAGGTTAGCTTAATTGAATCTGTTATCTCAGTAGGTATGGCTATGGCTACGTCACTCACTTAATTTAATTAAAACGTGTAAAAAGGAAATACCGATATAAAACTCTTAGGTAGGCTTAGGAATTGATCTTCGGACGTTCAGCGTTATCTAGGTAGGTTTATATTAGGGAATTGCGCGCACCTTGTTACACGTAGATCGTAAACTAGCATGAGACTATAACTTGGTAATTGTTAGTTGGACGAGGGTTTGAGTGATCGTCTAGGAAGTACGCCTAACCAAAGGAATGTTGCCCGGACGAGGTGTACGGTTAATATCGGCATCCTTAGAGTAGTAAGCGTGTGAGTTATATGAGATGGAGGCACCAAAAGGCGAAGTCACGTAACAATACCATAGTGATATAGTGACCTACCGGTGCTACATCAAGCTTAGAGGATGACTCCCGTAGCCAATATAAATAGATATGAACGGATTAGTAGTTGATGAGTTTTGTTGTCATATAAATTGTCTAGATCCAAATGATCACGGTTATAATTGGGCAGTTGATTACGTTATGTGTTTACATGTTGTTTATATGTTTGAGTGTGTCTTTCTTTTCTCGTACTTTATGTTGGTCATAGACCGTGTTTGTCAAACGAAATAAATAGGTTGACTATTTAAGTTAGGATCCACAAATTGATTCTCTGTGGGATCGACCTCGACTCTATCTAGCTATACTGCGATTGAACCTAGTTCACTTGCTAGTGGTTATTTAGGCATCGAGTTAGTAATTTAACTTGACCCCAATCAAGTTTTTGGCGCCATTGCCGGGGAATCAATGGTCCAACTGCTTAAATGATCAACTTAATTATTTCGTCTTTCTGTTTTCTGTTACAGTGAGTAAAAAAAAAAATTAATAAAAAAAAAAAATATTTTGTATATTCGGTCGACCGAACTATGGTACTCGGTCGACCGAGCCCTTTAAATGTTTTATCTGATAGTTGTTTTCCCCTGTGATTCTGTTAGTAGGTTATAAGCCTAGCAGCAGTATGAGTAATCATTTTGCCTGTTAGTTCAATAACCGTTTGTTGTTTTTCATATGATGCAGTTAATCAGAGGGAATCACTAAAGCGAACTGTTCAGCAAAATGTCATCACATCAGTCTTCTGAGGTTCAAGGAGAAGAAGTCATGGTGTTGAGAACCAAAACCACACCTAGAAAGCCGTTGACACCTAAACTCAAGGAAAGAATAGCAAAGATGAAGGCAAGAATTCACGAAGCCAAGAGGTCAAAAGAGTCTAAAGATGCTTACATATACAGAGGTATGTCCAAGTTAAAACTCAAGAGATTTCTTGATTCATACTCGTGGATATGACTACATGCATCATATGTCGATATAGAATCGATTACGAGGATAGCGTAAACATAAATCGCCTATAGTCATCGGTCCTAGAGATGCAAATAGCATATTGAGAATGAAGCTCGGTTGATGCCGAAACTAGATGACCCAGAGCATTTATGGTAGAGGTTACCTTAGAAGGAGCATACCTAGGGTTGGCTTTGATAGATTACGCTCGAGTCCGAACATTTTTCCGAAAATTCTTTGTGATAGAAATCTGATCCTTACTCCCACGAATACTCCGTTGCAAGTTAGATTTGCGGATGGGACCAGAACAGTCATGTCTGGGAATATGTATAATATGATCATTGGCATAGGACAGCTCAGGTTTAAGATAGATATAGTTGTTATGGATATAGATGAGCACCCTCACTGCCCGATCATTTTAGGGAGAGCCTTTATCAACACTTCAGAGCCCTAATTGTATGACCAGCGTGAGATCACATTTTTCGATGCTAGAGGTTCCGAGACCTATGGGACAAGGAATTCAGATTTCCTACTCCGGTGAGCGTGAATGTTATAGGAGTTGGTAGTTCAAAACCGAGATATTACTCCAAGCCTAGGAAAAGTGTTGATGACAATACTGAAGGAAGAGATGAGACCCTTACAGCTTCGAGTCGTGAGAAAGTCATCAAGCTCGCCCTGTTCTAGAAAATCATAATCCTCAAGGCCCGCCTTTCTCCGGACTCCAAGAATAGAAGGAAGCGGAGACAAAAAACGAACCCGTAGAGTTCGAACTAAAGAGAGCTCATCTAGTTACGAAAATATTACGAAAATTGGAGCTTGCTTGGATGGATGAGTTCATTTGTCTTTTCGTTGAATTCACACCTCGCGAAAGGCACTCGTGGAAAAGGACAAACAAGACATTTTCGGTAAAGGCTAACTGGTGAAAACCTGCAAGCCAAGAGCGATTAAGTGAAGCGATGATGTTTTTGAAAAGTCGAGCTACCGACTTAAATCAGAGAACTATTTCTATCCTTCGTTATTTTTATCTCTATTTTTATTTTAAATAAAAGTAGCATGAAGCGATAAGGAGTTTTTTTCTATTTTGCCGTGTTCCGACGATCGTTGAGTTGTGGATGTGCAAAATAATTTTTTTATTCGAATCGCTTTTATGTGAAGTGAAGTGTAGTAATTGAATCTTTGTAAAAATTGTTGATTAAGGAAACGGTAATGCGTTATTTTACGAATTCTTAGACCAGTTGTTTGATTTATTCATGATAAGAATGAGGTTGCTTCGTGCTTGGGACGATTTATTGGTTAGAGCAAAATTTGCGGGTAGGAATTGCAAGAGTGAAATAATAAATTTTGGCATGTTTATATGTTGTAGTTAATTTACGGTGTGTCAAAATAATTAAAATGGTCAACACCATTATTTTCTACATATCCCCATTCACCTTTCCCTCTTCCCAACCATTCACCTTTTTCTCTTCCCAATTTCTTTATTCTTCCAATTCAAATTTTCAAATTCCACCTTTCCACCTCATCAATCCCAAACAACTTTTATCCACCAATCACATTCCACTTTTCAACCTCTATTTTTCTATTTAAACCACTCACCCTCTCTTTCATTTTCCTCATCCTTTCCTCCATCAAAATTCTTCCATCTCCCTTTTTCTCCAAACCCCTGTAGAAATCAAATGGAAATGTTATGAAAATCTTCATCCATTTCACCATTTTCACTCACCTTGAAAAGCCTATCGAAATTTATTCTGATCGATCGATTCGATCACGGAAGCATATCTGAGCCGTAAGTCGTTGTCATTGTCAAAATCCCCACACTCGGTCAACCGAGTGGATCGCTCGGTCGACCGAGACCCTTTCCGTCTGGCTTCTGCTACTGTTTATCTGTCGAGATGCCACCCGTAAGACACAGAGCCGCTTTCGCCACGGTCGTTGAAGGCAACATCCCATTGATCAACGGGGTACCACAATTCGTGAGTCGGGAGGTATATTCTTCATTTGTTAATCATTTTGTTAATGCCCCCGTCCATCGAGCTCGAGGATTGGATTTGGGGAATTGTGGAGACGAGCTTTTAGAATTGGTGGAACGCTATCAATGGCGTGATGTCGTAGCACCCCTGGCCGAGTCAACGCTCAATTGGGTAAGAGAATTTTATGCTTATTTACGCGTACACCCGACACCAATATCGTATATATTCGTACAACCAATTGTAATTTCTCCGGGTACGATTAATGCTTATTTTGGGGTGGATGTCTCGGAGGACGGGCCGGAGTATATGGCGACATTTGACGGGTCCGATGCGTGGTTGGAGGAAGTTGGTGCCTATCTGGGAATAGAGTGGACTATAGGGGAGATTGCCCGCACATTTGCGGAAACAGACTTTAGGAGATGGGAGGATAAATGCCTTAATCGGCTTATACGTTCTAATATCTTTCCAGCTAAGCATGTATCTACGGTCTACTATACCCATGCCACTTTGCTTTATTGGTTGTACATGGGATGGCCCATGAATGTGGGGCGTTGATACGTAAGAAAAATGATGAGACGATGCTCTCAAGCCTCGGCACACTTTACCTTTTGGGTCACTTATCACTACATTCTGTGAAGGAGCCGAGTGCCCAGTGTTAGGCGGCGATTCCTATGTGGGACCAATGCCTATTCTATCTTTAAGTTCTGTCCCACCGCCTGTCATTCACGGTCACAATCAAGAACAAGAAGGGGAACCCGAGGATGATGCTGACGAAGCCGGCCCGAACAATTTGCAACTAGCACCATTCAATCCAGGATGGGATTAAGTATTTTAATTTGAGTGTTTGCATTTCCTTTAATTAACAATTTTTTTTATTTTGACTCAATTCTACTAGTATGTCGTGTTATATAGAGCAAGTGTCCCTGTTTCCTAAATTCGAACTCATGTAATGTTTTGGACGTGCTGAAATGTATTGAAATGTAATCATTAATTTATGGACTTAAAAATGTTTAAGGAAATTGTTATTCCTTTTACGGTCCCTTTTTTGAGATTATTACTGTTTGGACTAATCCTGTAACGAGTTTCAAGTTTTGTTTAAGATATGTGTTGCAGTGATTACTTTTGTGCAAGCGACCAATGCACATGCTGTTGAACTTTGGTCGACTTTCCAAGACTTGTTTAACTTCCACGCTTATCCGAGCTAAGTTCCTTTTAAGAGCTTGTTATTTCGGTTTTTATACATTGGGGACAATGCATGGTTTAAGTGGGGGGTACAAGTCACTTAGCTCAAATGAGTAATTCCATATATCAAATAATAAATAAAATGAGCAAGAAATTTTAAACTTTTGAACTTAGAATCACATTTACTTTTGTGGGTCCCTGATTATTATATCTAATAAGAAAGAACTCATATTTCATGAGTACGTGATCACTTTATGCCTCTGCGATTTATTGATTAGTAAACTTAATGATATTCATATTGTCCGTTGCGAGTAGTTGTTTATTATTCAATTATTCAATAATTGAATCGAGTTGTACTACGCTTGTTATAAAAGGTAAAATTATAATGTGGTCATTGCATAGATAATTGATTATGCTTACCTAGTGTCAAAGTTATCGTCTGATGTGTTCCTAAAAATTCTAGCCACAAAAGCTGAGTAATAAGCTTGGGACGTACCTGTGTTTGACAATGTTAAAACACTGGGCTTGTAGTATGTTACCAAAGTAGCCTCGCGCTTGTGGTAATATTCGATGCTATTTTTGATCTAAGATAGAGGGATGCTCTAAAAAGTCTTCCTTCTTGAGATTGATAGTATCTGAAAAATATAAAGATATGAAAAGAATATTCAACTCTTTAAGAGGCTTTGAGTAGTACTCGGTCTCCAAGTCCAAAACCCTATAGATACGCTCTTGCTTATTATTCTAGTGCTTCAAAAATTAAAAGGCTTAAGAAGTGGGAATACTGAAGTTGGTAGGTTAAGACTACAAAGTTTGCATAAGCTCTAATCTTGCTACTGATGTTTAAAACTCAATGCACATGCACACAAAGACACATCGATTTATGATGAGTAGTGGATAATGGATATCCGATTTGAGCATAGAGGATATGAGTTGATTCGATTTTCTTGAGTCGGTATCACGGTGACCACTGGAAAGTAGTTTATGGGGGGATAACTTATTGATATTTTGATCGGGACGATCAAAGGCTAAGTGGGGTAGTTGATAACGGTCATTTTGTGCCCGTTATTCTATGACCTTATCCCCGATTCTAGTTTAAAGGAGCTATAATAGAGTAATAATAAGTCGTAATACGCTTAATTTGCATATGACGAGAGTTACGATTCATTATTATGTATTAAGAGGTTTTATTATATTATTTGATGTTACTGATCGTATTTCATGCTATATTTGTAGTAACCCATTGTGGAGCACAAGGATGGACTTCGGAGAAGCTTTAATGGATCGCAGAGACAAGTTCGAAAAGCCCAAGACGGAAAAGAAGAAAGCCCGAAGCATATAAGGCTCGGTCGACCGAGCCTATGCATTCGATCGACCGAGTGAGCCTATAATCCAGAAGAAGTTCGGCACATTATTTGAGTCGGTTAGGGTTCAGAGTGTCGGCATTTTAAGTCGGTTCTCTATGACGGCTGAGGCTCTATATAAACACAAGTCCTTTGTATATTATGCATTCATCACTATTCATTCATAAGAACATATAAGCAAATAAGGCTTGTGGAGGAGCTAAGGGTGCAAACATGTAAGCCCTAGTTCTTCATCTTGTTTTCTTTTAAGTAATCAATTTCCCAATTATGCTTTGATTGTTTGAGTAGTTATGCATATCTAGATGATGTAGATCTAGGATATAGCGTTAGGGCGGTGGTGATACCTTGTCTATAAGGATCCCATACCCTACGTCCTCTACCTAATATTTACGGATGAATCTGTGTGTTTAATTTACGTGTGTTTAGATTAGTTTATATGATGTCCTGATGATTATTTGTATAATCCGATTCGTATATGAAACGCTGAGAAATATGTTTGGGGATGTAAACCTAGAGTAGACTCTCGGGTGACCGAGAGGTGTCACTCGGTCGACCGAGAGCACCTATTCGGTCGACCGAGAGCTGTCAAATTCGTTTCATCCGTTAATCAGTCACGTCTTTATGATTAGGTTAGCTTAATTGAATCTGTTATCTCAGTAGCTATGGCTATGGCTACGTCACTCACTTAATTTAATTAAAACGTGTAAAAAGGAAATACCGATATAAAACTCTTAGGTAGGCTTAGGAATTGATCTTGGACGTTCGGCGTTATCTAGGTAGGTTTATATTAGGAATTGCGCGCACCTTGTTACACGTAGATCGTAAACTAGCATGAGACTATAACTTGGTAATTGTTAGTTGGACGAGGGTTTGAGTGATCGCTCAGAAGTACGCCTAACCAAAGGAATGTTGCCCGGACGAGGTGTACGGTTAATATCGGCATCCTTAGAGTAGTAAGCGTGTGAGTTATATGAGATGGAGGCACCAAAAGGCGAAGTCACGTAACAATACCATAGTGATATAGTGACCTACCGGTGCTACATCAAGCTTAGAGGATGACTCCCGTAGCCAATATAAATAGATATGAACGGATTAGTAGTTGATGAGTTTTGTTGTCATATAAATTGTCTAGATCCAAATGATCACGGTTATAATTGGGCAGTTGATTACGTTATGTGTTTACATGTTGTTTATATGTTTGAGTGTGTCTTTCTTTTCGTACTTTATGTTGGTCATAGACCGTGTTTGTCAAACGAAATAAATAGGTTGACTATTTAAGTTAGGATCCACAAATTGATTCTCTGTGGGATCGACCTCGACTCTATCTAGCTATACTGCGATTGAACCTAGTTCACTTGCTAGTGGTTATTTAGGCATCGAGTTAGTAATTTAACTTGACCCCAATCATCTACCAGAAAGAGAATGAATTCTTTTTTGAGTGTTGGAAAAGATTCTAGTCTCTGCTTAGAAAGTGTCCCCACCATGGCTTGCTACTGGAAAGGCAAGTCAACACTTTCTTTAGTGGATTGACCGAGCTTACAAAAGGCATGGTCAATAGTTCATCTCGTGGGGCGTTTTTGAAGAAAACGCCGATGAGGTGTGGCACTTTGTTCGAGGACATTGCCAAATATAACTATGCCCCTCTTATCAAGCCATTCAAGCACCTCCTCCTCCTAAGGTTGAGGAAGTAAACATGCAAAGTTTGATCGCCATGCTGCAGAAGCAGATGGCAACTTCTCAAGTTTCAATCAGATGAATCAAACTTCCTCCTTTCCACAGAACTCCCAGTTACAGTATTGTGAGAGCTTGTTGTCGATCGCCACATGATCGCGATGTCAATTCAATCCCCTCGCACCTTATCAAGTGAATGCTTTTTCATGATTATGGATGGTATAATCAAGTCACATGTCGAAATTGTGACGAGGTGGGGCACACATCTAGATTCTATCCTATGAACGGACGTAATCTTCAAGTAAATGCATTCTATGGCGAGAACAATCAAAGGTTTAATCAATTTTACGCCGAATAATCTCCAAAACCAAGGGTTCAATCAATCTTCAAGTTTCAATCCAAATTCTAATTTCAATCGAATCAAAACTTCAATAGAAACCTGGTTTTCCTCGAACTGTAATTCCAATTTTTCCAATTCCAATCAAAGGTTCAATCGAATTGGGCCGCCAATTCTAATCTCGTTGTCCAAAGTCGGCCCACCACTCTATTCTCAAAATTTCCAAAACTCTCAAGGCCCCTCCCAACCTAACAATCTTGAAGCTAAATTGGAGGAGCAAAATAAAAGTATCCAACTCCTGATGAGTACAAATAAGAACCTTGAGAGACAAATTGGGCAACTGGCTGAGCAGTTAGCTTCAAGACCCCCAGGGCAACTGCCTAGTTTCACTGAGAAAAATCCAAAGGGCGGTCAAGTTGCTCAAACCGATTTGAACAATGGCCAATGTACTGACCTCGTACCATCAATTCCATACGGTAGAGAGGAGGCCAGTGCAATGAATTTAAGAAGCGGTACTCAAGTTAGTGGTCCTTCCCACCAGGGAAACCACTAGCCCCTCCTGCCAGTGATAAGGCAGGAGGGGAAGCTGAGCACCTACACTCCCCTTGGCCGAAAAAGAATACTCAGGTGGCTGATCCCCTGAGATGTGAAAAAGCTGAAAGTCCTCAGGTGGCTGATCCCCTGAGGAATGAAGAATCAAGTGGAAGTCAGGAGGCTGATCCCCTGACTAATAAAAAGATTGAAAAAGCTGTTCGGTGGAAGGATCTGGAAGACAAAGTCACAAGCGGTGCATCTTCAAGAAAATCTTTCTCGAGAGTGATCTGAAAAAGCTTCCATTTCCACCAAGAAAGAGCAACATCCCTTTAAGTGAAGATAAGAAGTATGAAAAGGTGCTGAATCTCTTGAAAAATACTCAGGTGAATCTTCCATTATCAGAGGTCTTGGTAGAAATGCCTAAGTATACAAAATTTATCAAGGATGTTGCTTCTTCAAAAAGGAAGTTGTCAGACATGGAGAGGCTGATTGGTGAGGATTGTTCAATGATTAATTATGGAGACTTGCCAACCAAGAGTGGTGACCCTGGAAAGTTCGTGCTTACAGTGTTGATGGGAGGCCTGGTCTTCCCTAACTCTTTGTGTGACATGGGTGCATCTATAAGCCTTATGCCATTGTCTGTGTGCAAACAGCTGGGTTTAATTGATCTTCTAGAACCCACTACCATGAATTTGCAATTCGTTGATAGATCTTCTAAGAAAGCAGCGGGAATCTTAAAAGACGTACTAGTTCAAATTGATAGATTTACCTTTCCCGTTGACTGGTACGTCCTAGACATTGAAAAGGATGAAAATGTCCCCCTGATACTTGGAAGACCCTTTTTGTCTACAGCTAGAGCCCTCATTGACTGGGATGGTGGGCGAGTGACGATACGGGTTGGTGATCAAGAGGTAAGCTATAATGTCTCCAAATCCATTCAAGTACCCTCTGTTCCTCCAACCAGCTTTTCCATTGAGGATATGTCTGATGACTTCAATGATTTCATGGAAAAGCAAGTCCTGGCTGTTGCAACTGAATATGAGCGATTGGTTGATAATTTGAATAATCATGGTGTGGTCAATCTAGATCAGTTAGAAGCTGATTTTGAGGAAAAGTTGTTGAAAGGAGAAGCTTTGGCAGTGGGACCACTAAGTAAGCTCATTGATGTTGAGTTGAAAAGTGGAGATCTTAAGTCAAGTTTAGAGGACCCCCCTGCAGATTTGGTGTTGAAGCCGTTGCCTAAACATCTGAAGTATGTGTTTCTAAGAGAAGGTGACAAGCTTCCATTGATTGTATCTGCCAAGCTGTCTCGTTTAGAGGAAATGAAATTAATCAACGTCTTGAAGAAAAATGAAAAAGCCTTTGGATGGCAAGTAGGAGATATCAGAGGGATATCTCCCGACATCTGTATGCACAAGATCAAGACAAATGAGGGTGCGAAATGTGTTAGACAGCCCCAGAGGAGGCTCAACCCTCATATGCAAGAAGTGGTTAAGAAAGAAATCATCAAACTTCTGGACATGGGAATCATTTATGCCATGCTGATAGTGAATGGGTATCCCTGACTCAGGTAGTTCCGAAGAAAGGTGGAATTACGATTGAGAAGAATGAGAAGGGAGAAGAAATAGCGTTGAGACTTGTCACTGGTTACAGAGTCTGCATCGATTATAGAAAGCTCAATGAGGTTGTTAGGAACATTTTATTATGTTTTGATGATGGCCATACTAGCTGTTATAGCAAGCCTGAAATAAGTTAGAATTCTCTGTATAAGTCTTTACTTAGAGTCTGACATGATGTATAAGTTGAGTCAGACGAGTATTGTACTAGTTGGTTGGACGGCAAAGCAAAAACAGATATTCGGCAAAGTGAAGCCAGCCAAGTACCAGCAGAGAAGCAATGAAGACATTATGGTCTCTCTTATAACCAAGGAAGTCTGTGATGACCTTGGATAAGTCTAAGTTATGTTTCAAGTGATGAAACTCAATATTCAAATATGGTGTACAATGGTCTCACCCAAATCAAGGATCAGTGAAGTATAAAGATTCTCCTGAAACTAAAACAAAGAAGAAAACTGTGAATCGGCTGAGTAAACTGACTTTCGGCAAAGACAAAACAGCAAAGAAAGAACTAACGGCTAAGTCAGAAGGCTCACTCGACCATTCTGAAAACGGAGAAGTAACACTTACCAGATCAGATTCGATAGATGTTGAAGATACAGAAGATCATGCATTAAATGCACAATCAATAGAGGATCAATCAAGGACGGATTTTCTCTTTCACGTTTGAAGAAAGAATCCGATCACCGAAATCAAGGAGAATGCAATTAAGGGGAAATCAAGAATAAAATCAAGGATTATTCCCTCATTAATATAGCCAACAGACGGAATTTCAAAACCAAGGTTATTCAAGGCTATAAATAGAAGGCATTGACAGAAAAAGAAAGATAACGATTTTAAAAAGAAAGAAACCAGAAACTCTGTCAATTTGAAAAGCCTTCACTCTGAACTTACAAGGATACATCTAGTGATCAACTCAAATATCAGAGCTATAATGTCATACATAGAACTGAGATTGATCAAGCAAGTGTGTGAATCACATTCATATCAAACTGAAGCAACTGAATCAGTGGCAATCTGAGAAGGAGTTGAATCTGTGATAGCTGTTGAAGGATTTTGATCTTAAGGAGCAACAAAAGGAAGATCAATCATCAAGCACATTGCGATCAAGGAGTGATAGTCTTGTAGATTGTGAAGCTTGGGAAGCCAAGGACAATCATACTATTGTATCTGTGAAAACAATAGTGAATTCCTCCGATCATCACAGGAGAATAGTGGATTAAGGGATTACACCACCCTGAACCAATATAAACCTTGTGTCAATTTAATTTCTGCAATTTACTTTACAACATTTATTTAATTTGCCTACATCATAACTTATATCTGTGATTGTCTAAACTGATTTGAAAACAACATAGTAAGAAGGGACTTATCCACTTTGCCCAAAGTTTTTAAATAAAAGAAAAGTTTTGAAACTCCACTATAGTCATTCACCCCTCCGACTATAGTTTACATTGGAGTGTGATGCCCGAAAGACAATTTTTGTAATTGTTTTATTTAATAAATGAATTGACGTTATTATTCATATTTATTATTCTCATATTCACCGATGTGACAATAGTATTTACACTACGAAAAACCCTAAAGTATATCGTTTATGTAATCACTTAACTCGATGTATGGTATATACACGGAGGATTGAGTTAGTGAAGATGTACTTAAAATACAATTAGCCCGTAGTGAAGTTAATCGAGAGTATCGGGTCTCTCCTTTAACGTGCTATTAATGCGCCTGAACACAATAGGTGTGATTGTCTTATCCGGACTTTCGGTTAAGAGAACCTAATGGGGCATTTATATATGATAGATATATCATATGGGCTTTGGACCGATTTGATTATAGTTCACGATATAATTCCGTAATCGAAAGTCTTATCGAATCAATGGATGATCATATTTATGGATATATCTTAATCCTGAGGTGATCACACTCAACTGCTTGAATCAGTATGAGGTTTGACTTGACGGTTAAGGATTACACTGAGTCTGTGGTCTGAATTACCCCATCTTGGCATTGTACTGGATTGAGTGAGTAGTCCGTGTTATCATCAGATCACGAATCCATTCCTTCCATTTATGGAAGTAGATAGACAGATTCCTTATTTGTTAGCCCTAAGAAAATGATCGATCCCGGGAGTTCACATTTGACTAATTAGCTACTAGTCAGTTATGTGCACTAATTGATCACTAGGGGTTAATGGTAAATAAGGATAAGAGGTTCTAGAAAGGGTTAACGGTAACTTCCCGATTTAGAATGAAACAGTCTATGGAGGATTAATCTATATGTAATGATTATATCAATGGACGCTTATTATTATTCTCGTGAGGAGATAAATATAATCTTATAATCGGAGGAGTGCGATCACGGGATTATGGTGGCATATTCTGTGATTGATTTATCGAATATAATTATTCTATAATTATTTATTTGATTTATCGGAGCCACGATTATTAGTCCATGGTCCCCGACGTGCCTCCTAATAATATAGCATAGCTATTCTCGGACGTCGAATCCTAATAATATTAATTTAGTTCTTGTTGGACTTTATTAAAACGATATGTGAATTAATTGTTTAGTGGACTATTAAATTAGTTGGGCTAAATAATTAAATATGTGAAAAGACATTTTTCATAATCTTGGCAAAAATTAGTGTGTTAGTCGAAATTTATGTTGACTAGGTCAACAATGAGAATTTCGCCAAAGCATTGTTTTAATAAACAAGAAATTAGTTTTCTTGTGATTAATAAGACATGTGCACAAAATATTTATTGGATAAATATTTATGGTAAGAAATAAAGATAAAGATTATTCTAGATTTGTTCTAGAATATTTTGGGATTATCTTTTATTTAATAGGATTATCATAATTGATTTTGTATTAATTATAAAATCCTTGGGGCTTAAGTTTTACTCTCCTATATAAAGAGAGTTCTCCCAAGCCTTAACACACATGAAAATTTCGACTATTAACTCTTAGAGAAGAAGATAGAAATTTCGGCCAAGGGTGATTTGGGGAAAAATCTTGGAGATTTTTCCGGTAGCATATCGGGGGAGGATTCGAGCCGAGGATTTCCTTCCACCGGAGTTGCTTGGATCACACGTCACGGAAGATCGTGGTGCTCTTCACATCTTCTTTTCTATTGCGGTTCTCCAACTTGGATTTTGAGATCCAAGAGGTATGTTCTACAACCCCCTTGTAGAGTAGATCTAGTTATTTTATTACGTGTATTATATAGATCTAGATCCTTAAATCGCTTCCGTTGCGGATGGTATTACTAACAGTTTCACCCTTCTCTGGGACCAACAGAGGTAACCATGAAAGATCACTTTCCCCTTCCATTCATTGACCAGATGCTTGAGCGTCTGGCAGGGCACGCATTCTACTACTTCCTGGATGGATATTCAGGATAGTTTCAAATACCCATTGATCCAGCTGACCAAAAAAAGACCACTTTCACCTGCCCTTATGGTACATTCGCTTACAGGCGAATGCCATTTGGCCTCTGCAATGCCCCAGCTACATTTCAAAGATGTATGCTGGCTATCTTTGACGGGCTAGTAGAAAAGTGTATGGAAATCTTTATGGACGATTTTTCGGTCTTTGGTCAGTCCTTCGACGACTGTCTTGACAATCTAGATCAAGTGTTATCCAGATGTGTGGAAAAGAACTTAGTACTCAATTGGGAAAAATGCCATTTCCTGGTTGATGAGGGAATAGTTCTTGGCCACAAGATCTCCGCCAAAGGTATTGAGGTAGACAGGGCCAAAGTAGAAGCTATCGAGAAGATGAGTTATCCCAAGAATGTGCGTGAAATCAGAGGTTTTCTTGGACATGTCGGTTTCTATAGGAGATTCATTCAAGACTTTTCCAAGAAAGCCAAGCCCCTGTCTACTTTACTTAAGGAAGACGTTGAGTTCGATTTCAATGAAAACTGCAAGCAAGCGTTTGAGGGGCTTAAGAACCGTTTAATCTCTGCTCCAATTCTTATATCGCCTGACTGGAATCTACCTTTCGAGCTTATGTGCGACGCATCAAATTATGCAGTTGGTGCTGTTTTAGGACAAAGAATCAAAGGGAAATTCCAGCCAATCTATTACGCCAGTCACACATTGAATCCTTCTCAAGTTAACTATACTACTACTCTGAAAGGAATTATTGGCCGTAGTCTTTGCTATGGACAAGTTTAGTGAGTTACTTGTTAGGAGCTCAAGTGATTGTGTGGACTGATCACGCCGGTTTTTTCATGATATCGATGATGACGAAGAAAGAGGCCAAACCGTGCCTCATCGCGTTGGATATCGACCTACAAGAATTTGACGTTCAAATTAAAGGCAAAAGAGCGTTGAAAATGTCGTGGCGGATCATGTTTCGAGAATGTTAAGTGAGGAAAAGGATGATCCAGATGATATAGATCTTTACTTTCCTCTAGAAAACATTATGCTTATCGATGGCTGCACTCCAGATGTTCCATGGTATTCCTCCATTGTCTATTACCTTCATTCCCGATATCTTGATCCGAAATTCTCTTATCGGGAGAAGAAAAAGTTCTTCTCGATTTGAAATCTTCGTTTGGGATGAACCTTATCTATTTAAGATCCAGTAAAGATGGTCCGCTAGAAGATGTGTTCCGAATCCGAGCAATAGCGATATTATTGAGCAAAGGCCACAAAGGACCCACTTGGAGGTCACTTTGGTCCTTGGAAAACCGTTGCTAAGATCTTCCAATCCGGTTTCTATTGGCCCACGATCTTTAAGGACACGAAGCCTTCACAGTAAAGCGTGTGATAGATGCCAAAGAACCGGTACTCGACAAGGCGTTTTGTTGGTCCCGAGAGAAGGGTGAAACTATAGTCGGAGGGGGGGGCGGGTGAATGACTATAGTGGAGTTTCAAAACTTTTCTTCTATTTAAAAGCTTTTAGCGTGAGATAAGTCCTTCTCTTACTATGTTGTTTTCAAATCGATGTAGACGATCCACGAGATATAAGTTATGATGTAGGCTAATTAAATAAATGTTTGTAAAGTAAATTGCGAGAATTTAAATTGACACAAGGCTTATAGTGGTTCGGGTGGTGTAATCCCTTAATCCACTCTTCTCTCCCGTGATGATTGGAGGAATTCACTATTGTTTTCACGAGATACAATAGTATGATTGTCCTTGGCTTCCCAAGCTTCACAATCTACAAGACTATCACTCCTTGACTGCAACAGCTTCAGTGATTCAGTCTTCCTTTTGATGTTCCTTAAGATTAAGATCCTTCAACAGCTATCACAGATTCAACTCTTTCTCAGATTGCCTCTGATTCAGTTGCTTCAGTTTGATGTGAATGTGATTCACACACTTGCTTGATCAATCTCAATTCTGAGTATGACTTTGTAGTTCTGATACTTGAGTTGATCACTAGATATGTCTTTTTAAGTTCAGAGAGAAGGCTTTTCAAATTGACAGAGTTTCTGCTTGATTTTTCTTTCTTGATCATTATTTTCTTTTCCTGTCAATGCCTTCTATTTATAGCCTTGAATAACCTTGGTTTTTGAAATTCCGTCCGTTGGCTATATTAATGAGGGAATAACCCTTGATTTTATTCTTGATTCCCCCTTAATTGTATTCTCCTTGATTTCAGTGATCGGATTCTTTCTTCAAACGTATAGCAGAAAATCCGTCCTTGATTGATCCTTTAATGATTTGTGCATTTAATGCATGATCTTCTGAATCTTCATCGTATATCAAATTTGATCTTGTAAATGTCTCTTCGCCGTTTTTAGAACGGTCGAGTGAGCCTTCTGACTTAGCCGTTAGTTCTTTCTTTGCTGTTTTGTTTTCTCTTTGCCGAAAGTCAGTTTACTCAGCCGATTCACTGTTTCCTTCTTTGTTCTAGTTTTTGGAGAGTCTTTGTACTTCACTCGATCCTTGATTTGGGTGAGACCAAAGGTACACCATATTTGAACATTGAGTTTCATCACTTAAAACATAACTTAGACTTATCCAAGGTCATCACAGACTTCCTTGGTTATAGGTCAGACAATAATGTCTTCATACTTCTCTGCTGGTGGTTTGATGGCTTCACTTTGCCGAATATCTGTTTTTGCTTTGCCGTCCTACCAACTAGTACAATACTTGTCTGACTCAACTTATACAACATGTCAGACTCTAAGTAAAGACTTATACAGAGAGTTCTAACTTATTTCAGGCTTGCTATAACAGCTAGTATGGCCATCATCAAAACATAATAAAATGTTCCTAACAATTTCCCCCTTTTTGATGATGCCAAAACCCTCATAAGCCTGAACATAAGTAATCAAAATTTTTCATAATAAACAACTGAATAAAAGTTCAACAATTTTATTATTCCATCATAGGGCAATAAGATATTGCATCTTTTTATTTAAGTGAACAAAGGCAAATGATTAGATGAATTGAATTGAATTAAGCAACAGGTAACTGGTTTACTTCTTTATTTCTTCAAACCTGATGCCCTTGCCTTTGCTGTCCTCGCCTTTGCTGCCCTTTCTCTTTCCACTGGGGCTTTCCACCTTTCCCTTCCCACTGGGACTCTCAGGCTTTGAGTTACCACTCTCAGGCTTTGAGTTACCTTCCCCCTTTGTGGCAGCATCAAAACGTGCCTCAAGGTCTGCAATTGCCGCGTCAGATTCAGGGAGAGGCCCATACTTTCTCTCCAGTATTTTGTTGTTGGCTTCACCAACTTTGATAAGAAAGTCCAGTTGCTTGCCAGAATGCTCCATGATCTCATCCAGATGCTGAATTTTGGATGTGTGAGCATTGAGGGTGTCCACCAATGGCTTGAGATTGTTGTCAACTGTCTCTGCATGGAATTCAAGATTGGTTTGGACATGGTGAGGGATGAGGTGTTGTAAGTTGCAAATTAAGTTTCCTTGTCTCTCCATGACCTCATCTTGGATTTTGATATGGCTGATGAGGGCCTCAATCTTGTGATTGAAGGAGGTTGCTTCACTCCTTAAGGCAGTCTTCAGATTTTGCCTGCTGTAATATTGCCTTTCCATGTCCACAATGAGGGGTTGAATGTCCAGATTGAAGACCCTCTCTGGATCAATTCCTTCTGGTGCCACATGCACATCCTCTTCATCCCCATCAGTTTCATCCTCAGCATCTTTACCTTGCTTCTTCTCATTTTCCACTTCAATTTCTTCCTTTTCTTCTTCTCCCTCTTCCTTCTCATTTTGTGCTTCTTCTTCTTTTTCTTCCATCAGTTCTTGTTGAGTGTGGACTGCTTCATCTACCACTGTTCCCCCTTGTGCAATTGTGGGGGAGTTGACAAGTTCGGCTGAGTGAGCTTTATCAGCTGGCTCACTGAGCTGGTTGTCAACTTTGCCTGTGCTTTTGAAAAGCACCTCTTGGAGAGTCAGTTCATCATCAGAAATCCCCAAATCTTCTTGAATTGCTTCAAGATTTCCTCCTTCTGATTGTTCATCCTCTGACTCATCCTCTTCCTCATGTATCTCCTCCTCTTCAGATGAAGTGATTCTATATCCTTCTTCACCTTCCTCTAGGTAGGTGATTTCCTCTTGTTGCTTTTCTTCTTCTGTTTCTGTGTCATCACTGATTGTCACAGAGTCAATTAAGTTCTTTGGTTCGAGCGGAGGATGTTTTCATGCGCTGCCTGGGGATCAGTTCTTCGTCCCACTCTCGATCTCACGCCTTCAGTGCTTTCTTTTGCTCCCAGCTATGGGTTTGGGCTTCATGGAAGCCTTGATGTAAGTGAACATCGTCTTTGACTTGTGTGGGGACTGCAGATTTGTGGGTTTCACGTTCAATGCGTTGAACAGGTGTTGAAGAGGGAATCCGTATGATTTCTTTTCCCAGAAATCACCTTTCTTCTGCAAACCCTTGTTTGGTGCCGTAATTGAAAGGTCAAATTCCTTTTGTATCTGATCCTTTAGTCTATTGAATACAAAAGTTGCCCAGTCGAATTTGATGCGTTCGTAGATGATGGCCATCAATCTGATCCGAACCTCAGTCAGGTTTTCCATGGATCCTTTTCTGCCTTCGATATTCTTGGTGATGACTGGTGCAAACTCGGCAAACGGAGGTTTGAGTGTTGATCTAGGTAGATTGTATGTTTTGCTGTTTTTCCTCGGATTTTTGGCTATCTCAGCCCAGAATTTTGTGATGTCAATCTGTACAAACTTGACATTGTGCGGGCCTATCATTGGTAATTGTAGGAACCTATTGAGAAGTCCAGGCGTTATGACTATCTCTTTCCCAAAAATTGAGCTTTTTATGCAGTCGACCTCAGTTTTCTTTGCGCTGGGCACAAACTTGGCATTTTTCCAGAATGCGATCAGGTTTTCATAGCAAATTCCCGTTATTGGAGGATTTAGGAAGGTCATCAGCCCCAAATTTGAGCAGCAATCAACCAAACGTTGAGCTTTTGAATCATTGTCACAAAATGAGAGATAGTGCTCAGGTTTGAAAACGAGCCGTTATGATTGATTTTTCGTAGTATTTTTCATGAGTGTGATTTGGGAGGATAAAGCCATTGATTGGTAGAGGAAGATTAGAAGAGTATATCTTGAGGTTTCAGTGAGAAAAAGTAATTTGCAGGAGTATGTAAATATTTCTGAACATATGCAAGTCTTGTTTTTATAGTGTGATTTGGGTAGTGTGAACGTGGTTTTGAATATGGAAGGATTTTGTGGCATAATGGCGTGATTTTGTGTATGAAAATCGCGATATTCGAGTGGAATGGGGGTGTGGTTTGAGGCAAGTAATGATAGAGCCCGTGAATCGAGGAGTTTATAATTCGAAAAATAATATAATTACCTCCATGATCATAAGTTGATCGCCACGTGTGTCTGAGAATAATCCTCCATAATTTCCTTATTCTCCACGTGTAATCGAATTGATTTTGTTCACACTTTTAATTTGTCCAAGTCTTTATTTCGGTGAAGTGCCTTCACGTCACTTAGCCGTCCCAATTGGTTCTTCACTTAGTTGCGCCATTTGACTGCTCTAACAATCGGTTAAGTTACCTTCGGCCGAATACCGTGTCTTACTTGCGAGATCTCTTGTAACGGCAAAGGTCGTACTCGATTTAATGAAGTCACTTAGCCGATTACTCCGATTAGCATTTGTTAGATACTTATTCTATTTCAATCATTCCTAACTCAGTTCTTAGCTTACCGAATCTTTCATAACTGAGTGGTTTAGTGAAGATGTCAGCCAATTGATCTTCAGTGGGTATGTGTTTTAGGATGACATCCCCTTTTCAACATGGTCTCTCGATAAAATGATGTCTTACATCAATATGCTTTGTTCTTGAGTGCAATCTTTGGATTTTCTACGTAATAGATATTGCACTTGTGTTATCACACATGATTGGAATTGTTTTCTCTTCTACTCCATAGTCCCTTAGCTATTGTCTTATCCACGAGATTTGTGCACAACAACACTACCTGCTATATATATATTCAAATTGGTTGTTGATGTAGATATGGAGTTTTGCTTTTTCTTGAACCAAGAGACTAGTCCGTTCCTAGCATTTGGCAAGTTCCGTGAGGTGCTCTTTCTATCTATTTTGCATCCAAATAGTCGAGTCTGAATATGATATCAATGTAAATCCTCCATCTTTTGGATACCAAATACCAACATTTATAGTGTTTTTCAAGTATTTGATTATCCTTTTAGTCGCTAGAAGATGTGATTCTTTTGGTTGAGCTTGAAATCTTGCACACACTCCTCACCGCAAATGCTATGTCAGTCCGCTGCGATTAAGTATAATAATGATCCAATAATTCCTCTATACATTTTCTGATCTACATCTTTTCCTCCATCATCTTTTCCAAGTATGACTCTGGCACACATTGGTGTGTCTGCTGTGCCACTTGTATCCATCCCATACTTGTGTATCAAATCTCTTGTATACTTTGCTTGACTAATGAAGATGCCATCCTTCATTTGCTTTACTTGAAGGCCAAGGAAGTAGTTTAATTCTCCCATCATGCTCATCTGAAATTTGCTCTTCATCAGGTTTGCAAATTTCTCACATAGCTTTTCATCTTCGGATCCAAAGATTATATCATCAACATAGATTTGTACTAGCAAAGTGCTTGCTCCTTCCTCTAGTTTGAATAGAGTCTTGTCAATAGTTCCTTTGTTGAATCCATTCTTGATCAGAAATTGTGATAGTGTTTCATACCAGGCTCTAGGTGCCTGTTTGAGGCCATAGAGGGCCTTCTTGAGTTTGTATACTTTGTCTTCTTTTCCTTTAATTTGAAATCCAGGAGGTTGTTCTACATAAACTTCTTCTTCAAAAAGTCCATTTAGGAATGCACTCTTTACATCCATTTGATAGACTTTGAAGTCTTTGTGTGCAGCAAATGCTAGAAAGAGTCTGATTGCTTCCAATCTTGCTACTGGTGCAAATGTTTCATCATAATCTATTCCTTCAGCTTGGGAATAGCCTTTTGCAACTAGCCTTGCTTTGTTTCTCGACAACGCCTCCTTGCTCATCCATCTTGTTCTCGAATACCCATTTTGCACCAATGATGTTGGCCATTTCAGTCTGTCAACTAGTTCCCGCACTTCATTTCTTTCAAATTCATTTAGTTCTTCTTGCATTGTTTGTGATCCAATCTGCATCTTGGATTGCATCATCTATGGTCTTAGGTTCCACTTGTGATAGAAAGCAAGTTAGCATGTGCTCTAGTTGTCTTCTCTGTTCGACTCTGTGTGAATATCTCCAATGACTTGTTCTTCGTGGATGGTCTCTTAGCCAATTTAGGTCAGTTGAAGTTGATCTTCACTCGGTGCTTCCATACCTTCATGCCGAGCAAGAACTTCAACTTCAGTGCTTCTTCATCCGGTGTATTGGTAAGTGGTTCTTCTTGGTTTTCAAAATGATGATTTAGGATGGTAGTTGGTATGGTTGCATTTGTATAGATTTCCTTTGTCTTTGCTTTCTCTTCTTGATCTTGAAGATCTTCACCATTTGTATTTGGTTCATCAAAACTACATGTATTGATTCTTCAATCACCAAGGTTCTTTTATTGAGTACTCTAAATGCTTTCTTTGGTGTCTGAGTATCCCATGAAGATTGCTTCATCGACCTTCTCATCAAAGGTATCACAATGATTCTGTTTAAGACAAAACATTTTGATCCAAACATATGAAAATATGAGATATTAGGTTTTCTACCATTCCATATTTCATATGGAGTCTTTCCATGATGTTTGTTGACGATTGATCTGTTTTGTGTATGGCATGTCTTTGTGTTTGTCGCTTGCCCAAAATCACTTTGGTAAACATGCTTCCGCTTATCATTGTCCTGATCGCTTCCTTGATGGTTCTGCTTTTCTTTTTACGCAACACCATTTTGTTGTGGAGTTCTACTTCTTGAGATAGTTGATGTAATACTCCATTTTCTTCATAATAGGTTCGATAATTTCATTTAGGAATTCAGTGCCTCTATCCTGATCCGATCTTGATAATCTTTAGCTCTTTCTCATTCTCGAGTCTTCTCAACAAATCTGCGACTTCTTGAGTGTTTCTTTCTTCTTGTTCATGAAAATGGTCCATGTGTACTTTGAGAAGTCATCCACCACTACAAGAGTGTATTTCTTACCACTCACACTTCTTGGTGTGACTGGGTCCAAACAAGTCCATGTGCGCAGATGTAGAACTCTTGTTGTAGATTGATAAGGCTTTGACTTGAATGAACTTTTTATTTGTTTTCCTTTTGACAAGCATCACATAGACTCTCTTTCTTGAATGTGATCTCTGGCGGGCCTTCAACTAGCTTGCTCCTTGATAGTCTGATGATGGTCTTGAAATTCGTGATTTAATCTTCTGTGCCAAATCCAGCTTGTTGATTGTTTATTCTTGACAAGTAGGCATGTTTCTGCCTTAGCTGTTTTCCAGTCCACCACATACATGTTTTCTTGTCTTCTACCTCGCAAGAACTCTTGTGTTGGTTTGACTTGTGAATCACTTTGCATCCTTCTTTGTTGAAGTGCACATTGTAGCCTTTGTCACGGGGTTGGACTGATGCTCATCGATTGAAGTTAAGTCCCTTGACATATGCCACATTTTGAATCTTTAGATTGTTCTTGAGTATTATGCCTTCCCCTTAATCTTGCCAGGGTTTTCTTTACCTCCAAATGTGACTTTGGGTCCATCAAAAGTTTTGAAGTCAGGTGAGCCATTTCTTGTTTCTGTCATGTGTGCCGGAACATCCACCGTCTATGTGCACGGACATCCTACAAAAGAGATTAATTAAGTTTAGGTACCCAACACTTGTTTGGGTCCATGCTTGTTAGCAATCATGCCTCTTATACCAATGGTGTATCCAAAAGGTCTTCTTTTTGGATAATTGAAGTCATCAACTTCATATGTATAAGGCATGGCAGAATAGCTTCTAGTATTTTTACTGAAGGTATTCTAATACTTTTCTCCACCTTTTGGTGCATTTGCATCCTTCTTTACTTTCCAATATGCAGTAGAAACCTTTCTTGCTTCATGTGTCTAGAATGAGCTTTGTTTTTTTCTTAAACACATGATGCATTTTGTGGAATGGTTTCCTCTTGTATTTTGGAGGTGCAACATTCAATCATCCTCTCAAGGGTAAAGTCCGCTTTTCCTTTCGGATGGCTGTGTGGTTCTTGATTGACCGGAAGGAGGATTTAGTTTGTTTGTTTCACTACACCGGGTCTTGACTTCACCGAATAGGATGATCTGTTGGAACCATGGTTCGTCCTTTTCTAAATTTTGGTCCACTAGTGGTCCCGAATTTAGAATGGTGTTGATCATTGTTCCTACTTTCATCCTCGATTTTGTAGCCAAGACCGGATCTCGATCCAAACCTTTTGAGGGTTTGTAAGTCGGTGCTTTTAGTGGTGCAAAGGATACCTTCACTGGTGAGGAGATTTTCTTAATCGATCTTTTAGTAATGTATGTATGATCATCTCGCTTTTTGTTGATCATTTAAGTAGGTCTCCTTACTAGTTAATTCAAACTTTGCTTCATCCAGCTCTTTCTTTAACCTCTTATTCTCTTTTCTTAGATCCTTGCATTCCTTTTCCGAATTTCATGATTCTTTTCAATTTCATCAAATTTAGTCATGAGATTTTGGACTAGGTCCACTTGTATCTAATGGGAGACTAGAGGATTGTGCAAGGTTAGATGTGGATGCATTAGATGAAGAACAGAAACTAGATGTTACCTCGCCATCTCGATTCTTTAGCCATTAAACATAGGCTTGTTTCCTCGTCCGAGCCATCACTTTTATCTTCATCCAATTCTTTGGTCATGAGGCATAGGCATGCTTTTTCATTTTCCTGAAATGTCTTCTTCATCACTATTATCTCGAGTCATTGTCGATGATTCTTCATGCTTTTCAACGCTAGATTCTCGCCTTAAGTGCCTTCTTGCTCTTTCTCTTTCGGATGCTCAGTATTTCTTCTTTTCATCATCTTTGTCATTTTCTTCGTGACAATCACCTTGAAGTGACCTTTTTTGTTGCATTTGAAGCATCTGTATTCATCATCTTTCTTCTTCATGTCTCTGCTTGAGCTTGACTTTTGTTTGATGATGAATTTCCTTTGAATGGCTTCTTTTAAACTCACAAAACGTTTAACTAATAAAGCTACTGTTCTTTTAATTCTTGTGTCTCTTTGTTTGATGCATTCGGCAAAGTTACTTTCTTTGAGGTGCAATTAATGCAGTGATTTTGTGTGTCTCTCGCCGGAGCACCATCTTCGCCGTTCAATTCGAATTCATGAGCTTTTAACCGGGACATCGATGTCGAGTGTCGCTGCTTGCAAGATTTGTTGTTCCTCCGACATCGATGTTATGATCTTCCATCTTTCGTAGTCCTCTCAAGATTTTCAAGCATACTTCTTTTGGGGATATATGTGTCCAAGTCGTTGTAATTCATCGATGATGCTTGAGAATCATTGTCCATTTGATCAATGGATTCACCAAACCTTCATTTTAAAGTTCTCAAACTTCGCTTTTAAATGAGATAATTTGTTTTCTTTAATCGCTTGAGATCCTTCATTTATCAATGATAGCTTGTCCCACATCTCCTTTGTTTGTTTTGCGATCTTTTAATTCTCATGAACATGTTGTTTGTCTTCAGGTCTTCAAGATCATGTCTTTTGCAACAAAGTCCAGATTTGCTCTTCTCCTGTCATCCTTGGTCCAATCCTTTTTAGGTTTGTCAATTTCCTTTCCTTGATCTGCTCCTGTGCCTACCACCGTAGTGATTGTGATCGGTCCATCATTGATTACATCCAGCATCTCTTCATGAGTTGCTGCAAGATGAGACAGCATTCTTATTTTATATTCATCAAAATTTTAACATTAAAAACAGGTACTTTTGACAAGAAGTTTGAGGAATCCATCAGTATAATTGAATATATAAATGACAGTGAATGGAAAACTCAGATTTGAAAACTGCTTTGAAAATATGTGATCTCCTTGTTACCAGAAATTAGATCTGAACAGGTTCTGATACTAGGAACACTGCTCTGATACCAATTGTTGGTCCCAGAGAAGGGTGAAACTATAGTCATAGGGGGGTGGGGGTGAATGACTATAATGGAGTTTCAAAAACTTTTCTTCTATTTAAAAGCTTTTAGGCAGCGGATAAGTCCCTTCTTACTATGTTGTTTTCAAATCAGTGTAGACAGTCACAGATATAAGTTATGATGTAGGCTAATTAAATAAATGCTGTAAAGTAAATTGCAGAATTTAAATTGACACAAGGCTTATAGTGGTTCAGGGTGGTGTAATCCCTTAATCCACTCTTCTCCTGTGATGATTGGAGGAATTCACTAGTGTTTTCACAGAGATACAATAGTATGATTGTCCTTGGCTTCCCAAGCTTCACAATCTACAAGACTATCACTCCTTGACTGCAACACAGCTTCATGATTCATCTTCCTTTTGCTGTTCCTTAAGATTAAGATCCTTCAACAGCTATCACAGATTCAACTCTTTCTCGAGATTGCCTCCGATTCGATTGCTTTTAGATTTGATGTGAATGTGATTCACACACTTGCTTGATCAATCTCACCTCGAGTATGACTTTGTAGTTCGATACTTGAGTTGATCACTAGATATGTCTTTTAAGTTCGGAGAGAAGGCTTTTCAAATTGACAGAGTTTCTGCTTGATTTTTCTTTCTTGATCATTATTTTCTTTTCCTGTCAATGCCTTCTATTTATAGCCTTGAATAACCTTGGTTTTTGAAATTCCGTCCGTTGGCTATATTAATGAGGGAATAACCCTTGATTTTATTCTTGATTCCCCCTTAATTGTATTCTCCTTGATTTCAGTGATTGGATTCTTTCTTCAAACGTATAGCAGAAAATCCGTCCTTGATTGATCCTTTAATGATTTGTGCATTTAGTGCACGATCTTCTGAATCTTCATCGTATATCAAATTTGATCTTGTAAATGTCTCTTCGCCGTTTTTAGAACGGTCAAGTGAGCCTTCTGACTTAGCCGTTAGTTCTTTCTTTGCTGTTTTGTTTTCTCTTTGCCGAAAGTCAGTTTACTCAGCCGATTCACTGTTTCCTTCTTTGTTCTAGTTTTTGGAGAGTCTTTGTACTTCACTGATCCTTGATTTGGGTGAGACCAGTGTACACCATATTTTAACATTGAGTTTCATCACTTAAAACATAACTTTGACTTATCCAAGGTCATCACAGACTTCCTTGGTTATAGGTCAGACCATAATGTCTTCATACTTCTTTGCTGGTGCTTTGCTGGCTTCACTTTGCCGAATATCTGTTTTTGCTTTGCCGTCCTACCAACTAGTACAATACTTGTCTGACTCAACTTATACAACATGTCAGACTCTAAGTAAAGACTTATACAGAGAGTTCTAACTTATTTCAGGCTTGCTATAACAGCTAGTATGGCCATCATCAAAACATAATAAAATGTTCCTAACACGTTTTGACATGCCTTTGACACCCATCCTAGAATGCGAAGTCTTTGATGTATGGGGCATCAATTTTATGGGGCCATTCCCATCATCTTGTGGTAACAAATACATCTTAGTCTGCGTAGATTACGTGTCAAAATGGGTGGAGGCTCAGGCCACGACTCACAATGATCATAAGACGGTCATGAAGTTCTTAAAGAAGAACATCTTCGTGAGATTTGGATGTCCACATGCCTTGATCAGTGATGAAGGAACGCATTTCTGCAACCGACCCCTAGAGAAAGTTCTTGAAAAGTATGGTGTTCGCCATAAGATAGGCACACCATATCACCCGATGACTAGTGGTCAGGTTGAAAGGAGCAACCATAGTATTAAGAAAATCCTGGAAAAAACGGTCAACAGTCATAGAAAAGACTGGAGTTTTAAATTGGATGATGTACTATGGGCATACAGAACCGCCTATAAGACTCCTATGGGTACATCTCCATATCAAATGGCTTATGGTAAGCCATGTCACCTGCCAGTCGAGTTAGAGCATAGAGCTTATTGGGCTACAAAGTTTCTAAACTTTGATTCCCAATCTTGTGGTAAGCATCGACTGCAACAGTTGCATGAATTAGATTTAATTCGGACTCCAGGCTTACGAAAGTGCCAGTGTCGATGAAGAAAAGACGAAACTCCTCCATGATGCCAAGATTAAGAAGAGAGAATTTCAAGTCGGGAACAAGTTCTTTTGTATAATTCCAGTTACATCTGCTTCCACTGGTAAAGTTGAGGACACGATGGTCCGGTCCTTTGAGATTCTCCAAATTATTCTGAAGGCGTTCTAGAACTACGCGGTTATGGTGACCAACCGTTTTGAGTAAATGGTCAAAGGTGTAAGCACTACATTGGTGAACCCAAGGAAAAGCCTTTGATTGTTCGTTTCCTCGATATCCTCGGGTGTGGCACTAAAGAAGTCGAAGAATTTGACGAGTTTTCACCCGACTTGCTTTCGAGAGGATGACGGTAGTGGTCGATCCGCGAAGTTCTAGCGGTAGTTGGGATATGGAAGAGTTTGAGAGGGAGTGGTCAAACGCCATCGTAATAATCAGAAGAAGAAGAAGTCGACCATGGGGCAGTTTAAACGTATTTGGAAAACCATCAAAGATTTTACCCCATGTGTTAAGTGCTATTTATGCAGCCACACTACTGATCAAAGTTTACACGAGGTAGTGGCTGGCAGAAAAGTTAAATGGCCTGATCCAGGCTGAGCTTAAACAGTGTCGAGCTAACGACATTAACCAATAGCGCCACTAGGAGGCATCCTAGATATCCCTTTTTACATTAGTTACGTTTGTTTTATGCTTTTTGTTGCTTTAGTTGTCTAAGTTTTTTTTAGCCTTTTTAAGCTTTTGTCTGTATCTGTCAGTTTAGCAGTGTTTTAGATATGGATTTCGGAGTTCTACCAGAGGAGTTACCTTTCCTTAGGAGGATCCCACTTATTACTGTAGATGACGAACCGGGATGGACTATCGTTTTGCACGTAGACTTTGATATTAGTACCCGCATCAGGACTGTCACCTATGTCATTATTGTTCCCCGCTGTTCGGGAGGTGGAGATTTCACTACTAAGGAGTTGCAGGCAGCTCTAGAACGTCCATACACAATCCTGAATGATCCGATGCTGACAGATTTAGCGTTAGTGCTGCGAGCTGAACATTTTCGGGGTGTTGATGTAGCTGGTGAGGACTGGGGTTTGCAGGATGAGTATGACTTCCCTCCGGCGATTGATATGCTCCGCCGTCTTATCCGAGTGGTGGATTGGGCGGAAATTTACGATGACTAGCGTTGTTAGGTTGTTTCGTCGAGCAAACGACGTAAAACAAAAGCGCTTGGTGGGAGGCAACCCACTATTTTCTATTGTTTTTACTTATTTTCTAGTGATTTTATGTAATGCGTCTTTTTTCCAATATATTTTTGAGGTTTTATTTAAGTTTAATGAGAAAATGCAAATTTGAATTTGAATTTGAATTGTATGAAATTTTATAATTTTTGCATAATCTCTGCATTGGACGCCCGTCCAGAGATCTGGACGCCCGTCTACCCTATACATTTCTTGGACGAGTGTCCACTATGCCTGGACGCCCGTCTGAAATGTTCCCTCCAATCCTGTATCTAATTTGAAAGTTTGGGCGAAGTCGATACACTGGGCGCCCGTCCAGTTCATATATGGTTCTCTCATCAACGCTTTGTCCACGAGTTGGACGAAGTCCCATACCTTGCCTATAAATACCCCCTCAGCCCATGAACCCCCATTTTTCAGAATTTCAAAACGAAAAAACCGACTTTTGCCCTCCTCTTACCCTAAATCCTTCAATATTACACCAAATTGAGCGATTTCAGTTGCTATAGACCGCTTTTGATCCCCTCTTTTCACTTTTCTAAACCTTATTCCTCAATCAACAACCATTTTGACGAATCAGAGCCCTCTTCGGTGCGACTTTTTTTCAAGAAAAATCCGATTTTAGGAGCCGAATTGGGGTTGTTGGGATTGAAGAACGTCTCGATCATGATCTACTCATCTTACTTGGTAAGTTAGCAACAATTTTTCTCAACTTTATTCATGTTCTGTGAGTTCGATCTTCGGGTCGGCTCGTTCACAAGAAATAATGCCTTAATTAATTTATTCATGTTTCTTTCTTGTTTTACTGTGCTGTGGTGATGTGATGGATGATGAATGGGTTCTTTGGTGATGATGGATGGTTGTGGTTTGTGGTTTGGTTATTTTGAAATCCCGATTTGGATGTTAAACGGGTAACTTGCTTTGATTTGGGATTGTTTTGGTTTAGTTTAGGCTTGAATCATGGTCCATAAGAAGGAAGTGCAAAAGCGCTATGGTAAGGGGGTGGCCAGGGAATCTGGTAAGAAGAGGAAGGCGGTAGATCCTCCCGAGGTTGATCCGAACCGAGGTGTTAGTATACGAGACCAACCTCCTAGGTCTGTACAAAGTCAAGCCAGGGCACAACTATGAGATGAGTCTACGTCCGGGTCGGATACTGAGGAAGATGTGCCTCTGGTAAGGCTGCCTAGGGTTCAGAGAGGTGGGGCATCGTCTAGGGTTGAACAGACTGAGGATGCACCTAGACAGGAGGAAGCGAGTACCCGAGCTGAACCGGTTAGAACTACTGTTAGACCTCCTGCTCCTCCTCTTCCTTTGGCTCGTAGATTTATCAGCCCTAAGGCTTACGAGGTTTTTACCAAACATTATCAGTCGAGGACGATGTTGATAGAGAGGGCGGTTATGGAAACAAAGGTTGATACGGCGTTTGTGAAGCTTTTGAAGGATAGGAAATGGGATGCATTGATGAGAATCCCACTTACCCCGGTGAATGATACACTAGTTCACGAGTTTTATAGCAACTGCTCGTAGACGGACTTGGAAACCGGAGTTGTAATGGTGAGAGGAGTCAAGGTCCCGCTTCACCCCACATCATTAATGAGAAGTACGATTTAGCATCGTTTGAGGGGTTGGACTACAAAGAGGCTATCAAGGCTAAATAGGATGCCGGTGGAGATCCGTTAGAGGAGTTGCGTCTGAAGGTGTACCCGGATGTTCCGTGGACACTGAGGCCGGGCGGGGACCGAAAGGAGTTAGTGACTACGACTTGGTCGAGGACCTGGAAGGTCCAAAGGTCGATTCATTCGTAGTAGTTATTGCCAAAGAACAACCTCACACATTTCCACATTGGTGATATTGGGATGTTATACGCGTTGAATTTCGGGTTGAATGTCGATGTCGGCCAAGCCTTATTTGATGAGATTGCGACCAATCAGAAAGTATATGCCCGGTGTTTGATTGTTCCCCACTTGATATATAGCCTATGTATGGATGCCGGTGTTCCTGAGTATAGGCCGGATCTTAAACCGAAGAACCCGAGGGCAATTCAACGAGAAAAGGTTAGGACTTCGGGACGTGTTGAGGCTACGCAAGAGCCGGGATCTACTTCTGCACCACCCGCAGTTTCATTCGTTCCTACTTTATCTCCCGCAGTCAGGATGCGGTTGAGCATGGCAAACAGTTTACGGGAATGGATGGGTGATATTAGGGATACACAGAACAACATTTTGACGATTCTGAAGTGTATCAGCGAAGACCGGCCGCCGAGGGACGAGAGCATCTTCACGCCTAGCTTGAAGGATTATGTTTTCCACGATGAGATCGAGCGAGCGATTGAAGATGTGCTTCGAGTTGAGAAGGAAGATTCTGAGGATGAGGATGAGGAGGATGAAGATGTTCCCACTCCACAGCCGGGACCTTCATCGACTACTTCTACGGCTGATGTACCTCCCACTGATGAGTCTACGCCGACGCAGCCTTGAGATTTTTTGCTTTTGTACTTTTTGATTTGGTACTTATTCGATATGGTTGTACTTTGATACTGCTCCTATTATTTCATTCTCGATTCATCGCACTTTTCTTTTATACGCCATCGCCGGTTTCGTGGCGTATTTCTTTTATGTGAATTATGCAGGCCATAAGGCGATCTCCTACTTTGTTTGGTACCTTGATGGTTGCCATTGTTTTACTGATTACTCTTTTCGTCTATTCCATTTCACGTTATTATTATCTTTTTCATCATTGCGATGCTCTTTCCCCGTTTCTCCCCGAGGTTTTCCGTGTTTGTCAAGTAGTGCAGGTATATTTTTAGCGGTTTTGTCGAGCTACATCATATGGTTACGAGTTCTAATTGTCACTACGTAGGCTCCGGCCTGACCAACGATTCGAGTATCTATTACAATCAGCTAAGTCCTTTATCTTTTCTTCAATTCTGCACAACATGAGGACATGTTGATCTTTAAGTGTGGGGGAGGGAATGATTTGATATGTATCTATACATTTGCTTAATTCGTTACGAATCTATGCAAAATGAGCTAGGATTTTCAAAATTTTCAAAAATTTTCGACATTTTTGTTTTTTGTTTTGTCCCGAGTAGGCAATTCAATGTTATGTTCGTTATTTTTATAGTCATCCAAGCTATATATCATATGTTTGATAAGTTAGTTGTTTCACCTGAGATCTATTTTTCATGAGCCATAGTGAACGATGAGCTAATTTATAAAGTTATACCCCTTTTGACAAGTGATTTTTGATTTTCTTATAAGTCGTGTGCTTAGTGCTACGTATATATCTTGAGATTTATGATAGTTTGTATTTAGATCCGGAGTATGTTATACTGTGAATATCTAAGGTTTGAATGTGATAAGTAACACGTAGCTTATTGTCAAATGAAAAGTTGAGTTTATAATGAAGTAATTGTGTGTGTCGGAAGCTAGTCGATGATTTGAGTGCGATAGGGTATACCACGTATGTCCTATACCACTATGATGACTAAAAGCTCACGACAGTCAGAAAAAGCTGCCTTATGATTGGAGTAAGGTAGGGTATATCTCGAATATCCTATTCTGCTATGACAGGGCAAGAGCTCATTCTGATGTGCGTTTAAAAGTGAAAATAGTTAAATCAACTAATGAATTGTTATGAAATGAATGAAAGACTAAGTTATCGTCTATCTTATCCCCAGTAGAAACTGATAGATATGCTGTAGGGATTATCCTCTGAGTATTTCAGAAAGTCCCTAGATATATTCGATCATTCTTTTCAGGATATTTTACGTTTGTAGGGTACATCTTATGAGTGTCATTTATTGCTAGTCTACGAGGGGGTATTAGCCAGTTTTGCTTTGAGTTTCTCAAGTTTGGATTTAGTGGAAGTTTTCTATGGCTCTGCACACACACAGTGGTGAACTTCTGATTTATTGGACCTATGCTATATTGTCTGAGATGTCTATCATTTTCCGAGCCTTGGTTTTCGTTTTGTTTTGCTCGGGACGAGCAAAAGCTAAGTTTGGGGGAGTTGTTAAGGGTGAATTTACACGATTTATATTGATATATTTTATGATAATTTCCCTCATATTTGTATAATTTGCATAAGAAATGAGTGTTTAATCGAATTATTGAGTAAATGAGGTTTTTAATGAGTTATTCGCAAAATTGGTTAATTTTGGTGTTTTAATTTTGATTTTATGATTATTTGGATGATATTACGTTTTGCGATGTTTTAATGTGTTATAGGTACGTGTTTGATGCTCAAATGATGATCAAAAAGAGATAAGAGTCGAATTACATTGATGATATAAGAGATAATGATGATTTGAATTGAAGAAAAAGAGATAAGTGTGGAAAAATCAAGATTAAGTCGATCCTGGACTGGCGTCCATAAGCTTGAACTGGCGTCCAGTTGGACGGGCGTTCGGTCAATTGAACGAGCGTCCAGGAGGAGAAATTTGGTTCAGGATGTTTGTTCGCGGTTTTATGCAAAGTAAAAGATAACAAGTAATAAAATAAAACCGATGTCACTTCTGGTGCGAAGGCTCGCAGCTATAGTGGTGAAACCGGATCGTATCCGCAGGACTTGTCACGAAAAAGAGTTTTTGCCTTCGATTTCTTTTATAAAGTTGATGATTATGATCTCGGATTTTCAATTAACAAACTAAGGTAGCAAACGCGTGAAAATAAATAAAACTACGATAATAAAAATTTATAATTTAAAACAACTAGAAACGCACCGATGATCCACCACCCCACCGAAAATAACAAGAAAGACACATATTCATTCGTAAGTTCTTGGATTATTATCTCGCTAAAGAGGCATTTTCCCTTTCGGTTCATCGCCTTTTAATTAGTTCACCACTCTCGGTACAACTAAAGCATTTACGGATCAAAGATATGGATATAAATCCTAATCGACAACATTCACCCTCAACTTACGTATGTTGGAAGAATATTATCATTCTCCTTCACGGTAATCTACGAATTTATCAACTATCGTATCTAAATTTGATTAGCATGCAACATAAGTATAGATCATACAAATTGCACATAAACAATTCAAACATGAAGGAAGAACAAGAAACTCACTAGAACAAATGAAAACGAAATCCTTGTTTATTCCGGTGATGGTGGCTTCACAAAGGTGGTTCTAGCTTAGAGACCTTAGCCAATCATCCTCGATTATGATTTCTAATCGGGGCCGTAGCTCCAAAGATTACAACAAGATTACTATTCTAATTTATTCTCGGCATAACGCCTACAGAGTATTTACATAAAAGACGGAAAGTAAAAGCTTGGCCAAAAGTGACCAAGGAGGGGCGCTTTATGTATGGAAATGAGGGAGTTCTTATAGGGAGAGTTGAGGGAGGTGTATAAGGAGAGGTTGTAGTTGAGGGAGATATTTTTGGGAGAATATGCTAAGGAATATTCTCAAGTTTGTTATAAGCATGTGGGAGGTGATAATGACTTTGCATGTGAAGGTGAGGAGTCACTAAAATAGCATGTGGAGTTTGTTATGACTCATCATCATCATCATTAAGGAGCACATGGAGTAACATGCATCAAACTTGGCCAAAATATCTCCTGTTCGTCCGTAATTCCAGCAGTTCGGTAAAAAAATCATAACTTGAGTTGTAGACCTCCGATTGACGTGATTCAAAATGCGTTGGAAAGCTCATTTTAGTATCTACAACTTTCGTCAAGAACTCTTCCCCTGAAAATGCCTCTAAGTCGGGTAAAATTTCCATCGAAAAACAGGTTACGGTAGAAGTCGTTGGAAAATATTGATCCGTTGATCTCGTAAACTCGTGGCATCTTCTTCTTTTCCTCAAAATCCATCTTTTAGGCCTCAAAATATAATGTTACGTGGCATATTTTGAAATACTTGATCACTAAGTTTGGGCGAATCGAATCGAGCTTTCTTTATTCGAATCGAGCTTTCTTCTTAATCTTCATCGATCTTCGTTTAAGCTCCTCATTTAACATGCAAGCGTACTACATTCATGATAACATCGTGCAAAATGTAACATCTCATATTCAAAGATTTTTATCAATGAAACCACATAATTAACACAAATTTGCACTTAACCACTTTTAAAACTCATTTGCTCAATAATTCGATTAAACCCTTGATTTCTATGCAAATTATACGAATATGGAGGAAATTGTTATAAAATATAACATTAGAAATCGTATAAAATCACCCTAAACAACTCCCCCACACTTAGCTTTTGCTCGTCCCGAGCAAAACAAAACAAGAATCAAGGCTCGAAAAAGATAGACACCTCAAGCAAATACAACATATACTCAATAAATCGAGGTTCACCCGATGTGTGTGCATAGCCATAGAAAACTTCCACTAAGTCCAAACTTGAAAAATTCAAAGCAAACTAGCTAATACCCCTTCAAACTAGTAATAATGATACTTATAAGATGTACCCTACAAAACGTGACATATCCTCGAAAAGAATGATAGAATATATCTAGGGCCATTCGATATACTCGTAGGATAATCCCTACAACATATCATTCGGTTTATACTGGGGATAAGGTATATACGATAACTAAGTCCTTAACTTATTCATAATAATAAATTTTTTCGATTTTTTTCACTTTTTTTTTCACACTTTTTTTCATTTTTTTCAACACACATCGAATGAGCTTTTGCCCGTCATACTAGAATAGGAAATTTGAGATAATCCCTATCTACTCAAATCATAAGGCAATTTTTTTCGACCGTCGTGAGCTTTTGGTCATCATAGTGGTATAGGACATTTCGAGATAATGCCCTACCGCACTCAAATCATCGACCAGCTTTCGACACACACAATTGATTACTTTTTTCGAGATTTCTGGCAGGCAGTGGTTAACATGCTAAAAGCAATTCAAACCTACTGAGCATAACACCTCAAGCAATGATTTATTTGTTAATTATTGTGCAAGAACATTAGTTATGTTTCACTTATCACATTCAAACCTTCAGATATTCACAATATATCATACTCTGGCTATAAACACAAACTATCATAATTCTCACGATACGCGTACGTTAGCACTAAGCACATGACTTTATAAGATAATCAAAAATCACTAATCAAAAAGGGATATAGCTTTATAATTTAGCTCATCATTCACTATGGCTCGTGAAAAATATATTGGGTGAAACAACTAACTTATCGAACATACGGAATATAGCATTAATGACTATAAAAATAACGAACAAAGATATGCATTGTTTACTCGGGAATAAACAAAAATTTGAAAATTTAGCCCATTTAGCATAGAATCAAAATAATTTAAGCAAATGGTAGATACATATAACCGACTATTCCCTCCCCCACACTTAAATCACAACATGTCCTCAGGTTGTGCATAATGTAAAAAGAAAAAGAACACTTAGCTGATTGTGGTTCGAAAGTGGCAATTCCGGAAGTGGCCTAGAATCAGCTCCAGAAATGCTCGATGAAAGCAGTAGACTGTGGACCATCCACCGGTAAACTGATTTATCTAAAACTCACAATTGCTATCGCAAATATCCTGCACATCATGGGAAAACAAGACGTACCTCGGGGATAGGGGCACAAAAGATGATAGACAAGGCAACATCATGGAATAAAGACAGAAATAAACTACAGACAAAAAGGAAAAGATATCTAGGTTACCGTCCTAGTAGGGCTTAATTATAGTCGGGAGCTCGACTAGACAATAAAATTTCAACTCGGGTTAGCTTTGAATTTCCTATTCCCTTAGTTGCATAGTAGTTAAACTAATACATGTCACACATTATTTGAAAATTTAAAACAGACTAGGTCATGATATGAAATATGTGACAAAGTATTAACTATGAGTCTTTTATACCCAGATCCTCAAGGGTTATTTCAAATTGTTCTAACAACCTAAATCTAAGAAATGATGCATTTGAATTTTTTCTTTGTACTCCCTCGGGATTTTCGGATAACCTCCTAATCGTTCCCTTTAAATGACATTCAACCATTCATCCTGAGACTTGGTGAAACAAAATGAAAATCAATTCGAAGTATTTGAAAACTATTATCCAAAGTATGAGTAAAGTATAATGCAAAATGTAGAGTTTTTTTTTTTTTTTTTTTTTTTTTTTTTTTTTAAACGGGTTGCCTCCGGTAGCGCTTTTTGGTTAATGTCGTTTGCTCGACAACCAAAAAATTTTCAACCCGGTCGGGCCAAGGTGAGGCCTCTTTCCGAATCATTCTTGATTTCCTCGGGTCAATAGTATGGATCCCACAAAAACAAAGTCTTGCCAACGTATTGGCCATATTAGTAAACTTCGTATCCACTTTGTTCTTATGGTTCTTCTCTTCTTCTTTTAGATTTCGGCCACAAGTCGAGGTGTATCATCGATAATCACAATATCATCAAAGAATTCACAGAGACGTAAATCATCGGGTTCCAAAAGATCGGAGCCGCCTTGACTAGGGGACGTCGTTTAGATGGAAAACCACCGGTCGCCTTTTGTTGACCAATATAGTGTTTCAACCGATGACCATTCACTCTGAACAACTCTCCCTGCTTATTTTTCAATTCGACGGCTCCACTAGGGAAAACCTGAGAAATTTCAAAGGGGGCCGACTAACGGTGCGTAGCTTACCAGAAACAGATGTAACCTGGTATTATATAGTAAAACCCATTCGCCTCTTTGAATTCTCTATGCTTGATTTTCTTGTCGTGAAGAAGTTTAGTCCTCTCTCTTCGATTCTTGAGCTCTCGTGAGGCCTGGAGTCCGAACTCATCAAGCTCCCGCAATCGCAACAATCGCTTTTCTCTGCATAATCGGTCGTCGGTTTAAGAATTTAATAGCCCGTAATGCTCGTGCTCAAGCTCGATTGGCGGTGGCGTGCCTTACCATAAACCATCTCAAACGGAGACGTGCCAATAGGAGTTTTGAAAGTCATCCCAGTAGGCCCGAGTACATCATCCAGTTTACGCTCCAATCCGTCCTATGAGAATTCACCGTCTTCTCAAGAATGCTTTTCAGGCTTGGTTACTTACTTCAACTTGTCCACACTCGCCTGCGAGGGTGATAGGGGTAGCGCTTTTGTGTTTCACCCCATATCGTTCTAAAATCTTTTCTAATGGAGTATTGCGTAGTGAGTTCCTCGTCACCGATGAGAGCTCGTGGACAACCAAACCGTGTAAAAATGTTTTCCTCGTAAGCTCTTGACCACCTTGTGGTCGCTCCACATGATGTTGCTATTGCCTCTACCCATTTTGACACGTAGTCAACGCAGACGAAATGTACTTGTTCCCATACGAGGATGGAAACGGTCCCATGAAGTCAATACCCCATCGTCGAAAACCTCACATTGTTGAATGGGGTGTAGGGGCATGTCCATTCGCCGAGAAAGTTTACGGTGCGCCGCACCGGTCACAACCTTTACAAAACTCTCTGTATCCTTAAAATTGTCGGCCAGTAGAAACCGGATCGAAAAATCTTCGCAGCGAGCCTTCCTAGCTCCATAATGACCTCCCACAGTCCGTCATGGCATTGCTCTATAATGTCCCTCTGCTTTCGAACTCGTGGGACACACCTACGGAGTAATCCATCCTTACAACGCTTGAAGAGAATAGGGTCGTCCCACACATAATAGTTCAAATCCGAAAAGAATTTCTTCTTTTGGCGATATGTCAGTCGGGGTCCGAGATATGCGCCGCTCAAGAAGTTTGCAAAAGGTGCAAACCAAGGAGAACCTTTTCCAAGATGCAGGCGGGAATAACCTCGCACACATCAATAGTCATGAGTTGCTCGGTTGGAAAATCAATTCCAATCTCATCCGACTCTATTTGATGATCATCGGTCACCGAGACATGTGATCGGCTACCACATTCTTGCTACCCTTCTTGTCCCGGATATGAACATCAAACTCTTGTAAAATCAAGATCCATCTCATCAAACGAGGCTTGGCATCACTTTGCTCAATGAGATACTTCAATGCGAGAATGGTCTCGTCTGCATCAGAATCTCCGACCCAAGCAAATAGCTTCTAAATTTATCCATGGCAAAAACTCACGCCAACAACTCCTTCTCGCTGTTGCATAATTTACTTGTCTTTGGTTTAAAGTGTGACTAGCGTAGTAGATAGGTTGGAACACGCCGTCCACTCTCTCGACCTAGCACCGCTCCGATTGCATAATTAGAAGCATCACACATAAGCTCGAAGGAGCTTTCGGTCGGGTGCTATAAGAATTGGCGAGGTAATCAACTTGTCTTTTAATTCTTTAAAAGCTCTTTCACACTCGGGGGTGAAAACAAATTTCACATCCTCTCTTAAGAGAGTTGACAAAGGCTTGGCTATCTTAGAAAAGTCTTTAATGAACCGCCTATAGAATCCAACATGACCCAAGAATCCTCTTACTTCTCTTACATTTTTAGGGTATGTCATTTTTTCAATAGCTTTTACCTTCGCTTTGTCAACCTCTATACCTTCCTTGGACACCTTGTGTCCAAGAACAATTCCTTCTTCCACCATTAGGTGGCACTTCTCCCAATTTAAGACTAAGTCCTTCTCATGCACCGGGACGTAACTTTATCAAGATTGTGTAAACAAAGGGTCTAAACTGTCCCGAATACAGAGAAGTCATCCATAAAAATTTCCATCACCTTCTCCACTAAACCATTGAAGATAGCCAACATACATCTTTGAAATGTAGCCAGTGCGTTCTGAGACCAAATGGCATCCTTCGGTAAGCGAAGGTACCGGAGGGACAGGTGAAGGTAGTTTTTCTTGATCGATGGGGTCGATAGCTATCTGAAAAGTATCCGAAATAGCCATCCAAAAAACAATAAAATTGCTTGCCACTAAGCCTCTCAAGGAGCTGGTCAATGAATGGCAAAGGAAGTGGTCTTTTAGAGTTACCTCATTTAGTCTTCAGTAGTCGATGCAAACTCTATAACCAAAGGACTTGTCGTAAGGCAATCTCTTCCCCTTTTCATTCTTTTCAATAGTAATCCCTCCTTTCTTTGGCACCACCTGAGTGGGGCTCACCCATTCACTATCGGCTATTGGGTAGATGATACCCATGTCAAGCAATTTGATGATTTCCTTCTTAACGATTTCCTGCATGTGAGGGTTTAGCCTTCTCCGAGGTCAGTCGCACCTTCTTCGATCCTCAACAATCCACGATCTTATGCATACGAGATATCGTGGCTTATCCCCTTAATATCTCCCACTTGCCAACCAAAGGCGAGGATATTATCTTGCAGCACTTTGATAAGCTTTTCTTCCTCCTTCGGTTCTAACTTAGATGAAATGATCAAAGGAGCTTATCACCGTCCCTCGAAAAATGTATTTCAAGTGTTGAGGCAAGGGTTTCAACACTAAATCGACGGTGGCTTCTCCACACTTGGTCTCAATTTATCTCCCTTAAGCTCTAGATCTCCAAGCTTATTATAAGGGCTATGAAGCATCATGGCCTCCCAGTGCAGACAGGGCCTCATCTCCTTTTGCAAATCTGGGCATATCACCATGCCTCTCCCTCATCTTCTTTCCTACCACCTCGTGGTAATCAGAACTTTCCTTGTCAATCTCTTCTAAAAATTTTATCCACTCCTCATTAGTCCAAGTTGCAGATAGTTTATTGAATTCTTCCTCATCCCAACTACCCATGAACACTTGTTTATCATACTCATCGCTGAAATCGCCCTCAATAGCTAAACAAGTGTCACCGGATCGGGTGCTTCAACGCATTGCCCACATTGAACTTTATGCTCTCATCCTCCAAATGTAGGGTTACTTCGCCACTGTAGGAATCTAGTAAGGCACGGGCAGTTGCAAGAAAAGGTCTTCCCAAGGATCAAGGGGGTTTTCTCATCATTGGTCATATCCATGATTACCCAATCAGCTGGGTATATGAAGTTTTTAACCTTGACCAACACATCTTCTACAATTCCCCTTGCATATTTCACACTTCTATCTGCAAGTTGAAGAGAAATAGGTTTAAGCGTAATAGATTGATCCAATCCAAGAGATTGGAAGATTGACGTAGACATCAGATTGATTGATGCTCCCGAATCACACAAAACATTGTGGAAGTCCTGTTCCCAATAGTACACGAAAATCGTAAATCTACCAGGTCGGTGGCACTTCACAGAAGTTTAGTCTGGCTGATTCTTGAGCATTCTCCATTCAATACTATGTGCTCGAGCTCTTGGAGCTTCTTTTCGAACTTCTCAAGGCCCTTTATAAACTTTGTATACTTTGGCATTCCTACCAAAAGATCAACTAATGGAATGTTTGCCTCGGTATTCTTGAGCAAGTCGATTATCTTCTTATACTCTTTATCGATTTAATTAATGACAACTTGTTTTTGCTAGGTGGGTAAGGGAGATCGACAAAGTCTTCCTCATTAAAGTGCTTCTTTGCCGTCTTATCATTGATTGCTTTGTCTTCCCTATCCTTCCACCTCACATGCTTCCTGTAACTTAACTTAGAATCGACTTCTTCTCAAGCAGATATTCTCTTCATCATCGAAATTCTCAACTTTCACCTTTTCTTCGAATTTTCTCTTTCACTTGGTTCAATAGTAGTCCCAACATCCTTCCGAGGAGAACAAAGATCTTCCCCTCCCCGCGTCTCTCTGCTCACGGGAGGGGCTACTCGTTTCCTGGTTGGCCTTGACCGCCAACCGCTTTCCCACTCCTCGGTTTATAGCATTCAAACTCATCTTGACCATAGTTCCATGGTGCAAATGAGATCGGTGCAAGAATTCTCGGTCATTTTGGACCGAGATTAACCCCTCGGGGTTCTTCTCGATAAAACTCGGCAAACTGACCTTGAGGTCGACTTGCTTGTTGCCCGAAATTTGTCCCATTTGCACCTCCAAATTTCTCATCAGATCGGGTCGAGTACTTAAAGCATTTGCCAATTGAGTGTTGGCCGTGATTTGCTCGCTCAACTTTTGTTCTAAGATCCGAAATGATTGATTTTGATTTTGCGGTGGATTGGTGTTCCATCTTTGGTCGATAGTTGGATTGAAAATTGCTTTGATTAGGCCTAGGGGCCTGAAAATGATGGGGTTTGCTTTGCCCCGGAAGGTCACTCCATCGGAAACCAGGGTGGTTCGGTTATAATTGAATCCTTGAGTGTTTTGATTCGACCCGAAGGTCGATAATTTTGAGAAGTGAATGTATTCACTTCTTCCGAATGCAACAATAGATGACACTCGATGGAATGCGTGCCCAATGGTATCGCAATTTTGGCAAACGACATTGTTTTGAAACGGCTTTGACTGTGAGATCGGGTCAAGGCGGCATTGATTACTACGATGGCCTTGGCCATGGCAATTGTCACACACAAGACTTTGAACATTCATTGCCGTCACTTGCTTCGTAGTGCGCCAATCGAGCTTTTAGAGACGTGGTCTCATCTACCTCATACTTCCTCGCAATCGAGCTTTTACGATTGGGCGACTCGCATAGGTAGGGGCATAATTATACTTTGCAATATCTTCAAACAACATCCATCCTCATCGGTGTCTTTCTCGAAATGCACCTCCAGTGAACTATTCACCATTCCTTAGTCAATTCGGTCAAACCACTTGTAGAAAGTGTTGACCAATCTTTGTTTATCCAAATTTCATGGTGGGGGCACTTTCTCAAGAGAGTCTTAAATCGTCTCCACGCATCGTAAAAGATTCCTTCTCAGTTGCACAAAAGTGAATATCGATTCGAGAAGATGAGCCGTCTTTGCGGTGGAAAGTGCGGCTCGAAATTCTTTCTCCAACTCCTCCCACAAGTAATGGATTCGACCGGTAAGGATTTATACCATTCTTTCGCTTCTCCCTTCGATGAGAAGGGAAAAGTTTCATCTTTAGGGCGTCCTCAAGACCCTTTGATTAAAATAGTCCCGCACGATTCTAGAAATGAGTGAATGTGATCGTCTGGGTCCTCGATGGAAAATCCATGAAATGTGGAACCTCTTACCAAATTGATTAAAGAAGTTTTGAGTTCGAAATTATCACCGTGATTTCGGGAATCACGACCGCGCAGGATTAACTTTCACGGTAGATGGCATGGCAAAGTGCGCCAATGTCCGTTGCTCGCCATTTCTTCAACCTGGCTCTCTACTTGAGCTTCTCCTCGCCGGCGTATCCTTCGTGATTGTTTCCTTCCGTGGTTCCTCGTCCGTTGGTCCGGTGAGCCGGGCCAAGCGTCTCGCTTGGTCGGCGATGGTTCGCTCTATCTCCGGATTATACAAAAGTGGTCCCCGTGAGTTCGAGTTTGCATAAACTACGTTTGGGCACCAACACCTAAATCACGAGGTTTCGGATTTTATCCTTATGCTTCCGCAGAGGGGATTCACCGAGAATCCATCACCCAACCTCAATGATTGAAACGTGTTCCGTGTTTCTTTTCTCTCTTTCTCGGTAATTACCGAATCCACTCGGTATTTATCGAGAATTTTTAAATTTTTTTTTTTTTTTTTAGAATTAAAAAAAAAAAAAAAAATACTAAAACAGGCTCAAACAGTCTCTAAACAAATAAAAAAGAAACAAAATACTATAAAACTAATACGAATGCGAAAAGCGAAACGAAAAGAAAATATTTTTTCTCTCTCTCGGTAATTACCGAAAGATTTTTTTTTTTTTTTTTATTATTATTTTTTTATTGTTTAAGACGAAAAACAGATAACTTAGTTGACAAAAAACCGAAAACGAAAATTTTCCGTGCAAGTCCCGGCAACGGGCGCCAAAAACTTGTTCGCGGTTTTATGCAAAGTAAAAGATAACAAGTAATAAAATAAAACCGATGTCACCCCAAGTGCGAAGGCTCGCGACTATAGTGGTGAAACCGGATCGTATCCGCAGGACTTGTACGAAAAAGAGTTTTTGCCTTCGATTTCTTTTATAAAGTTGATGATTATGATCTCGGATTTTCAATTAACAAACTAAGGTAGCAAAACGTGAAAATAAATAAAACTACGATAATAAAAATTTATAATTTAAAACAACTAGAACGCACCGATGATCCACCACCCCACCGAAAATAACAAGAAAGACACATATTCATTCGTAAGTTCTTGGATTATTATCTGCTAAAGAGGCATTTTCCTTTTCGGTTCATCGCCTTTTAATTAGTTCACCACTCTCGGTACAACTAAAGCATTTACGGATCAAAGATATGGATATAAATCCTAATCTGACAACATTCACCCTCAACTTACGTATGTTGGAAGAATATTATCATTCTCCTTCACGGTAATCTACGAATTTATCAACTATCGTATCTAAATTTGATTAGCATGCAACATAAGTATAGATCATACAAATTGCACATAAACAATTCAAACATGAAGGAAGAACAAGAAACTCACTAGAACAAATGAAAACGAAATCCTTGTTTATTCCGGTGATGGTGGCTTCACAAAGGTGGTTCTAGCTTAGAGACCTTAGCCAATCATCCTCGATTATGATTTCAATCGGGCCGTAGCTCAAAATTACAACAAGATTACTATTCTAATTTATTCTCGCATAACGCCTACTGAGTATTTACATAAAAGGCGGGAAAAGTAAAAGCTTGGCCAAAAGTGACCAAGGAGGGGCGCTTTATGTATGGAAATGAGGGAGTTCTTATAGGGAGAGTTGAGGGAGGTGTATAAGGGAGAGGTTGTAGTTGAGGAGATATTTTTGGGAGAATATGCTAAGGAATATTCTCAAGTTTGTTATAAGCATGTGGGAGGTGATAATGACTTTGCATGTGAAGGTGAGGAGTCACTAAAATAGCATGTGGAGTTTGTTATGACTCATCATCATCATCATTAAGGAGCACATGGAGTAACATGCATCAAACTTGGCCAAAATATCTCCTGTTCGTCCGTAATTCCAGCAGTTCGGTAAAAAATCATAACTTGAGTTGTAGACCTCCGATTGACGTGATTCAAAATCGTTGGAAAGCTCATTTTAGTATCTACAACTTTCGTCAAGAACTCTTCCCCTGAAAATGCCTCTAAGTCGGGTAAAATTTCCATCGAAAAACAGGTTACGGTAGAAGTCGTTGGAAAATATTGATCCGTTGATCTCGTAAACTCGTGGCATCTTCTTCTTTTCCTCAAAATCCATCTTTTAGGCCTCAAAATATAATGTTACGTGGCATATTTTGAAATACTTGATCACCAAGTTTGGGCCGAATCGAATCGAGCTTTCTTTATTCGAATCGAGCTTTCTTCTTAATCTTCATCGATCTTCGTTTAAGCTCCTCATTTAACATGCAAGCGTACCTACATTCATGATAACATCGTGCAAAATGTAACATCTCATATTCAAAGATTTTTATCAATGAAACCACATAATTAACACAAATTTGCACTTAACCACTTTTAAAACTCATTTGCTCAATAATTCGATTAAACCCTTGATTTCTATGCAAATTATACGAATATGGAGGAAATTGTTATAAAATATAACATTAGAAATCGTATAAAATCACCCTAAACAATGTTCAGATTTTCAGTTGACGAGCGTCCAATTTTGTGAAGGACGGGCGTCTGATCATGACTCGGCCCGATTCGAAGTTGATATTGAGGACCAGACGAGCGTCCAGAAGGAGTGGACGGGCGTCCGTCCACCGCCTCAGCACAGCCGACTTTGATATCTATAAATACAGCTGCGTTTTTCCATATTAGAGAGACCAATTACACATTACTCAAAACCCTAATCCTAGGGGCGGCTCAGGCTGCGTTTTTACATACTTTTCCTCCAGTTTTATGCACTTAAATCCTAGATTAAATTAGTTAGTTTTATGTTCTTTTCTTCAACAATTCCAAGCTTTCAAGAGGATGCTTAGAGGCTAAAAGCCCTTGAACGAGCATTGTGAAGCCTATCCGTCAACTATTCAGATTCGAATCTTGATTAATTTGTGAGTTTTTAATACAAGTTTTTTCTTTATCATGTTTGAATGTTTATTGCAATTATATAGAAAGATGTGCATGCTTGATTGTTTTACTTTGATGAAAGTCATGTAAACCCTAGATCCCCATGATGAAGAATAGTTATTTGATCTATATAAAGAGAGTTAATAGGTTAGATTTCTAGACTAGAAACGTTAAAGTTCACATCTTTGGTTAGAAAAAGCGTTATCTTAGATCGAAAGATAGGGATTAATAGATGGACTATCTAAGAAATTAGGGTTCATACTTTAGATGAGATGAATCACAACTTGGTTAGAAGTCACGAATTAATCTGATTAGGAATTGAATGTTGATAGGATAGGTGGATCAATCGCTCGTTTGTTCGTTATAATTTGAATAATCCCTTAAAACTTGAATTGTTTAGTTTAATCAAATCTTCTTATTGCATATTAGGTTTAGTTGTAGTTTAAATTGTTCGCAACCCGTATTTTTCCTGGCTTTAGATTCATTCTTCTGTCCAGTTTTACATTCGTGTTATCTTTACTTTCAGTCTCGTTTAGTTTTATTCGCTGTTTAGGTTAGTTTTTAGTGACATAGTTAGTTAAACAAAGACTAGGATTACCAATCGTTAGTTCCCCGTAAGATCGACCCGGTATCAACCTCTTTACTACGATCCTTGCACTTGAGGTATATCGGATTTATAAATATTAGTACTTGTTTATTTTGCATTAGATAAATCCGTGAACAAGTTGCGTCAGTCAGTTTCCTGAAATCTATGCAAACTAGATGTCCAGTAATTAGCCTCACAGGGATCAATTCATCAAACTCATTAGGTTGAACAATGAATCCTCCATTCATGAGAACCACATGAATCGGGCTTACACATTCACTGTCTGCAATTAGGAAAATGATTCCCATTTCCAACATCTTTATAATCTCTTCCTTAACAACATCCTTCAATTGTGGCGTCAACCTCCTTTGAGGTTGTGCCACCGCTTTCTTCTCTGGGTCTACAGAGATTTTATGCATACACACCGATGGGCTTATTCCTCGAATATCTGCAATCGTCCTCCCAAATACTCCCTTATGCTCTCTTAGTACTCTTAATAATTTCTCCTCCTATAAGGTTATAGTGACGATGAAATTATCAGGGAAGAGTATCGTCTTGTAAGTATACATACTTTAGGTGAGATGGAAAAGATTTCAACGATGAATTCCTTGGTGGCTCTTCCAACGATGATCTTAATAATTTACCAGTCAATTGTAGGTCAAAGAACTTATGCCACGAAGGTCGGTGAATTGTTCCTCCTATATCCACAGAAGATATAGTATCTACATCTCGTACTTGACCTTCGCTACACCCATGCCATGTTTCCTCTTCACATCCTTCATCATCTTTCAGGAGAAAATTCTCTAATACTTCAGGGTCTAGTACCACTTACTGATGTAATTTCAATACAAGCTCGTCTATGGCATCTAGCATGTAACATGCTTCTCCCTCATCTTGTGCATACCTCATTGTTTTCATCACATTTAATACTACGCTGTCCTCATTTTCCCTTAGAATCAACTCACCCTTATGAACATCTATCAATGTTTTGGTTGTTTTTATGAAAGGTCTTCCTATGATTAGTGGAATATCATGGTTAGCTTCCATGTCTAACACTACAGAGTCTACAGAGAACACGAACATATCAACTTTCACTAGCACATCCTCCACCACTCCACAAGGTTGATTCATAGAACTATCGGCCAATTGAAGGGTTATAGATGTATCATTTAACTCTTTCATGACTAGCTTATGGAAAACGGAGAGTGGCATTAAATTGACACTGGCTCCAAGGTCACACAATGATTTGTTTAGACATATACCTCCAATGGTGCATGGTATGAGAAAGCTCCCATTACATTATCATGCTATCACTTACTCAGCAAACATTAGACACTGAGTCAGCATAGAACTGATACATAGGAGACTTAGAGTTTTATTGACACATCTATTGCATGAAAGGCTTGTTTTTATCCGCTGCAAGTAAGTTCAGTTCTAGCACTAGCTAAGCCGAATTAGCTAACTCCTACACAGGATTAAAGGGACTGGAACGAAAATGAACTGAGTCATATTGTGTATCAGTTTGATAGTTCAGTTTAAGTTTGATAGAAACTCAGTTCCATGGGTACTTTCAGTTTTGCGAAAGTTTTTGGTGACAAGTTTATTCACCCCCCCCTCTAAACTTGTGTTAGCCTTTCCAAGGGACCAACAATTGGTATCGGAGCAGTTCTTCCATTTGGAAGTGATCCAGATATCCTACAAACCAGTTGTTGAAAACCCCTCACTGTATCAGTTGTGAAAGCACACAATTGAATGGATATATCTAGAATTAAAAATTGGCTTACCAACCCCCTGACTAACTGTTTGCAAAATATGTCTGATTTTTAGAATCAAGTTTTTGAAAGGTTCAGCACTACAAATTCACATACAAATCCAGAACCACAACTCAGTGATGATGTGGATAGCAATCTCAATGTGTATGATGACAAATCTAGAGAAGTTCCATCACTAAGTAAATTCTCAGAAAAAGAGGAAAGAAAGTTATTGCGAGTAACTGAGGGTATAAAAGATGCATTAGAGCAACAAGAAAATGTACATTCAAACAACGAAGCCGTAACAAACAATCAAGGAAAGGTACATTCTTCAACTCAGTTATCATCTGCCGAACTCAGTCAAAGAAACTCTGAGCTTGTCAAGATAGTGGAAAAACTCACATTGGAGTTGAAACTAAAATATATAAAACTTGAAAAAGCAAAAGAGTGGAATGAGTTTCTTGAAACTGAAGTGTCAAATCTAGTTGAAAGATTAATGTGTAGTAAATTTGACAAAAGTAATGATGATTCCTCACCCTTACCCAGTCTTGAGGTTTCAAAGAGTATAAACTCTAGACACCAAGATACTGGATGACCTAGTGGATTGCACAAAGGAAATAAAGATGATAAATCTAAAAGAATCCTTGTTAAATCGACTAAAGTTGAGCGTAATGGTCTATCTAGGAAAGAGATGAGAAAGATTAATTCTCTCATCAAAGAAACTGAAGTTTATACTTTAGTAACTAATCCAGCTGGACCCAAAAAGATGTGGGTACCGAAGAAAACTTAAAATCGCTTTTGCGAAGCTAAGTCGATTCTTATGTTCTTGGCCGGAGAAAAGCGACTTCTAGGCAAAAGCTGATGAAGGGCAAATTGGTCAAAAGCAGAAAACTTTCCAGCTACCATCTGTCGCTTGGGCTGACAAGACAAATCACCTGAAGCCACGTGTCAATCAATGAGAAGAAGTAGATGTACATCCCTACAAATCTCATTGATTGCGACACGACTCTTATTTGAAAACGATTGAGAGACTCAGAAACGCAATCTTGACAAAATCTTGCTCAATCAATTTCAAAACATTCCAAGTTCAATTCTTAATCCATGGAGCCATACAACATTGATGAAGGAATCACTATAAGTCTGGACGATTTCAGTCAAAAATTCTCAAACTCCATCCTTTCAACCCAGATTGCAGACAAAATCAAAAAGGTTCGAGGACTTGAAAATCTGATTGATGTAAAGGTCGATACTCTGCATCGAGAAAATATCAAAGATTTCTACAAAAACGCCGTAATCGCCGATGATGGAAAGAGTTTTAGGACAGCAATTCAAGATAAGAGCATTACCGTTAATGAACAGCTGCTTTCCCTAGTCTTTGGCTTGGACATATTTGGAGGATCTTCATCTCTCACTTTTGGAAATGAAGAAAAAGGCAAACTTTGGAATGTCACAACACTCAACAAAAATGAGAAGAATTTCATTGGATCCATTTATCAACAGAAACAAGAATTCGCATTCTTGGCAATTCTTCTGACCAAAAACGTTATTGGTCACACTTGGAATCTCTACACTCTGTCAACAGAGAAGATGAAACCGATCTATGCTATTTGGTTTGAAGAAAAACTGGATTAGAACAAGTTTGTTCTCAAGCAACTAGTCAAACAAATTTCAGATGAAAAAGCAAAAGCCAAAGGAAGGAAGGCTACTGGAGAAAAGTTTTTATTGAAAAAGGGATTCACTTATCTGGTTCAAAGCATACTGAACTATTTCTCCATCTCAAAATCCACAGAAACAGAAGTAATAAAGAAATCAATGGCTAGTGGATCAAAGAAGTGAAAAGTCTATGAGGAAGACAAGAGAGAAACTTCTAACTCTAGCTTAAGTGAAACTGTAAATCTGGATGAAAGAACTTTAAGGACACAAAGAAGGATGTGGAACAAATTTCTTACAAAGAAAACTGAAACTGAAGACACTATCCTGATTGAAGATGAAACTAAGGAAAGTGAACTTCAAACTGAGATGCATGAAGAATTTACTGAAGAGCAAAAAGAAGCCTTGGAAGAAGCTGAATTTTGCGCGAATGATTATGAGAAAAAGTTATTAAGTCATTATCATGAAGCCAGTTCCTCATCTCAAATTCATGAAGCGTCTACAAGTAAATCTGTACTGAATGATATTCCCCATGATGCAACTGGAAGATCTCAGCGGCAAGAAACTGAAACTGAGGAGAAATTGGAAGAATTAAAAATGATCATCAAAAGCCTAGTAGAGACACTACAACAGAAGCTCCACAACTTACAAAAATTTATTTCAACAGCACAGTACTCACGATTGAACAAATTCTCCAACATCATTACCTTGAACAAGTTATTTGAAGAAAGCTTTTGCATATCTTCAAACAAAGGGGAAGATAAAGCTGAAGGTAAGGTTGTTGCGGATAAAACTGAAAGAGTTGACAAAACTGAAGGAATCTATGTCAAACTGTTGGTTGAAGAACAAGACAGACAAGTAGATGCTGATCTACTTCCTATTCAACAAAATGGAGAAGCAGTTGATAATCTGATCGAAGAATTAATTTCAGAAGAAACCTTTGAAGAAACAAGAACTGAGGAAGATGAAGAAGCCTCAGTTAAAGCTGTGTTGAACATCAGGAAGAAGCTTGTAATCTGTGTCAGGTTGAAGGAAAATTTGAAGGCTAATGAAGGCAAAAAGGCAAAAACTGAAGGGAAAAATATTCTGAAGACTAAAGGAAATGAACTTAGTCTTATTTCAGAAGAAGAAGAGAAGACGATGGACAAGGAGATCAAAGAGATTTGATAAAACTCAAGAACCAAGATAACGAAGAAGCAAATCGGTTGATAAATGAATACCTGCATATCAAGCCCAGAGATAATGAATCAAGAGAAGAAGGAAGAAGACTTCTAGAAACTAAAATAAGCATTTTCCTTGGAGAAAAGATGTTGTCTTTGGAAAAAGAAAAGTTGTAATCAATCTAGTTATTCAGTTCGCTTTGTAATAAACTCAGCTGTTTTTAGTTTGTTATTTTAATTTGTTATGATTTCTTGCATTATTCTCTTATTATTGCTTTTAGGGAGGGTTATGATACATCATCAAAAAGGGGGAAATTGTTGGAAATAATATTTATGTTTTGATGATGATTTATCATGTACTTAGTGAGATCACTTACAACCCTTGATGATGAAGTCATAACTAACTGTTATAGTGCATAATGAAAGAAGAAGCAAGAAATGGTCTAGAGAAAAATGTATAAGTTCTATCTAGAGTCTGAACTTTGTATAGGTTGTTTCGCATAAGCACTTTGTAATAGATAGGAACTAGGCGACAGCTTGAGTCACGACAAAGAAAACGAGTATACATATGAAGAATCGAGGATCGACTCGGTTATGAAAGAAGCGAAGTTCATTTGAGGACACAGACTCGAGTTGGCTTGTCTAAGAAGATCAAGAAGAAGCGAGGTGGCAAACTCGCTTAGAAGTCGATTAAGTCGTGACTATAAGTCAGGATTCAGGCAAGTCTGTGGTGACCTGAAACTGAACTATAGATCGTGTAAAACTGAATAATCTTAAGGATAAAGATTATCAGTTACCAGGAAAATAAGGAACTGAATGGTGTACCCTGACTTAGTCAATTAAAGTCAGATGTCAAGTATACGAGGTACTCAGTTTTGAAGAAGAGTAGAAAACTGAGTTAAGGCCTTGTTTAAGTTGAAATATCAAAACGACAAAAAGTCGTACATATGAACGTTGGCTAAACGACAGATGTAACGGCTATAAGATTCATTTGACCGTTACATCATCCCTATAAATACACAGAGGGAAGTGCTTGAAAAACATAGATCTGAGACAAGGTTTAAAAAGCGCATATCTAAAGATCCAGATCCAGAAAATCAGATTTCATATCTGAAAAAGGGGAAGCCAACAGAATTGCCTTGAAGATTATGAAGAGATATTCAGTAACCCATTAAGGGGGAAAAAGGCATCTTGGAGCTACAACGCCATATCGTAAGAATCAAATAAACTCACCAATTAATCTCTTGATTAATTCTAAACCTAACCTTTGTGAAAAAGGGTTGGTTGTGCATAGTTTGAGGAGAGCAACTTCACCTTTCCTCATACGGTTGCAACTTGGTTGCCACAGCTGTTGGTGCAGTTTGCGGACTGTGTTTGTGTTAGTGGTGAGCTGGTGAAGGAGTCATTCTACCTCCGAAGGATCAGTGTGCAGAGTGAAGGGAGCAATCTTACCTTTCTTCATTATGTGTAGACAGTGAAACTAGGGTGTCGTGAAGGACTGTCATTGGGCTAGGATTTTGTAACAGTTATCTCAAGATTCTAGTGATACCTCCTACACCACAGGAGAAGGGGAGACGTACGGGATTACACCACCCGGAACTTCCATAAACAAACTCTGTTTTGATTTACTTTACGCATTTATACTTGTGTTATGATTGCTTTAATTATTACATTATCATGCTATCACTTACTCAGCAAACATTAGACATTGAGTCAGCATAGAACTGATACATAGGAGACTTAGAGTTTTATTGACACATCTATTGCATGAAAGGCTTGTTTTTATCCGCTGCAAGTTAGTTCAGTTCTAGCACTAGCTAAGCTGAATTAGCTAACTCCTACACAGGATTAAAGGGGCTGGAACGAAATGAACTGAGTCATATTGTGTATCAGTTTGATAGTTCAGTTTGAGTTTGATAGAAACTCAGTTCCAGGGGTACTTTCAGTTTTGGGCAAGTTTTTGGTGACAAGTTTATTCACCCCCCCCTCTAAACTTGTGTTAGCCTTTCCAAGGGACCAACACGATGCTTGCTCCCAAATCACATAAAGCTTTGTTTTAGGCATACTCTGCGAATTGTACATGATATGAGAAAGCTCCCAGGATCTTTACACTTAGGAGGCAGTTTGCGTTGTAAAACTGCTGAGCATTCTCTTCTGGCATATAGTCTCAAGGTCTAACAACTTTCTTTTGGTAGAGACAACTTCTTTCAAGAACTTAGCATACTCTAGCATTCCTGCCAGAGCTCCTCTCAAAGGTATGTTTACTTGTAGCATTTTAAACATCTTTATAAACTTTTGGTAACGTGCATCGTCATGATTTGGCTTTGACTTCCTAGAGGGATAGGGTAAAGTAGCATGATTAATAGTTACAGTACGTGAAAACTTACCTGCTGCATGCTACTGTGCTCTCTGATCATCTGCTTGAATCCATGATTAGGCGGCGGCTGCGTCTTTCGCTATCTTTGCCACGACTCCATTGTTTCCTCTAATTCCACTGCATGCTGCTCATCTCTGCTTTCTGGTCCTTCTCTGATAACTGGTCCATGCTATTCTTTTCCACTCCTCGTCATAATTGTATTCACGTCATTCGGGTTCTTTTCAGTGTTGTTTGGCAAACCTCCCGGAGGACGAGCTGACACTTGTTCAGAAATTTGCCCCACTTGGTGTGATAGATTTTGCACTAAGGCTTCCTATGTGGCCAGTCTTATATCATTCTTCTTACAATTGGCTGAAATGTTTGCACTAAGATCTCTCATGGACTTCGTTAATTGACTGACACTTTCGGTCACAGTCGAGCTCATCTTATCCATGGCCGCTTCCCATCCACCGGACTTGTTCGATTGAGTCAGAAAACCTCCACTCTGCTTTGCTCTCTCGCCACCATCAAGATTACTATATCTAAACCAGGGTGGTCATGAGAACCTGGGCGATATCCGACTCCATATGGGTTTCCTTGCCTTTCCAATAATTCACGTCCTCAGTGTTAGATGTCTCAATTCCTTGGACCTTTTCCACTTTGGCGATGCGATCTTGTATGCCGTTCATTTTCTCGTTGATTACTAGAAACTGGTACAAGATTTGTTGAGAAGTGTCTTCTCCAAATACGCCTTCAGCTGATTTCACAATCTCAGTTTGATGTGTTCCCCATTGGCTTGTAATTGCTATTTGTTCATGTTTTGCTTCATCTTCTTCTGGCGATAATAACGCGAAACACCGTTGCTTGATGCATCAATTCTAATTTTCTCACTCGGTCGCAATCCATGATAGAAACTGGTTGTCCCTTGAAAAGGTTAACACAAGTTTAGAGGGGGGTGAATAAACTTGTCACCAAAAACTATAAATTAAAACAAACAAAGTTTCAGTTATAAATGTTAGGAACATTTTATTATGTTTTGATGATGGCCATCCTAGCTGTTATAGCAAGCCTGAAATAAGTTAAAAATCTATGTATAAGTCTTTACTTAGAGTCTGACATGTTGTATAAGTTGAGTCAGACAAGTATTGTACTAGTTGGTAGGATGGCTAAGTAAAAAAATCCGGCAGAGTAAAAGCTGCCAAGTACCAGTAGAGAATCATGAAGACATATGGTCTGACTTATAACCAGGGAAGTCTGTGATGACCATGGATAAGTCTAAGTGATATTTCAAGTGATGAAATTCATTGTTAAACTTGGTGTACATTGATCTCACCCAAATCAAGGATAAGTGAAGTACAAGGAATCTTGTAAATTCAAAGAAATCAAGAAAGCAGTGAACCGGCAAAGTGAACTGACTATCGGCTGAGTAAAGACAAAGCAGTGAAGGAAGAACTAAACAGCTAAGTCAGCATAAACACTCAACCGTTCAAGCAGCAGTCAAGTAAAGGAACAGCTGAGTAAGGTATATCATTTACACTTCGTCAGAACGTGAGATAATAAGGAAGATTCAAAGGATCAAGCATTAAATGCACAACCAATCAAGCAACTGAATCAGATCCATCAAGCAAAGACAAATTCACACCATTCAAGACAAATTCACACCAGTCAAGCAACTGAATCAGATCCATCTGAGAAGGAGTTGTGTTTGTGATAGCTGCTGAAAGATTTTTCACTAGGAGCAGTGTTGAAGACTGAGTCACTGAAGCTTTTGAAGCCAGGGAGTGATAGTCTTGAAAATTGTGAAGCTTGTGTAGCCAAGGACAATCTAACGATTGTATCAGTAAAAACGATAGTTAATTCCTCCAATCATCACATGAGAAGAGTGGACTAAGTGATTACACCACCCTGAACCTTTATAAACCTTTGTGTCTATTTACTCTACTGCACTTACTTTATTGCATATTATATCTGTGATTGCAAATCCTACTTTCAATTAACATTTTAAGAATGGACTTATCCGCTGCCCAACATCTTTTACATTGAGAAAAGTTTTTGAAACTCCACTATAGTCATTCACCCATCTCCCCCCTCTGACTATAGTTTCACCATTCTCTTGGATATGATCTTAAAGACTCTGGACAGTAATATGTTCATGAGGATCAAAGACTGCAAAACAGCAAAGGATATGTGGGATAAATTAGTACTGATCAGAGAAGGATCACAAGCAGTCAAAGAAAACAAAGTGTCTGTTGCAAAACAGAAATTTAAAAACTTCAAAATGAAGACTGGTGAATCCATTGATCAAATGGATAACATATTTTCAATCATCATCAGTGAACTGCAACAACTTGGACACACATACCCACAGAAAGAAGTTTGTCTGAAAATCTTGAGAGGTCTACCTGAAAGATGGAAGATCATCACATCAGTACTCAGAGGAACAATAAATCTTGCAAATACTGATACTTTAACTCTGATGTCTCAATTAAAAGGCTCATGAATTTGAGTTGAACGGTGAAGAGAGTGCACCAGCAGAGGCACAAAATGCCAGTGCACTGGTTGCACCCCAGCAAAGCAAAACGGCTGATATAAGCAGTACATAGACACATGAGCTAAAAGAACATATTGTTTTACTGATTAAACGTCTTGACAGGTTTAGTAAGAAGAAGAAATTCAAAGGAAGTTCATCATCAAACAAGAATTCAAGCTCAAGCAAAGACAGATGCTTCAATTGCAAGAAGAAAGGTCACTTCAAGGCAGATTTGCCCTGAAGAAAAAGAAAAATATGAGGATAAGAAGAAATACAAAATCACTGAAAAAGAGAAAGAACAAGAAGGCACTCAAAGCTGAAACCAGTAGTGAAAAGGAATTGAAGATCATCAAGATAAGATCAGACAGAGGCACAGAGTTCCTAAATGAAATTATCAGAACTTATTGTGAAGATAATGGAGTACTACATCAACTATCAGCAGTAGGGACTCCACAACAAAATGGTGTAGCAGAGAGAAGAAACATGACACTCAATGAAGCAGTCAGAACAATGATTGCAGAAGCATGCTTACCAAAGAGATTTTGGGCTGAAGCAGCAAATGCAGCATGTTATACTCAAAACAAATCAATCATAAACAAACATCATGGAAAAACACCATATGAAATCTGGAATGGAAGAAACCTAATATTTCATATCTGCATATGTTTGGATATAAATGTTTTGTTTTGAACAGGAATCAACTGCATACTATTGATGAAAAAGCTGATGAAGCAATCTTTATGGGATACTCAGACACAAGCAAAGCCTTTAGAGTACACAAAAAAAGAACTTTGGTGATTGAAGAGTCAATTCATGTAGTTTTTGATGAACCAAACACAAATGGTGAAAGTCCACAAGATCTTGAAGAAGAAGATGCACAAAAACAAGTCTATATGAACACAACAGTACCAGCTACTATTCTGGATCACACCTTTGACAATCAAGATGAAGCACCAGTCAATACAAGACTAGGGGCACCAACACAAGAACAAGAAGTTGATGCACAAGCTGAAGTTGTAGAAGAACCAAATCAAGAGCAACCTCAACTTGACCTGAACTGGCCGAGAGACCATCCTGAAGAACAAGTCATTGGAGATATTCATACAGGAGTTAAAACCAAAAGACAACTGGAAAGAATGTTAACTTTTTTTCTATCACAGGTGGAAACCAAAACTATAGATGATGCAATTCAAGATGTTGATTGGATTACAGCCATGCAAGAAGAGCTCAATGAATTTGAGAGAAATGAAGTCTGGGAACTTGTTGACAGACCATATATGGCCAACATCATTGAAACAAAATGGGTATTTAGAAACAAGATGGATGAACAAGGAACAGTTGTCAGAAACAAGGCAAGTCTAGTTGTAAAAGGCTACTCTCAAGCTGAAGGAATAGACTATGATGAAACCTTTGCACCAGTAGCAAGATTGGAAGCAATCAGACTTTTTCTAGCTTTTGCAGCATATAAAGACTTCAAAGTTTATCAAATGGATGTCAAGAGTGCATTTCTGAATGGACTTTTTGAAGAAGAAGTTTATGTGGAACAGCCTCCTGGTTTCCAACTCAAAGGGAAGGACGATAAAGTGTACAAGCTGAAAAAGGCACTTTATAGACTCAAACAGGCACCTAGAGCCTGGTATGAGACACTGTCACAATTCTTAATCAACAATAGATTCAACAAAGGGACCATTGACAAGACTCTCTTCAAGCTAGAAGAAGGTACAAGCACATTGTTAGTTCAGATATATGTTGATGACATCATCTTTGGATCAGAAGATGAGAAGCTGTGTGAGAAATTTGCAAATTTGATGAAGAGAAAATTTCAAATGAGTATGATGGGAGAGTTCAATTACTTTCTTGGTTTACAAGTGAAACAAATGAAGGATGACATCTTTATCAATCAAGCCAAGTATACAAAAGACTAGATACACAAATATGGCATGGATACAAGTGGCACAACAGATACACCAATGTGTGAAAGAGTCATTCTTGGGAAAGATGAAACTAGAAAATATGTTGATCAAAAGTTATATAGAGGAATAATTGGATCCCTACTCTACTTAACTGCAAGCAGACCTGATATAGCATTTGCAGTAGGAATCTGTGCCAGATTTCAAGCTCAACCAAAGGAATCTCACTTACTAGCAGCTAAGAGAATCATCAAATATCTAAAGCACACCATCAATGAAGGAATTTGGTATCCAAAAGATAGAGGATTCAAAATAATATCATATTCAGACCCAGACTATGCTAGATGCAAAATTGATAGAAAAAGGACATCTGGAACTTGTCAAATTCTAGGCTGCAAACTAGTATCATGGTTTAGCAAAAAGCAAAACTCTATATCCACATCAACAGTTGAAGAAAAATATATAACATCAGGAAGCTGCTGTGCATAAGTGTTGTGGATCAGACAATAGCTAAGGGACTATGGAATGGAGGAGTAGACAATTATGTGTGATAACACAAGTGCAATATACATTACTGAAAATCCAGTATTGCATTCAAGAACAAAGCATATAGATGTGAGACATCACTTCATCAGAGATCATGTTGAAAAAGGAGTTGTTATTCTAAGGTACATACCAACTGAAGATCAATTGGCTGATATTTTCACTAAACCACTCAGTCATGAAAGATTTTGCAAGCTGAGAACTGAGTTGGGAATGATTGAAATCGATTAAGTTATAAGGAGCAGCTAACTGCAGTAACCAGCTGAGTAACTTCACCAGCTAAGACACTGGTACCCAGCGAAGTTAACTTCAATGATTGTTAGGACCAGTTTTATATAGCAACTCAGTAAAGGAGTCACTACACCGGCCAAGTAACCAGCCAAGTTACACCACCGGTAAATGTCTTGGAGACAACAGCAACGTGAAATGCAAATCAGATTTACACATGTGGTAAATCGAAGAATTTATGGAGAATAATTATATGCAAGATCACCCACGTGGAGTTTAGTTCATAATCATGGAGGAACTATATTACTTTTGAATTATAGGAATGACGGCAACGCCTCGATTCCCGGGATTTATCATTACATACCTCAATCCACTCCCACACTACAATCAAATACCGTGATTTATATACACAAAATCACGCTATTACCTCACCAAATACTTCCATATTCAACCGCAATCACACTACCCAAAATTATTCTATATAAACAACACTTAGAGATTTTCAGAAAATTTCTACGCTTTTGCAATTGATAAACCCTATTTCTCTGAAAAATCCATGCTTTTTCCAAATCTTAAACACTTCAAAACAATGGCTTCATCCTCTGCAACCACTCAAACTGGAAAACAATATGAGAAATCAATCGCCACTGGATCGTTCTTCCAAGCAGAACACTACTTAAAGCTGTGCGGAAATGATGTGGAAAACCTAGGATTGCTGACTTTTCTCAATCCTCTTATCAAAGGTATTTGTTATGAAAGCCTTATTTCATTTTGGAAAACCGCCAAGTTTGTTTTCTGGGCTCTTTGCTGAAAAAGGTGTAGAAATAGATGAATACAAGATTGTTGTGTTTGTCAACGCACACGTATGATAATTACAAACAAAGTAATACAAAACACCAAACTCTCAAATAATGGTCAAACAACAGGTGCCTTTGTTCCACAAAACTTGGATGAACTCTGGGCAACAATCGTAAAAATGGCAAACCCAGGCTCTAAGAAGTTCAATTGTCTTAGATCTGCCTTAAAGAAACCTTTTATTGAATTCAGTGCCCTAATTGGAAAGAACATTTAAGGAAAGCTAGGGGCAAATAATGCCATGACAGAGGCTAGAATGCGCCTTATGGGAATCATTTACAGTAGCTTGGTGTTCAACTGGACCGACTATTTTTTCCTGAGAATCGAAGATCAAATTTAGGGAGAGGCCACCACCGCTAAAAAGGGAATAGCAGAAGACAAGACACAAAAAGGGATCTTCTGGGTAAAGAAGTCCTATGGAATTCAACTCCACTATCTCATGCAATGCCTGAAAGTACCCATCATAAAACTACACAAATTGCATGACTCCAAAATCATATTTACCTACGTCAAACATCAAAAGATAGCCGGAGGTGGGAAGAGAAAACAACCAAGAAGAAACACCTCTGGCCAAAGAAAGAAACAAAAGGTTCAAAGAAATTTGGACAAGGAATATTTTGGAAAAGTAGTGGATGAAGAAGAGGAAGAGGAAACAGATGAAGAACCAGAACACCGAGAGGAAGAAGGCAGTGGTAATGATAACCATCCCAAAAATGAAGGGGTTGAAGAAGAAAATGGAGATGATGATACTCCAGAAGAACCAGCAAACTTATCTGCAAGAGATATTGATGATGAAATTGCTGCATATCTCAAATGGAAGGAGGGTGATTCCAGACTTCAGCATCATAATTCAGAACACATGTTTGAAGAAGAAGCTTGGCTTTCTGGATTTCTTAGGATCACAACCATGGTTGGTGTACTTGATGAATCTCCACTTTGGGACATGATAGATGCAACAAAGGCAAAAATGCCTCAGATTTCTGATGAAGAATATGGTGAATCAGATGATGAGAGTGATGATCATGATGATGATGATAGTAATGACCAGGATGATGGTGATGATGGTCAAAATAATGCTAATGAGGAGACAGCAAATGCATTTGATGATGATGTCCCTCTTAGTGCATTTTTGTACAGCACCCTTCCTCAGCTGATGCTCAACAAGAGCAAACTACAGCATCTGAGTTCAATTCTGATCTAACCAGTCATAGAGAACAACAATCTACTGATGTATCAGCTGAACCCACACTAGTTGTAGACACTGGATCGGTTGCTGCTACTCCAGCTAAGTCTGTCCACGGCAAAGAGCAAGGGGGAACAGGAGAAGATGTTGAACCTGAAATCTCCACAACTCAAGTACTCGAAGAAGCATAAAAAGGTGTTGATGTTACTCAACCGGAAAGAGAACAGTAAAGAGAGCCAGAGTTAACTGACATTAGGCAAAAATTTGCTCAACTCTGTATTGGCATCTCTAATGAATCCTTTCAAAAGGCGGCTGATCTATTAGCTGAGGAGCTGGAACAACACGCAATGTATCTCAGATCTATGACTATAGCCTTCAAGGATGAAAGCCACTCAATAGAGAGAAGATTTCAGGCTATTGCTGAGTACATTGATGCACAAAACATTGTTGTGCAAAGGCAAGGTGACTTGATGCGCCAGATGAGTATAAATTTCACCAACAATATTGCAGGCCTTAGACAGCATGTTTCTCAAGAAAACGAGTCAATGGGAATGACTTTTGGAACCAGAACTGGACGTGTGACAAGGAAATTGTCTAATCATGATAACAGATTCACGTCTGTTGAATCTAAATTAGACACTCTAATTGATACAGCTGAGGCTACAAACAACATCCTATTGCAACAAAAGGGATGATGCTGCCAAAACGGGGGAAAGAGATGATAAGCCTTAAGGATCAACAGTCAGACCCCCAAATTTTACTGAGGAACAACTAAGAGCAAGGGATAGTGAGATAAGAATATGAAATGAAGCTGAAGAACAACTAAGAAAGGCTAGACAATAGAGGGAAAGGGGCACAAAAGAACCATGTATTGGATTCCCTCATCCTATCCAAAGAAGATATGATGATAGAGATAGATCAGAAAGGCACCAAAGGCTTGGATCTAGTTAGCTAAGAGGCTCAGCAAGTCAACACAGATCCAGCACAAGCAGAGGTAGCAGCAGTACTAGATATGCTGGTGAGAAAAGAGCTTTCATAACTCACAGAAACAAGCAAGAGTATGATGCTGAGATATTAGACAATGTAAGAGAGTTTTTGAGAACTCAAGATAGTCTGTATCCCAACCAAAACCAAGATGAAGCACGGGCTAACTGGCTAGGCTATTATGATGAGATGATGAGAGCTGATATGGCCAAAGTTTACAATGATGTAAAAAGAGAGTATGCATCTCTTAAGCAAAATACTGGATCTGGCTCAACCAGCAGACCAAGTCAAGCCATACCCCTTACTGCAAAAGGACCAGAAGATCTATCCAATGAACAACATGAGGATTTCAACAACGTGGTAAAATTCTTCAGTCCTATACGGAAAATGGACCGTTAGGAACAATGGGGTCTAATCAAGAATCTCAAGTTTGCTGATTCACACATTACTGAAGCTAAGGATAGACTTGAGAATTACTTTGGAGAACCCAAGGCAAATGAGACTATGCCTGACTTCCACATACTCATCAACAAGAGAGTATTTCTTGGGGTCTCTGAGTACACTGCTATGGCTTACTGGAAATGGAAGTTCCCAGAAATTGATTGTTAAGACATGGAGGAGGTTCAGACTAAAAAGTTCATGAGGTACAAACAGAACTTAAGAAAAATGTAGATGTAGCATTCTGACTCTGTCTTGAACTTACCTATCTTATTGCCTTTGCATGGATGAATAAAATTTCTAAGTTTTATTCTATTGTTATTATGCAAATTTGCATACTTATGTTCAATCTTATGAGGGTTTTGGTATCATCAAAAATGGGGAAATTGTTAGGAACATTTTATTATGTTCCTAACAATTTCCCCCTTTTTGATGATGATTAGGGTTGATGATGATTAGGGTTGTAAGTGATCTCACTAAGTATGTGATAAATCGTCATCAAAACACAAATATTATTTCCAACAATTTCCTCCTTTTTGATGATGTATCATAACCCTCCCTAAAAGCAATAATAAGAGAATAATGCAAGAAATCATAACGAATTAAAATAACAAACTAAGAACATCTGAGTTTATTACAAAGCGAACTGAATAACTAGATTGATTACAATTTTTCTTTTTCCAAAGACAACATCTTTTCTCCAAGGAAAATGCTTCTTTAAGTTTCTAGAAGTCTTCTTGCCTTTCCTTCTTCTCTTGATTCATTATATCTGGGCTTGAAATGCAGGTATTCATTTATCAACCGATTTGCTTCTTCGTTATCTTGGTTCTTGAGTTTTATCAAAATCTCTTTGATCTCCTTATCCATCGTCTTCTCTTCTCCTTCTAAAATAAGACTAAGTTCCTTTCCTTTAGTCTTCAGAATATTTTCCCCTTCAGTTTTTGTCTTTTTGCCTTCATTAGCCTTCAAATTTTCCTTCAACCTGGCACAGATTTCAAGCTTCTTCCTGATGTTCAACACAGCTTTAACTGAGGCTTCTTTATCTTCCTCAGTTCTTGTTTCTTCAAAGGTTTCTTCTGAAATTAATTCTTCGATCAGATTATCAACTGCTTCTCCATTTTGTTGAATAGTAAGTAGATCAGCATCTACTTGTCTGTCTTGTTCTTCAACCAACAGTTTGACATAGATTCCTTCAGCTTTGTCAACTCTTTCAGTTTTATCATCAACAGCATTACCTTCAGCTTTATCTTCCCCCTTGTTTGAAGATATGCAAAAGCTTTCTTCAAATAACTTGTTCAAGGTAATGATGTTGGAGAATTTGTTCAATCGTGAGTACTGTGCTGTTGAAATAAATTTTTGTAAGTTTTGGAGCTTCTGTTGTAGAGTCTCTACCAGGCTTTCGATGATCATTTTTAATTCTTCCAATTTCTCCTCAGTTTCAGTTTCTTGCCGCTGAGATCTTCCAGTTGCATCATGGGGAATATCCTTCAGTACAAATTTGCTTGTAGACGCTTCATGAATTTGAGATGAGGAACTGGCTTCATGATAATGACTTAATAACTTTCTCTCATACTCATTCGTGCAAAATTCAGCATCTTCCAAGGCTTCTCTTTGATCTTCAGTAAATTCTTCATGCATCTCAGTTTGAAGTTCACTTTCCTCAGTTTCATCTTCAATCAGGATAGTGTCTTCAGTTTCAGTTTTCTTTGTAAGAAATTTGTTCCACATCCTTCTTTGTCTCCTTAAAGATCTTTCATCCAGATTTACAGTTTCACTTGAGCTAGAGTTAGAAGTTTCTCTCCTGTCTTCCTCATAGAATTTTCCCTTCTTCGATCCACTAGCCATTGATTTCTTTATTACTTCTGTTTCTGTGGATTTTGAGGTGGAGAAATAGTTCAGTATGCTTTGAACCAGATAAGTGAATCCTTTTTTCAATAAAAACTTTTCTCCAGTAGCCTTCCTTCCTTTGGCTTTTGCTTTTTCGTCTGAAATTTGTTTGACTAGTTGCTTGAGAACAAACTTGTTCCAATCCAGTTTTTCTTCAAACCAAATAGCATAGATTAGTTTCATCTTCTCTGTTGACAGAGTGTAGAGATTCCAAGTGTGACCAATAACATTTTTGGTCAGAAGAATTGTCAAGAATGCGAATTCTTGTTTCTGTTGATAAATGGATCCAATGAAATTCTTCTCATTTTTGTTGAGTGCTGTGACATTCCAAAGTTTGCCTTTTTCTTCATTTCCAAAAGTGAGAGATGAAGATCCTCCAAATATGTCCAAGCCAAAGACTAGGGAAAGCAGCTGTTCATTAACGGTAATGCTCTTATCTTGAACTACTGTCCTAAAACTCTTTCCATCATCGGCGATTACGGCGTTTTTGTAGAAATCTTTGATATTTTCTCGATGCAGAGTATCGACCTTTGTATCAATCAGATTTTCAAGTCCTCAAACCTTTTTGATTTTGTCTGCAATCTGGGTTGAAAGGATGGAGTTTGGGAATTTTTGACTAAAATTGTCTAGACTTATGGTGATTCTTTCATCAATGTTGTATAGCTCCATGGATTAAGAATTCTTGGGGGAACTTGGAATGTTTTGAAATTGATTGAGCAAGATTTTGTCAAGATTGCGTTTCTGAGTCTCTCAATCATTTCCAAATAAGAGTCGTGTCGCAATCAATGAGATTTGTAGGGATGTACATCTACTTCTTCTCCTTGATTGACACATGGCTTTAGGTGATTTGTCTTGTCAGCCCAAGCAACAGATGGTAGCTGGAAATTTTTCTGCTTTTGACCAATTTGACCTTCATCAGCTTTTGCCTAGAAGTCGGTTTTCTCCAGTTTTAGCAACATAAGAATTGACTTAGCCTGCAAAACAGTTTGAAGTTTTCTTCGGTACCCACATCTTTTTGGGTCCGGCTGGATTAGTTACTGAAGTATAAACTTCAGTTTCTTTGATGAGAGAATTAATCTTTCTCATCTCTTTCCTAGATAGACCATTACGCTCAACTTTAATCGATTTCACAAGGATTCTTTTTGATTTATCATCTTTATTTCCTTTGTGCAATCCACTAGGTCTTCCAGTATCTTGGTGTCTGGAGTTTATATTCTTTGAAACCTCAAGACTGGGTAAGGGTGAGAAATCATCATTGCTTTTGTCAAATTTACTAGACATTAATCTTTCAGCTACATTTGACACTTCAGTTTCAAGAAACTCATTCCACTCTTTTGCTTTGTCAAGTTTTATATCTTTTAGTTTCAACTCCAGTGTGAGTTTTTCCACTGTCTTGACAAGCTCAGAGTTTCTTTGACTGAGTTCGGCAGATGATAACTGAGTTGAAGAATGTAACTTTCCTTGATTGTTTTTTACGGCTTCGTCGTTTGAATGTACATTTTCTTGTTGCTCTAATGCATCTTTTATACCATCAGTTACTCACAATAACTTTCTTTCCTCTTTTTCTGAGAATTTACTTAGTGATGGAACTTCTCTGGATTTGTCATCATACACATTGAGATCGCTATCCACATCATCACTGAGTTGTGGTTCTGGATTTGTATGTGAATCTGTAGAACTGAACCTTTCAAAAACTTGATTCTGAAAATCAGACATATTTTGCAAACAGTTAGTCAGGGGGTAGGTAAGCCAATTTTTAATTCTAGATATATCCATTCAATTGAGTGCTTTCACAACTGATACAGTGAGGGGTTTTCAACAACTGGTTTGTAGGATATCTGGATCACTTCCAAACGGAAGAACTGCTCCGATACCAATTGTTGGTCCCTTGGAAAGGCTAACAAAAGTTTAGAGGGGGGTGAATAAACTTGTCACCAAAAACTTCCCCAAAACTGAAAGTACCCATGGAACTGAGTTTCTATCAAACTCAAACTGAACTATCAAACTGATACACAATATGACTCAGTTCATTTTCGTTCCAGCCCCTTTAATCCAGTTCCTTCTTTTCCTGGTAACTGATAATCTTTATCCTTAAGATTATTCAGTTTTACATGATCTATAGTTCAGTTTCAGGTCACCACAGACTTGCCTGAATCCTGACTTATAGTCACGACTTAATCAGCTTCTAACTGAGTTTGCCACCTCAGTTCTTCAGTCTTCTTAGACAAGCCGACTGAGTCTGTGTCCCTCAGCAAACGTCAGTTCTTTCATAACTGAGTCTGATCCCTCAGTTCTTCATATGTATACTCTGTTTTCTTGCTGTGACTCAGCTGTTTGCCTAGTTCCTATCTATTACAGTGCTTGTCTGAAACAACCTATACAAAGTTTAGACTCTAGATAGAAATTATACATTTTTCTCTAGACCATTTCTTGCTTCTTCTTTCATTATGCACTATAACAATTAGTTATGACTTCATCATCAAGGGTTGTAAGTGATCTCACTAAGTACGTGATAAATCATCATCAAAACACAAATATTATTTCCAACACATCAATTTGATGTGCTCTCCATCTTTCACGAGTTAGGCATGAAGGAGTTAAACGAGACATCAATTACCCTTCAATAGGCTGATAAGTCTATGAAACAACCATGTGGGGTTGTTGAGGATGTTCTGGTTAAAGTTGACAAGTTTGTGTTCCCAGTAGACTTTTTTGTGCTAGATATGGAAGTTAATAGTGATGTTTCACTCATCTTAGGAAGACCTTTCCTAGCAACGAGTAAAATATTGATAGATGTTCATAAAGGTGAGTTAATCCTAAGAGTGAATGATGATAGAGTGGTGTTCAATGTAATGAAGACAATGGGCTACATGCGAGATGAATGGGAGGCATGTTATAAAATGGGTCGTATCGCGGAATCAGGGTCCATCTAACCGACCCCTGATCAAGAGGATTAACCGAAGTAATCCAAATAGGGATGTGGTCCGACCGATAAATGGATAAGTGATAGACAGAGTGCTGCGGGAAGAGGTTGCGCCACCCCATATTGGCCACCCCCGATCCAACCGAACTCTTGTCTCCAAACCATCTACGTGCTTATACCAAGTAAACGGTGCTCCAACAAACCCTAAATCCATAAGATCACAATCTGTGAAGGCATTCTGAAAATTTGCAATCTTTGGGTACATTCTAAGGTTCGGTCTATCCTGCTCTGTCCGCAATAATACCTCGTTCAAATCCCCCACCACAAGCCATAAAAGCGACATATGCATATACCAAGTGAAATTCCATGGTGTGTTGTAGCGAAATAATGTATTTGAGATTTATTTCATTGTTTCAGTACTGTAGTGAACAGTGTATTTCGGTAGTGAATAGTGAATTTGGTGTTTTGAAATTTACTTACTGTGGGTATTTTCGTAGTGTAATGTATGATTCGTCATTATAATTACCTACTTGTTTTTCCGGTTTCCGAAATCCTATTTTTCATCTTTTCTCACTTTCTTGTACTTTATTCTCACTTGCACAAATAGAAAGTTGTTGTAAATGCCTGATAAAACTTTAATGACAAGGGAAAAATTAGCCCTCGCCACATGTCATCCTCTCATTGACCAAACAATAAATGAAGACATAGAAACTGCATTATTAAGGGCCAGGAGCCTCACTTTATGCCTTAGGGTAGGCCTGAACCCCAGGTGGGAGGTCTCACCCGTTCTTCCGAACAGCATCACCGCATGTCGTCTAGGTTGCTAGGGAGCTCGGGTCTACGTAGTACGGGCCGATTCGGTTTGGAAAGGCTCGATGCAGGTCGGCCACAAGCTTCCTTATCTGATTTTTGCACATGTAAAATATACGATAATTATGAAAAGATCCTAAGGGGGTTATAAAACCCCAAACACGTTCTCAAAAACCGTTCCACATTAGACGACGTGGGCAGAAATGCCTCGAACCCTGGAAAATGTTATGACAGTGTCATAACAGTAACTCTGCCACCTGGCAGAGTAAGTCATTACGAATTCTACAATTCTAGATGACAGTGGCCGAACAACACCTTTAACAGATCCGACCTCACAACGAGTAGTTCAGTCAGATCTAGGGGGCTTATGACGAGGGAAAAATTAGCCCTCGCCAAGTGTCATCATCTCATTGACCAAACAAAAAATGAAGACAAAGAAACTACATTGTTGAGGGCCACGAGCCCCACTTTATGCCTAAGGGCAGACCACAGCCCCAGGTGGGAAGTCCTACCCATTCTTCCGAACAGCACCACCGCAGGTCGGCTGGGTTGCTAGGGAGCTCGAGTCTACGTAGTAATGGTTGAGTCGGTCTGGAGAGGCTCAATGCAGGTCGGCCAGAGCCTTTCTTATCTGATTTATGCACATGTAAAATATACGATAATTGTGAAAAGATCCGAAGGATCCTTCTCCTAATAGGACTCTGATCCTGTCATTAAATGTCATTTAAATAACCGTAATTATCTCTTAAAAATATGGGATAGATACGGAAGAATCCCCAATCCTTAGGGGACAAGAAAACCAGACGAGATGTCCTCTATATAAACAATCCCAGAACTACGAATAGACTTGATTCCAATACACACTTTGGATACGTAGGCAACTTGGGAGAAAATATCTCAAACCCGACGATTTTTTGCATCGTCAAATGGCACAAGAATGAGGGCCTTCTCCGGACAATTCGTTTAAGATCCATCGTAACCATGCCACAAAAGCAGACCGAAAAGAAAGGTCAAAAGGAAACCATCCTGGGTGGTGGTCAAAAATGGTAAAGACGGACGACAATAGATCCCGCCACCAACCAGAATCCACAAGGGCACGAAGTTCTGTTAGATCCTGCTCAACAAGCTGTAGCGGAGCAGTTGGCTGCCATGGATGTAACAACTCTAAACGCCATCGTCCCATCGGTATGATCAACAACATCTCTAGTGGGCCAAGCGATTAAACCCGTGATGAGGATAGGTTCCAGACTCTTATGATTAGTTTTCAGTCTTTAATTATGCAAATTTAATACAGTTTTTTTTCAATCGGGCTAAAATCGCGTTGTTCCTAATGTGTGATTTTTATTATTATTTCAATCATACGTTGATTTTCCACTTTTACGCGTATGAATGGCTCTGATCAAGTTTGCAGGATAAACACACACTTAACAAGCTTGCAAAGGAAAACTTATTAACTCCACAGGACGGACATCAAACTGAGCTCCGCAGGTCGGACTCAGCAAAATTTATGTCTGCAGGACACAGAAGCAGAGCTCCGCAGGACGGACTCCGTTTAAATTGCTATGATTGACATATGAGCACCGCAGGTCGGACTCAATAAACATATGTCAGCGAAATTTCATAAGTGACCAGGACTGACAACTGAGCTTCATAGGACTAACTCAGCAAAATTTATTAAGTCTACAGGATAGACTAACTGAGATCCGCAGGACGGACTCAACAAAATTTATTAAGTCGACAGGACAGACTAACTGAGATCCGCTGGACAGACTCAACAAAAATCATTAAGTCAGCAGGACTTACAACTGAGCTTCGCAGGATGAACTCAACAATATTTAATAAGTATGCAGGATAGACTAAGATCCTCAGGACGGACTCCGCAAAAATCATCGAGTCCGCAGGACGGACAAACTGAGCTTCGCACGATGAACTTAGCAAAATTTATTGAGTCTGCAGGATAGAAAAACTAAGTTCCAAGGGACGGACTCAACCAAATTTATTAAGTCCGCAGGACGGACAAGCTGAGTTCTGCAGGTCAGACTCAATACGGTTTGCAAAGGACAAACCATTTATGTCCGCAGGACGGACAAACTGAGCTCTGGAGGACAGACTCATCATATATTATTTATGTCCGTAGGACGGACTCAACATATATTATTTAAGTCCGCAGGATGGACAAAATGAGACCCGCAGGACGGACTCAGCATATATTATTTAAGTCCACAGGACGGACAAGCTGAGCTCTGCAGGACGGACTCAGTGTAATGTCGAATAAGTATGCAATATCGGAGCATCGCTGGACAGATCCAACAAATAGATTTCGGCTGAGGAAAAACTAAGTCAAGGTCTTTAAGTATGCCATCCAGAAATGATAACTTGTAGCATGGCACACTGGGGGACCGAGCAGAATTTTATCAAGCAAGTGGTAAAAGTTAAGACTTGCAAAATGGAAGTATGGAAAAATTTCACAAGAAAACAGCGGAAAAAGCAAGGTAAGTTGCAAAAAGAGTTCTTCATAAATTATAATTTTTATACTCGTCATTTTCTCTTTGTAATTGTACATTTTTTCAAAAATAAATACAGTATGCCAGACAAACTCAAAAAATAAGTCTGCAGGTTAGACACAAAAAATAAGTCTGCAGGTCAGACTCAAAAAAAAAGTCTGACTGACAGACTCAACAAAAAAAAAGTCTTCCTGACAGACTAAAAAAAATGAAGTGCGCAGGTCAGACTCAAAAAATAATTCTGCGGGTGAGACTCAAAAAATGAAATCTATAAGTCGACTCAAAAATAAAAAAAATAATATATATATATATATATATATATATATATATATATATATATATATATATATATATATATATATATATATATATATATATATATATATATATATGTATAGCCTGTCAGATGAGACTCAAAAATAAGTCTGCAGGTCAGACTCAAAAAATAAAGTCTGCCTAACAGACTCAAAAAATCAGTATGCCTGACATACTCAAAAAATGAAGTCTGCCGGTCAGACTCAAATAATAAAGTCTGCATGACAGAGTCAAAAAAAGAAGTTTGCCTGACAGACATAAGACTGACTTCTACAAGTCAGATTCAGCAAGTTGCAACATCCAAACTTCTTAAGTCTGCAGGGCAGACATCAAATTGCAGAGCCCTGCAGGTAAGTTTCAGAGGCAAAAAATCCACAAACACTACTAAGTATGTCATCCAAAAAACTATAAGTTAATGCATGGCATAATGGGGGGGGGGGGGGCACGACACCCCACTGCGGATCAAATTACTTCAGGTAAGTGCTGAAAATAAAATTAAGACAAGAGAACTTGCAAAAATTTGCATATATTATAAAAACATTGTACATGATACAATTTTGAAACTTTTCTCCAAATGATGTAAGTCAGACTCGAAAGCTCGAGTTCCACATGTCGGACTCAACAAAGTTTGCAGGTCAAACTCAACGAATTGAGCTCCGTGGTCAGACTCAACAAATTTTGCAGGTCAAGCTCATTGAATTGAGCTCCACAGGTCAGACCCAATCAAATTCATTAAGTCTACAGGACGGACAAGTTGAGCTTTGCAGGTTGTGGACTCGGTCTAAAATCATTCAGTCTGAAAGATAGTTAAATTGAGATTCATCAAGACGAACTCAGCAATACATTTAAGCATTGAGCTCTGCAGGTCAGACTCAACTCTAAGCTCTGCAGGTCAGACTCAACTCTAAGCTCTGCATGTCAGACTCGGTAAGTTTGAAAAAAACCAAACTCTCAAGTCTGCTGGACAGACAAACTGAGATCTGCAGGTCAGACTCAACAAGCTTACAGATGTAAAACTCACTAAATCCAAGACACATGAAAGTGTTGAGCTCTTTAGACCAAACTCAAAGAAAAACTAAGTATGCCATCCAAAAACTACAAGTTAATGCATGGCATAATAAGGGGCAAGATACCCTACTAATGGAGCGCTTAAAATAAGTACTGGTAATAAAGTCAAGGCAAAACCACTTGGTATAAAACTTTGCACGTATTATACAATAATTGTATGAAAGTTACAAATTTTTAGAGCAAAACAAACAAAAGAAAAGTAAGTCCACAAGAACCTTGATCTATGCATCAGGAGCTGGACTTTGTTGTTGCTCAGAAGAAAGAGGAGGCAAGCGAGCGGCTAAACAGATGGCTCGACCCGAGAGACGCTGACGAGAGGCTGCAGCTTAGCGAGAGTATTTGGACACAATGTCCACCCCTTCTTTGAACTCTTTCAGATGCTTGTCACAGATTGCATCCATGCTAGGGTTATACAAAGCATGGATGGCCAGGAAATCCACAGCAAGGCCAACAAAATGACTCTTAGCTTCTTCAACTCCCAATGTATAGCAATGGTTAAGGAGAAGAATGAGCAGCAAGAGCAAACTTATTTGAAGCCATGTACTCCTAGTTGGTTCTAGTAATCCGACCCAGAACATCAGCTTCCAGCTCATTCTTCTTAGTACGGAGCTTCGCCGCTCGCTCTAACTCAATTTTCTCTGTGGAAAACTGGTCGTCTGTGACTTGAAGACTAGCATCATAGTTGTCTTCTCTAGCCTTTTGCTCAGCCTTCTGAGCCATGAGTTGCTTCTCAAGAGCCTCTACCTCTTTTTCTTTGGATTCAACAGAGCCCTTAAGCCTTTCCTGATCTACACGTATGTCGGTAACCTTCTTTTTTAGATTCATCTAGATGGCGGAAGACTTAGCAAATCTTCTAAAATCTTCATGGCCAATCCAGTTTCCCTACATAACGAAGCAGCAAACATGAGAAACATTATCAAGTTGAAATGCAAAACTCAGATAGAAAATATGAACTTACATATTCCATGGAACCAAAGCCCGTTCCAACCAGCCTGTTAGCATTCCGCTCCGGTTCGGTAGCAGCATCTTCTCTTTAATGAGACTGATCTTGAGCCTCATTAGGAAGGGTAGCAGATTTGTGCTTTTTCTTGGGCCTTCCCTCATGAGGGTTCACAGGAACCCCACCTTAACCCCCTCTTTTAGAGTTAGTCATCTTCTCACTCCTGGTCAGCTTTATCCAGAGTGATATGGCCAGTGTCCCCTTTCGGAACAGAGATGGCCGGGACCAATGCATCAAGGTGAACAGACAGTATCTGGACCCCAGCAGCATTCAGGTCAGTGCCCACAGATCAAGCTAGAGGAGGCTCCACACTTGTAGTCCTCTCAGTATCCTAGCTCTGTTCGGGCTGACTATCTTCAGCCTTATCATATCCTGTACCAGCCAGTAATGCAGCAAAGTCTGCCACTACAACGGTTAGACAAAAAATGAAGAAAAATACAAGGACAAGTAAAACATACAAGGGAAAAAGAAGAAGAGAAGTCCTACGGACATCCCTCCCCTCATCACTAAGGGTCATGCCCAACATCTGTTAACCGAGCAGCGATGATCAGCTCAGTGAAGAAGTCCTCGACGTTCATGGGGATACCCGACTCTCGGATACCTATTAATAACTCCTCACTAACAGTGGGGCATACGTCCTCTAGTTTTTGCCGACGATCGGAGGCCGTCTTCTCCAGGTCGGCGATCTTCCTCTTTAACTTCACCTTGTTGGCCAAAGATGTAGCAAGCCTTGCAAAGGTCTCCTGGCCAGTAAGGATCCCTGCATCATCAAGTCATCAATTATGGGGAATCCTACCAAGTTACATACAAAGTATAACTGAAGAAGCGAGACTTACATATTTTATGTCCTTAAAGCTAGCATTAGCCATCTGCTGATCGGACAACTGATTCGACAAGGGTTATAAAACCCCGAACATGTTCTCAAAAACCGTTCCACTTTAGACAAGGTGGACAGAAGTGCCTCGAACCCTGGAAAACGTTATGACAGTGTCATAACAGTAACATTGCCACCTGGCAGAGTAGGTCATTAAAAATTCAACAAGTCTAGATGACAGTGGCCGAACAACACCTTTAACAGATCCGACCTCACAACGAGTAGTTCAGTCAGATATGTGGGGCTTATGACGAGGAAAAATTAGCCCTCGCCACGTGTCATCATCTCATTAACAAACAATAAATGAAGACAGAGAAACTTCATTATTATGGGCCAGGAGCCCCACTTTATGCCTAAGGGCAGACCTGAACCCGGGTGGGAGGTCTTACCCGTTCTTCCGAACAGCACCACCGCATGTCGGCTAGGTTGCTAGGGAGCTCGGGTCTACGTAGTATGGGTTGAGTCGGTCTGGATAGGCTCGATGCAGGTCGGCTAGAGCCTTCCTTATCTGATTTACGCACATGTAAAATATACGATAATTATGAAAAGATCCTAAGGATCCTTGTTCTAATAGGACTCTGATCCTATCATTTAAATAACCGTAATTATCTCCTAAAAATAAGGGATAGATACAGAAGAATCCCCAATCCTTAGGGCACAAGAAAACCGGACAAGATGTTCTCTATATAAACAATCCCAGAACTACGAATAGACTTAAGTGCAATACACACTTTGGATACGTAGGCAACTTGAGAGAAAATATTTCAAGCTCAGTTTAAATCACCACAAAATCATCCCTTCATTCATCTTTTCTATGATTCTTTGGTCTTGGATTATCGTCACTAGGAAAATACGGCCTAAATTTAAACTCGACGATTTTTTGCATTGTCATTTAACAATGTCCTTTTCAATTTTCCCAATTGTCTATTAAATCAATTAATTGTAGTAGCAATGTAAAAAAGCTTCCAGAATTAAACACAGTATAATAATAAGAATATCTATTATATAGCTGTCTGTACTTACGTAGCTAGCTATTGACAGAATATTAAAGTTCCACTATATAATGAAAAGCTCATCGTAGCTCCTAAACCACTCCTACCAATTAACATCGGATAAAAATGGTGAAGTATAATTCTTTCTCCGTTGTATTCATCTGGGTCATTATGTTTGGTGAGAATTACCTGTTTTTAATCACCCCACTAAATTTATTGGGGACACCCCACTGTATATATATATATGTTGCTTATCAAAATTGGATATTTGACAGGTGCAGTTGCGGAACTAGAAGGAAGAAGATTGATGGGGAGTGATGAAATGCTACAAAATTTTACTCCTCCGGGCTTGGATCCACCGACAAGTGATCAAAACTCCCTTACGACTACTACTACAAACGGCCGCGAATTAGGCGATGGAGATGAAACGGAGTCCTGGTTCGATGAATTCATCGATTTTCCAAATGATGAACCGGATTCGGATACTTTAGAAAAGCAAGACGTTCCATGTGTGTCATCTGTTCCATGTACGCCACCTCCCACCACCACCACCACCACCGCCGCCGCCGCCGCCGCCGCCTCGACTTTTGATGGAGAGTATCGATGGGTGCATGAATTCCCAGACGCTCCATTTACGTCAACTACCATGACCAATAATGGAGAGTATAGATGGGTGTACGATTGGCAAGAGGGTACGTGGGTGACCGAAGACGGTGTTTTAGGCTACGGACAGTAGATATTTTTGTGGAAAAAAAAAATTTGTCACTAAAATTGGGAATTTTTGTCACTATAGTCCTTCGTTGCATATGTGGCGATGCTAAAGGTTTTTGTAGAGACAAGTGTAATATTTCTCGCAAAAGTATTCTATTGTACGTGACAAAACCCTAATATTAATCACTAAAGCTTTCCAAATCATTAGTGAGCGTTGTCACTAAATCTTTCTAGATCTTCGGTGACTGTTGTCACCACAAAGCACTAAATGTGACAATACTATTATCACAAAAGGCTCCAGAATTCATCACTGAATGGTTTCTCTCACCGAAGGATAGAAACACGTTTTTTCTTCAATGACAAACACTTTGTCACTAGAAGTCATCATTAGTGACTGTTGTCACTATAAAGCACTAATAGTCTTGCAAAGGCACAGGAGAGAAGTAATCTGCAGCCAAGTCAGCGTGGAAAATATGTCCATATATGCTAAAGTTTAAGTGATATATACTAAACCTCATGAAGTAAAACGGATACCATCTTGCACAGTAAACTCGATTTCATCTAACGACGAGACCAGAGTTCCACAATCTAGCAGAGCTTCATATTTCACTAAAAAAGAAAATCAGTAGGCTAATATCCATTTTGGGGCAAAATTAGGATTTTAGTCCTCTAACTTGGCCTATTTTGGATTTTAGTCTTGCTCCTGCTCCGGTGAGGAAAATGGTCCTCTAAGTTTGCTTTTTTTTTTTTGGATTTTAGTCCTATCCGCCGGAAATAGCTGATTGGGCACCGGAATTTTTAAAAATAGTCCTCTAACTAGGCTGCCACGTAAGCTTTTTTTAAAGATTCCGGTGCCCAATCAGCTATTTCCGGCGGATAGGACTAAAATCCAAAAAAAAGCCAACTTAGAGGACCATTTTCCTCACCGAAGCAGAGCAGACTAAAATCCAAAATAGCCAAGTTAGAGACTAAAATCCTAATTTTGCCTCCATTTTGGAGTATAGGATTGATAAAAAATGAAGATTTTCATCATCTGCATTTCCATGAAAATAAATTAATGTGGATATCAAAAGCTAATGCACCCTAAAAAGATGTGTTCAAGTGCAAGATAAAAAGCATAGTGTTATCCCTTCGGAAAGGAAAGGCTAAAAAGCAACAGAATGTATTTGAACAGAGAATATATTTGAAATAGAAACCCAGTTTGTGAAAAATCTCCTTTAGCATGTTCATCCTTAGGTTATAAATTAAATCAGCTTCTCACTTCACAAAATCCATCTACTCGAACATAAACTACATTTCACAAAAATAGAACAGACTGATTCAACAACTCAACTAAATTAATATCCAAACCCCTTCAGTCCGTTTATTTCCTGTAAATCTAAAAACAGAACTTCAAAGAATGCAGGAAAATAAAGATGGAAATTATGAAATTATCAAACCATAATATGTACTCGAAGCAGCCTGACTAAATAAATTTATTATAGAGTTTTGTATCATTGTATGGGATACCACCATTAGCTGATTTTGAGAGACCATACATAGCTATAGAATCAGAAGCAGCATGTTTTTTTCTCGAGATTCGTGCCGGTTTTACTTCTTTTCTTCCAATCTCTGCCATTCCTTTTTCTTTGTGACATCACATCAAACAGTTAATGGAAATGGTGAGTAACTCACAGCTTAAATGAAAACCTGGAAAGATCTTCTGCAAGTAAAATAAGATAGAAACCCCATCTTCATTTGGTACTTCAAGATCCTTCAATGAAAACAGTACCTCATCGGTGTAGTATGGAGTCAAAACACTAGCCAATGACACAAAAATGAGAAACACAAGAGTTAATTGTGAATCAAGAATGGTTTGCTGACTCGTATTTAGAGGTTTTGAAGACCCGTCAAAAAAAAAATAGCAACCCTGAGAATTTAACATTCATACAATTATGTAAAAGCAACTACAACTTTCACATACACAGTTTTCAATGAAAAAAGACATACTCTGTACAAGGTTTTGATACTGGATGAAGGCCTTCAGCAAATTCGATTTCCTCCTGCAGTTCTGCTACAAGATTTGTGTAGTACGGAAATTAGTCAATTGAAATAGGAGTAAGCTCTTAAAAAATGAATTTCCTATGCTATCGTTGCTTCCATTTCTTAAAAAAATGAATTTCTTAAGAAAAAAGATAAAAATGAAATCTGGAAGTTGACGTAATAAGAGAGGGTTAATTTGATTTTTAGTCCTCTAACTTTCCATGTTTTTGTAAACAGTCCTCTTTTTGCTCCAGTAGCATTTTTAGTCCTATAACTTTCTATTTTCTGGATTTTTAGTCCTTTTTGCCAATTCATCACCGGAGCTCCGACGAAGTGCTTAGGTGGCAGCCATGTGGTAGCATTTTCAGTCCTATAACTTTCTATTTTCTGGATTTTTAGTCCTATAACTTTCTATTTTCTGGAGTTTTAGTCCTTTTTGTATATACCCTAAGCACTTCACCGGAGCTCCGGTGATGAATCTGCAAAAAGGACTAAAAATCCAGAAAATAGAGACTGAAAATGCTACCGGAGCAAAAAGAGGACTATTTACAAAAACAGGGAAAGTTAGAGGACTAAAAATCAAATTAACCCTAATAAGAGATGCTTAAAAAAGTGTCCCAAAGAAGGAAGACCTCTGATGTCCATTAGGTAATTTCTAAAACAATAATCCCCATATTCATGAATATCACAGCAGATTTGAAAACCACCACAAATGGATACTAATTAGCCAAAAACCATGTCAACAAATGGAAAACAACCAGAAAAGCAGGAAGGTCCAGTAGTGATTGGCTTCCAAGAAACATTGAGCATAAAGAACATTTCAGTAAAGTGACTTAAACTCTACATCTAATGGAACCAATATGAAGGCTCACCTGTGTGATGGACAGCTGAGAAGTGTATTCAATTCTGTGCATCACTAGGGTGGAGTCTACTGATGCTTCTGTCAGCAGAGTGAAGTCTACTGAGTACTGGAATACAGCAGGGTCCCACGTCTGCTATTTCTGTTATGTGACAGCTATACAGTGTCATTAAAAGGAGGACACATGTAGGGGTATTTATGGCATATCAGACAAAGATTCCTTGACGGCTAGGGTTTAGGGATTTGTGCCTATAAATACAGTTGTTGTTGCATTGTCTGTGTGTGTGAAATCTGTAACTCAGTGCATAATAATAAAGATCTCTTTTCTGCCCGTGGTTTTTCATCTCTCTCACTTTGAGAGAGCACTACAAGAAAATATACTTTTCGCGGCTTGGTATTGGCAGTGTGCTTTTGAAACACGCCGCAAATGTAGCTATTTACGGCTTGCTAGACTTCTTACGCTACAGATATTTAATGTCTACCGGTAAAAGCAGTGTGCATATACAATATGCTGTTGATGATTTTTTTAACGGCTTGCCTGGTCGCGCCGTTAATAGAATGCATATTGGAAGCTTCATGATCATGCCGCCGATGCCTCCCCGCTTTATTTTTCATTTCCCGCGATTCCCAAAATTTCCCAGCCTCAAACGATTCCAAAAAATAAAACCCTCGTTGAGTCGTCAGTTCCGCTATTGACAAATTGAACATTCAAATCATTGTTCTCCTTCAAATTTTTGTCAAATTCTGAAGCTGGAGCTTCTACAATCTCGTTGGATTCTCGCTCATAAATCTTGTGTACTACTGAGAAATCGTAGATGAAGGAGCTACTACGACGCTGTCCGGATCTGTTCTTCTTTGCTTTTTGCTCCATTATTGGAGTAATCAATGGATATCCTGGCGATTCCGACCGATTTACCTGTAAGTCTGATCTGAGTTAAGTAAGGTAAAATCAATTTGTAGAGTTCCCAGTTAGCAATTGCTGCAATTTCATGGGCCGGTTATTGAGCCCTTTCTTTGCATTTAGAATTTTCATGTGAGGTGAGGGGGTCTTGGCCATATGCTCATGATGGTGAATTGAATTTTGATGGCTTGAGTGTGTAGCTTAAAAGCCTTGCCCCTTTTCTTCTTGTTACGTCTGCCAATTCTTGTTAGAGTACGGTATTTTTTGATATTGATAGGCAGTGGGTAATTAGCTCTATCAAAATTGCTATACAAGGTGCAGTTGGATTGGCCATTTGGGTGCCTTCGGTAACTAATGAGTCTAAAGAGTTTGAGTCTGAGACATCCGAGATGACAAATATTCTTTGCAAGTGATGTGAGCATAAGTATAATGGACCTCTTGAACCCGATATTCATCCCATAATCAAGATCTTGAAGAACGGTGGAGACGTGATTCATAAGTATAATGGACCTCTTGAAGCCGGTGGTATTGTCGCCAGAAAGAAAGAACGTGGTCCCGCTCTGATTGAACTACAAGTCGAGAGGAAGTTGATCGACTTGTCGGTGACAAGAAGACCACATTGTGCTAGTTCATATTAATTTACATGGAATAGTTATATGTTCTTATATTCTAAGCATACTTGTATTTTCGTGCGGTGTAGGATTTTCTTGAATTCTCTGGTGAATAGTACGAGAATTTCACCGCTTTAGCTCGTAGATTGCGTCATGAAGTATGAGTATGAGCTATGCCATACCTCCAATGCAAAATTCCCACCAGTGACCGGTCCTGTTGTTAGGATGTTGGCAAAATTAGGATTTTACGGTGGCAGCCTAGTTAGAGGACTATTTTTAAAGATTCCGGTGCCCAATCAACTATTTCCGGCGGATAGGACTAAAATCCAAAAAAAAAAATCCAACTTAGAGGACCATTTTCCTCACCGGAGCAGGAGCAGGACTAAAATCCAAAATAGGCCAAGTTAGAGGACTAAAATCCTAATTTTGCCTTAGGCTGATCAAGCCTTTTGATGAGCTTTTTCTTTATTTTCAGGTAGGAAAAAATGTCAGTTCTGCTTCAGTTAACAAATGATAAGTTATATTAGTAGCTGACTACATATCCCTCTTGACTGGATATAAGTAAATAATCAGTAGCAACCCGGGCGGATCCAGAATAAATTTCATGCGGGTCACCGAGTCTAAAACTACATCTTCTATCCAAAAAAAATTCCAGTGGGTCACCGGGGTCTAAAACATCAATTTTTATCGACAAAATGACACTTTTTACCAACAAAACTACATAGTTTTAATACTAAAATTTTTATTTTATTTTAAATTCAGTGGGGTCACGTGCCTCTTTCTGGCACGTGGGTCCGCCTGTGTAGGAGTTTGATGTGGATTCTCTTGAGAAACACATTGAAGAATCAAGTTCAGCAACCGTCTCTTTCCATGACCATGATTCCAAAAACCGTCCATACATGGTGAAGTTTTTCAGTAGTGGCGACTCCAAGGTACCTGACCCATGCATTTTCATACTTTTAATGTATGTAGCTATATTAATTGTGTGTGTATTATGCAGTACATATAATAACTTACTTGTCTACTTGTTTGTTACCTATATATATATATATATATATATATATATATATATATATATAATTCTCTTTAGCTTCATTTTTTTCGGTGACATGATTATTTATTACTAGGTGCATAGCTGCCTACCCCTATGGTGATGGTAGACATTTAATTTGTTGCTTTGACATTGTTGTTGTCTACTGTCCGAAGTTTCCTAAGATTCCACAAGAGCATAGGTGCCTGCCCCTATGGTGATGGTAGACACTTCAAATCCTTGTGTTATGTTTGTTTGAACTATAATTTTTTTTAATGTTGATTATTTCCACTTGATGATTTATTCTGTTTGTATCCGTGACATGAAAGGGAAAAAAAACACGCATCTACTCCAATGACTCATTTTCTTGGGTGGGTAAGAACCTCATTGCTTTGACATTGTTGTTGTTGATGTGTGTCTGCATTATATTTGTAGATATTATTATATTTAGACGTTTATGTATGCATGTGCATGTATGTATATCTGTATTTCTTTTAGGAGTGTATATAGTATATTTTTTTCATAACAATTTGACTATTTCAGAGACGAGCAAACCCACCGGATTCACGTGGGTTGTTGTGCATGGGGTGTACTAAACATGTGCTGTATTTAAGAAAGATGCGGCTCGTCTGCTCTATCTTTTGTTTTTAAAGCGACTTTTTTTAAAAATATTTTTGCAGGGTAGTGCCATCAATGTGAACTTCAGCTGTTAATTATTACTACAATATAGGATTTTTACTCAAATTCATAACGTGAACAGGACACTGCTCGTCGCGCGTATCGAGACCCTGAAATTGCAGGATCATTTTATCACGACATTGGTTTAAATGCAAATCTGAGATGGCAGGTGTGTTGGCTTCTTAACATTCTCTTGAGTTTCTTTATAATGGTCAAGTCTGAAGTAATACCCACTATTCTCTAAATACTAATACTTCCATCCAAAGTTCTTATCTATTAGTATGGATGGTTGAAGTGCATTAAATTAGGCTACACTTTGAATACTGTTTGGCCTCTTGTGGGAGAAATTCTTTTGTGGACATATGGTTCAAACTAAATCTGGTAAAATAGAGGATAACATATAACTTATTGTAGAGGAAGGGGGTATATATATGGGGAAATTTAAGATATATACCTTCAAACAAAAATAGTTTTGTTTTTATACCCCTATTTTTAACTCTTACGATCATACCCCCATTAAAATACCCATTAAGTAAATTTATTTTTCAAAGAAATTCTGTTATTTTCTCAAATATCAAAATTTAATTTTTAGTGAGATGACGGCTTTTTTTTTTCAAGAGTAATGTTATTTTTAATATTTTTAATTGTTTATAATATTTTTAAAATTCCTATGTTTATTTCAAAATATCACAGTCAACGTCTTTTACAAATCTTACCACCATCATTTTCTTTTCTTCCTCCATACCGACCAAACCACCACCGGCGGTTACCATGACGGTGAGGAAAAAATACTGAGTTTTCAATCCGTGCGATGATGATAATTGCGATTGGAATGAACTTGCGGTAAATCTGACTGTACGACAGTGGTATTCATCGAATCAAATTCTACCAGATTGGCGAATCATAATTGTCGGTGGGAGAAAGTCTTTTAGTTACGAATTTTTCCAAAAGAAATGAGAAATCCAGAGGTTCATGACTTCGAATTCCTGATGGAAACGACGGATTCAATTATTCAAATGAAGAGAACAATCTTTATCCCTTTTTACCTTTTACCCGATGGGAATCTATTTGTATTCGCAAATAACCGGTCTATCTTGTTTGATTACGTGAATAACAAGATTGTAAAGAAGTTTCCTGTGATTCCTGGGGACAAACGATCATACCCAGCTACGGGGACGTCCGGACGTCGGTTTTGCTGCCATTGCGGTTGAGGGTGGGAGTATAATAACACAGTCGCCGGAGGTGGAGGTGGAGGTGTTGATATGCGGTGGTGCAATTGGTGGAGCTTATCTTAAAGCGTCGGCTCAACTATACGTGGCTTCTTGTAAGACATGAATCGACTGATCTAAGTCTTGAAGCCTTTAGTCCACCGGAGTAAATTAATATTAAAAATAATTTCGGCTCTTGAAAAAAATATCCCGCCTTCACTAAAATTTAAAATCATTCTTTTCAACAAATAACCTGGCCTTTTTGAAAAAATAACTCATCAACTGAGTATTTTGATGGGGTTATAATCGAAAGAATTAAAAATAGGGGTATACAACAAAAACTATTTTTATCTAAAGGTGTATATTTTGAAATTCCGTCTATATCTTAGTTGGCTGGTATTTGTTATGATTATTATGCTTGGAAGGTATGTTTAAGCAAACAATTGAGATGGAGCTGAAAATATGTGGGGGTTATCCGAGCACTTGGTTGTTTGTTTGTTTTTGTTTACTCATTTTTTATTGTGCGTGCAAAAGTTTGAGTAGTTTGGAGTTTCTCAAAGTAAATGTCAGACTTTTTCTAGTTGTGGTGGAAGTGAAAGTCCTTTTTAGCTTAAGGTTGGATTTTAACGACAATTATTTCTAAAAAGGAAACAAAAAAGGAAGATAAATGAGGATAAGAGAATAAGAGTTATTTCTTTTACTTTTTTGTACTGATTGTAGTTGTAGTCTTACTCATTGTAGTAGTCTCTTTTGGACTAAAAGTTGTAGGCTAGTCCTTTAAATTCTAGATAAGATGATCTTCTTTTTGTACTGCTCAGTCATTGATTGATGGATGTTGCTTTTGTGCATGATGGTGGTTCGTTGTGCTGAAAATGGCTACAAGAACAGAAGGTAAAATGCTTGGATACGACGTATATTGTGTCTGAGTTGATTGAAATAGTGGAGCCAAATCCATCTTTTATTGTATTTTCATAATTTTTATTCAGTGTGTTGGATTGAGTAGAAATTTAATATGTTGAGGCAAATTATGTTTTAATGTATTCTCCTAGATCTTCTTCTAATGTGTTGAATTTTGTACTTCTATTTGTGTTGTTGAATTACTTGGTTTGGTATTGATCTGTGCAATATTTAAAATATTTTGTGTACAGTAAAGGTCCCTATGTATTATGCAAATCGTTTTGGTTCCCAGGTGAGCATGGGTTCATTAATTGGGTAAATATTATTATTTTTGAAAATAAAAGCATGTCCGCAGCGTGTTTACATACATCTCTTTTAATACATCCATTACTTTGTCAACGTGCACAAGCATGCTGCTTGTAATATATTTATCGCTTTTGCGGCATGCATCATAAGCTGCAAATAAATGTTTTGGCGGCATGCATCATTAGCTTCTAATAACCGTATCGGCGGCGTGCAAGTGTGTTTTGGCGTTGTGAACATGCCACTCGCATTTATATACAAGGCGTTTTGGCATCACACATCCTATGCTGCTAATGATACTATCAGCGACACGCAACTGTATGCTGCAGATTACCATATATTTTTGGCGGCTTTGAACTTTGCAGCATGCAGTGTGTGCCGCCAATAGCTATTTTGCACGCCGCGAAAAGCCTTTTTTCTTGTAGTGGAGGTTTTTCACGTTAAATCTATGTTCTTCTTGTTTTCTGATTACCTTCTTTGATTATTTATGTTTGATTGCATCTGTTTCTATTTCTTGCATCTGAAGTTATCTACATCTGTCATAACAAGTGGTATCAGAGAAAGGTTCTGGAGAAAGACAGTCTATACGATCAGCTTCATCTTCACAAGACCTTCAACAAGGTGCTAGGATCTGTGATAAAGTTGTGATCTTTAGCAAGAAAAGATGTCAGTAGTAAACGTGAAAATCGATAAATTTACAAGAAGGAACAGTTTTGGTCTGTGGAAAATCAAGATGCGTGCACTGTGATCTTATGCAAAATTTACAGGAAAAGATGTTCAAGGGTTTTCAACACCGTGTTGTTTGTGTTATTTTCACATTCGAGTGGTGATCACCTTAGTAGGGCCCCGAACGTGTACACCGCGGTTTGATATTATCTTGAGAATGGAGTTTATTAATTTCACGTAAGCTACACTTTGTGCACATTTTGATTGCTACCACCTCTCATACCACTAGTCTCGAGACGAAATAGAAAAGTTTACCTAAGTAGGATACGGGATGACGGTCATGGCGTCTCTTTGACCCTACCAAAGCCAAATAAGCCTAATCCCAAACATTAGACCTTCGTAGCCCTTCTCAGCCTTGATAGAATGTTCTGACCACCATTCATCTTATAGCCGTTTTGTTACTTAGTCAGAAACCTACCCTTGAGCCTTAATTATGGTCACATTTCCTTCGTTTCTACCCTACGAGTGGACCTAGTCTTTTGTTAGACCACACTTGCTAAGGCAAGTGTGGGGTGGGGGAAATGATGTTTTGATGGGTTGGTACGTGTTTTCTTGGTATTGAGCTATAAGGAGAAGGGGAGCTCGTTTGGGCCTAGTGTTTGGGTTTGGCCCAAAAAGGAAAGAAAAATCTGTGAAATTTCTTCTTTCTTTCAAAAAAAAAAATCATTCAAAGTTCAAAATAAATTAGCTCTCGTTGAATAAAAAGTTTGGAGAAGATTGGAATAAAGGGTTGAAATCAAAGGAATGAGCTCAAAAGTTATCTTTATGATGTTAGGGGTTGGGATAGTGAAATAGGTGCTCATGTACTCGATCTCGCCTCATGACACTTGAAACATAGTTGATTGTGGCAATGAGTTCGGGTGTGTTAGTATCCTATGGTTCCGTAAGTGTTATATCAATCAAGAAGGAGCTTGGGTGGTTTGTATGATAGAAATAAGGTGGTACATTTGTTGATTAAGTTCACTCGTACTTCTTTTTCTCCAGTTCCCAAATTATCCCTTTCGATTAACCAAAAGTACCCTAGCCTAACGTTATAACCCTTCAAGTCCTACCCGATCGTGTCCAAACTTAGTAACCTTAATTAGCGGAGAGGCTAGTGGGTATGAAACGGTTGGTAGACTTTTGGTCGGGATTCAAGCCCCGACAATCATTTTGAGCACTTGGTTTTAGCTTGGCACCACACACGCTCCCTTTTCCTGATATTGTTGTAACCGGTGTGTATACGTTCGTATTTCTTACTTTGTGATTACCTCGAGAGTGTGAGTAGTAGCACCTACGTCACAACGTTGAACCCCTTGGTTTGTTTTAAAAACGCCTAATTTACTCGAGGGCGAGCAAAGGCTAAGTGTGGGGTGGTTGATGGGAGTCAACTTTACGTGACTCCGGTGCGTTGTTCATCCCTATTTACCATACTTTCAGCACATTTTTTGGGTGAATTAGACCGTTTTCGGGGTGTTATCGTAAGCCTATGGCACGGGGAGTGAATCCGTTGCTTTGATGGATTATTACCCCTTTTTGTTGATATTAACCCCATTCCCGAGCACTTTTACGCTTTGGAATTGTTTGGATGTTTTTGGTTGTTTATGATGTTGAAGGGTATTGGTGTCTCGAAGACCCGGAAGGTGACAATTTGTGGTGAAAAGCATGATCGAGGCAAGAAGAGGGATCAAAAAGGGAGAAAAGTGAAGTTTTGGGGCAACAGGGGTCCAAACGCACGTTTGGACCTCCCAAACGCGCGTTTCAGAAGCTGCCATTTGATTCAGAGTTGAACCCCTTCAAACGCGCGTTTGAAACTACCCTAAACGCGCGTTCCAAGTCCTTCAAACGCGCGTTTGGACCTTCTAAACGCGCGTTCTAGATGAAGATCAGCCAAGAACATGCCCAGGTGAAAGCGAAACGCAGCGTTTCAACTATAAACGCGCGTTTGAAGATTTCAAACGCCGGTTCCAAATTTCTCCAAAACGTGCGTTTGGACCAATTTTCTGCAGATTTTTCTCCCACCTATAAATACCCCCCTTAGACTATTTCTTGAGGGAATCCATTCGCTTAGCAAAACTCTACCCATTTCTTGCTTGATTTTTGTAATAGCTTAGAATACTTTCTCTTAGTATAAATCAACATAATATTCGCTTAATCTTTCCATTTCTTAGCTTATATTTCCATTCCAAACACTAAGAGACCATCTTTTAATTATTTCTTTATTTTGTACTTTTTGGATCTAATCTCGAATTTCAGCAAATTAATGGTAAATTTCTTCTTTCTTTTACTTGTTATGACTCTTATTTATTGTCTTGTGTATGTTTTGATTAGTATAATGAGTAGCTAATCCTTTTTCATAGTCGAATCATGTGAAATTTGGTGAAATCACCCTTTGGGTGATGAAATTGGGAGTGGGTAATGCTTTTTATTGTTTAATCTTGCTTGTTTCATGTCTTAGAACTTGTTATAACAGATTTGGGCTAGATTAGCTACCTAGGTCAAAATCACACACATCAATCTTGAGAGTTGTTCAGATAGAAAGGTATGGGAAAAGGGTTCTTTGATCACTAAGAGTGAGGTTACTCGTTTTAACGTTTAAGCGGCTCTAGTGCATAGCATGTTTTGTTAGTGAATCTTCTTTTGGGAAGGGTAGTTAACATGGCATAAGGTGTTAAGAGAGAGTTGTTCAGACCTTAGCACCGGGATTAGGAGTTTGCACCCGTGAGATTGAATGCAAGAGTTCGTTTGTTTAATGCCACTCCCGGTTTTGTCCTTTCTTGGGGTGAAACTAGCTATTTTGATCATGGTTCGGCTATGTCCCTTAATCAATCGTTAAAACTTAGTAGTTTAATCTTCTTTCTTTTCTATCTTTAGACTTGTTAGTAAAAATATTAGTGTCGTTGTAGTAAACAAACACTTTAAAAAGATTAATCACCTAGACAAAGTAATACGTTGGCTTTGGTACTCACAAAAACTTTTCCCTTGGGATCGACCTCGTACTCCTGTAGCTATTCTAGCAATCGACCCGGTACACTGCCGGTTAGAGAGTTAGTTTGACCACGGTTTTGAGTCCTTATAATTTTTTTTGTAGGGTGAATTTAGCTCGATCAAAATGGCGCCGTTGCCGGGGAAATGTGTGCTATTTGTGATATCTTGCAAGTGAACCGAAGGCCTGGGCCTAGGTTTTATTTTATTGTTGTTTTAGTTTTGTAGTGAATGACCCGAGGTCAGCATCGAGAACCACTTGAATCAGTACATTGAGGATATTGAAGCTTATGCAAGAAGAAGAAATAGTCGAAGGAGAAGAGGTCGTAGAGTAGCTTTTGGTATCGGAGTTTGAAAGAGAAAGTTCAAGACTCAAGAGTTAGATATGGCTCAAACCCCGGTAATGGGATTGGTGAAGGTCAAGGGTTCGTGGACCACAACACCACCGGGATACCTCAAACACTCATCAATGAGGATTTTGGGTGGTAATCTTCCTCGAGGGGACTCAAACCACAAATGTTGGATTAAATGGAGTGCCTATTCAAGATCCACCCATAGTGATCAACAATGCACAAATGAATAGAAATGCTCAAGATGGCCATCATGCCAACCAATTTGGTCAAATGGACCCTAATTTCATGCAACAATATCATCAATGGATGATGGCCCAATTTCAAGCTCAACATCAACAAGCTTTCCAACAACAAACTAACCAAGTGCATGCTCAACATCAACCACCGGGTGACAATCAAGCAAATGGGATCCCAAATTTTTGGTTTCAGGGTCAAGAGGCTAATCTGGGTGGAATGACATGTAGAGATTTTGTGACGATGCCGGTTGGAAGAACGGGTCATAGTCCAATCCGAGTACCTCCGGTTGCCACCACTAACATGGAGATTAAGCAAAGCGTGATTAATTCATTAGGAGATAATGCTATATTTAGATGGACCCCCACTGAAAATCCTCATATGTTCATTGATCATTTCCTACAAATTGTGCACATTACCAAGATGAATGGAGTCGGTGAAGAAGCGCTTAAACTTATGCTATTTCCTTTCGCCTTGAAGGAACAAGCCAAGACATGGTATGACTCATTGGCTCATGATTCTTTGCACACTTGGGAGGACGTGGTTATGACATTTCTATTCAAGTATTACCCACCATCAAAGACATTGGACATGAAAGAGGCTATTACCTTGTTTAATGCCTATGAAGGAGAAGTATTGTATGAGTCCTGGGATAGATTTAAAGCGTTATTGAGAGAGTGCCCGGGGCACGGCTTGAGACCTTTTGAGGTAGTTCATGCATTTTTCCGAGGGTTGGAGCCGGTGCACCAAGGGACCTTGCATGCTTCATGTAATGGGGATATTATGAGGATGGTACCGGAGGTGGCTATGAATCAAATCGAGAAAATTGCCGAGACCTCAAAGCAATATGTGTCTTCAAGTAGAAAAGGGCCAAGGAGTAAAAAGCCGGGATTGGTTGAAGTAAAGGAAGTGGAGACAAATGAGCAATGTCAAGTTAAGATGCAAACGATGGAGAAAAGGTTGGAGAACCTTGAAAGAGAAAATGAAAAGGCAAGGCTTTGCCAAATATGTGGAGGCCAACATTCGGCTAAGGATTGTGGGATGACACACAAATCTCAAAATATGTCATATCCACGATCCTCAATGCAAGGACAAGCTAGTTTTTCGTCACAAGATAGTCCAACCAATCTAGCCAAGAAAATGATGAACATGTATGCCATGGGGAAACTTAGTGCGGGGCACTTGGGCTACAATCCGGTTACGAATCAATTTCAAAGCGCCGAACAAGGCCAACAAAACGAGCAACCGGTTGTGGATAATTCTCAATGTTATGAGGTAAATTATGTGGGACAAAGTCAAGATGGTAATTATGATCAACAAAGTGATGGTTCTTGGAGAAATAATAATCAAGGTTGGGGTCAAAACCATCAAGGGCAAAATTGGAACCGGTATTTTGACCAAGGCCAAAACCAAGCTTATAGGCAAAATCAAAGTTCATTTTATCAAGCGCCTAACCAACAAGCCCAATACTATCCTCAACAATCTCAACATCAACAACAAGGCTCTAGCACTTATCAAAACCCTCCACCTTTGGCGCCTATACCTCAATAGAGTGCAACCGATGTCATATTGGAGCAAATGAACAAAAACTTTGCGGAAATAAAGAAGGACAAGGTTGAGATGAACTACAAACATTGGTCCGCCATAAAAAATCTTGAAACTCAATTTGGTCAAGTGGTGGAACATGTACAGTTGAAGGGTGATGAGCGTGTTTTTCACCAAACAAATTTATAAGATGCTCAAGACAACGGTGACTAAACAAGCTCTCTAACCGGCAGTGGACCGGGTCGATTGCTAGTATAGCTACAGGAGTCCGAGGTCGAACCCAAGGGACAAGTGTTTGTGAGTACCAAAGTGAACGTAATTCTTAGTCCAGGTGGTCAAGTGTTGGATGAATGTTAAAATTAAAGTAAAACAAGCTAACAAGTCTAAAAAGAGGTAGAAAGATTACACTACTAGATTTCAAAGATGGATAAAGGGACATAGCCGAACCATGATCAATAAGGCTAATCTCAACCCCAAGGATGACAAAACCGGGAGTGTGCAATTACAAATAAACTCTCGCATTCGATCTCACGGGTGCGAACTCCTAAACCCGGTGCTAGCGCCTGAACAACTCTCTTCTAACACCTTTTGCCATGTTAAGGTCTGAACAACTCTCTCTTAACAAGTCACGTTTTGCACTCGAGCCGCTTAAACGTATAAACGAGTAACCTCACACTTGAATGTGATCCTAGAACCCTTTTCCCACACCCCTCTCTCTGAACAACTCTCAAGAGTGATGTGTGTGATTTTGACCTAGGTGATCAATCTAGCCCAAATCCGTTATAACAGGTTCTAAGACGTGAAACATGCAAGATATAACAATAAAAAGCACTACCCACTCCCAATTTCATCACCCAAAGGGTGATTTCACCAAATTTCACATGACCCGGCTATGAAGAGAATTTAGCTACTCATTATACTAATCAAAACATGCACAAAACAGTAAATAAGAGCCATAACAAGTAAAAGAGAAGAGAAATATACCATAAGATTGCAGAAATTCGAGTTGAGATCCAAAAAGTACAAAATAGAGAAGTAATTAAAAGGTGGTCTCTTAGTGTTTGAAATGAAAATCTAAGCTAAGAAATGGAAAGATTAAGCTAAGATGTTGTTGATTTACACTAATAGGAAGTATTCTAAGCTATTACAAAATTCGAGCTAAGAGATGGGTAGAGTTTTGCTAAGAAAAGCTTGATATCCAAGAAAATGTCTAAGGGGGGGTATTTATAGGTGAAGGGAAAATCTGCTGTAGAAACGGTCCAAACGCGCTTGAAGAAGGGCCGAACGCGTTTGGGGTCTTCAAACGTGCGTTTCGCTTGGCTGGAACGTGCGTTACACATAAATTCTGGGCAGAGACTTGACTGTTCTTCATCTGGAACGCGCGTTTAGGAAGGGTCAAACGCGTTTAGGGTCTTGGAACGCACGCGTTTGGCTGGTTCCCAAACGTGCGTTTAGAGGGCTTCAACTCAATCTTTTTCGAACTTCGAACGCGTTTAGGATTCAAACGCGTTTGGTGTGTGTGTGGAGCGTGCGTTTGGAGGGTTCAAACGCGTTTGAACCCCTGTTTCCCAGTCTTCACTTTTCTCCTTTTTGACCTTCGCCTTGCCTCGGTTATGCTTTTTCACCACGAATTGTCATCTTCCGGGTCCTCGAGACACCAACACCCTACAATATCATAAACAACCAAAACATCCAAACAACTCCAGAGGGTAAAAGTGCTCGAGAATGGGGTTAATATCAACAAAAGGGGTATGAATTCATCAAGGTAATGGATTCGCTCCCGTGCCAAAAGCTCACGATATCACCCGAAAATGGCCTAATTTGCCCAAAATTATGCTAAAAGTGTGGTAAACGGGGTGATTAGTGCACCGGAGTTACGTAAAGTTGACTCCCATCAACCACCCCACACTTAGCCTTTGCTCGTCCTCGAGTAAAATAGGCGTTTAAAACCAACCAAGGGGATTCAACTTTGTGATGTAGGTGCTACTACTCACACCCTCGAGGTAACCACAAAGTAAGAAAATGAACATATACACAACGGTGCAACATTATCAAGAAAATGGAGTGTGTGGTGCCAAGCTAAAGCCAAATGCTCAAAATGATTGTCGGGCTTGAATCCCAACCAAAAGTCTACCAACCGTTTCATAATCACGAGTCTCTCCACTAATCTAGTTTACTAAGTTTGGACACGATCGGGCGGTGACTTGAGCGGTTTTAACGTTAGGCTAGGGTAATTTTCGGTTAATCGAAAAGGATATTTTGGGAACTGGAGAAAAGAAGTGCAGTGAACCTAATCAACAAGTGTACCACCTTATTCTACCATACAAACCACCCAAACTCCTTTTGATTGTTTTAACACTTTTGGGAACCATAGGATACTAACGCACCCGAACTCATTGCCAAACTCGACTATGTTTCAAGTGTCATGAGGTGAGTCCGAACACATTAGTACCTATCTCACTATCCCAACCCCTAACATCATAAAAACAACTTTTGAGCTCATTCCTTTGATTCCAACTCTTTATTCCAATCTACTCCAAATTTTTTATTCAATGAGGGCTAATTTATTTTGAACTTTGGTTGATCTTTTTTTTTTTTTTTTTTTTTTTTTTTTTTTTTTTTTTTTTTAGAAGAGAAGAGATTTTCACAGACTTTTCATTTCATTTTGGGCCAAACCCAAACATTACATCCAATTGAGCTCATCTTCTCCTTATAGCTCCAAACCAAGAGAACACCAACCCATCAAAAGACATCATTTCCCCCCACCCCACACTTGCCTTAGCAAGTGTGGCCTAACAAAAGATTAAGTCCACTCGTAGGGTATAAATGAAGGAAATGTGACCATAATTAAGCTCAAGGTAGGTTTCTGACTAAGTACCAAAACGGCTATAAGCGAATGGTGGTCAGACCATTCTATCAAGGCTAAGAGGGGCTACGAAGGGTAAATGTTCCGGTTAAGGCTTATTTGGCTATGGTAGGGTCGGAGAACGCCAAAACCGTCATCCCATGCCCTACTTAGGTAAACTATGACATTTCGTCTCGAGACTCATGATATGAAAGGTGGTAGTAATCAAATTGTGCACAAAGTGTAGCTTTCGTGAAATTAATAAGACTCCATTCTCAAGATAATATCGAACCATAATGCACAAGTTCGGGATCCCGACTAAGGTGATCACCACTCAAATGTGAAAGTAACACACACAACATGGTGCTAAAAACCATGAAAAATTTTAAAAATTACCCAAAAATCGACACTCAAATGTGAAAGTAACACACACAACATGGTGCTAAAAACCATGAAAAATTTTAAAAATTACCCAAAAATCGACTCGAGCCCGGTCATAGGCCAAGTATACCACATTTATAGCACATTCAACAATAAAAACAATACAACGGCTAAGTCCCCCACCCCACACTTAAACGAAACACTGTCCTCAGTGTGTGAGAGATAAGAGGCGTAAAAGACTTAGCTGTTTGACCAAAAGACCCGGCAGAAAGGCGCAACCGTGACTCGAAACTCGTGATAGCCTCGTATGAATCCATCCCGAAACCTAAAGCGAGATCAACAGAAACAAAGACAGCGCATGCACGGGACATAATCCGCGTGCTAAAAGGCAAGCAATAGGGTAGCGGGTACATAAAATAACGAGTCTCGTACACAAGATTTGAGATCAAAGCATAACGAGGGGAATACGGGATATGCACCTTTGGAAGGATACAATCGAATCAAAATAAAGTACGAACATCCATGCATCGAATATAAGCTAAGAAAAACATTCCAGACATCCCACAGTACCAGTCAATAAAAAGAAAAACATACACGGTCAAGCAGGCCTCAGGGGCTCAAAAGTAAGTACACGTGCATGCCAAAGGAAAAACGGGCGTTTGGACCAGAAACTAGGAAAACTTAAGATTTCTACCCCACACTTGATTCTAACCGCCCCGAGACCACTAGAAATACCAAACTAACTCAACAAACTACGAAATGGTGGGTTGCCTCCCCCAAGCGCCTTTGTTTTACGTCGTTGGCTCGACAAGATGGATTATACGGTGCCAACTTTTTCAAAGTTATACCGTTGGCACAAGGCGAGAAAGGGTAGAAAGATGGAAAGATGGATTTAGAATTATACGAGTCAAGGTTTAAAGTCCATGACAAGACTTACAAGATTCATCACAAGGTACGGGATCTTCAAGATGCACTATTTCTAGTGCTTCATCGTAGGGTAACCGCTCATACCTTTTCAACCGCAAGCCATTTGTGGTGAACGTGCCGAACTTAGAATGGGTGATTTCAATAGCACCGGACGGATAAACTTTCGACACAACATAGGGACCGGACCACCTAGACTTCAACTTCCCTTGGAAAAGATGTAAACGAGTATTGTAGAATAAGACTTCGTCACCCTCATTGAAAACACGAGGTTTGATCAACTTATCATGGAGTAACTTAGTCTTTTCTTTATACTTCGTGGAGAGGTCATATAAGCACAAAGGCGGAACTCATCTAGTTCATTCAATTGGGCCATACGCTTCTCACCAATTAAGGTGTCATCGAGGTTTAGCATTTTGATGGCCCAATAAGCCTTGTGTTCGATTTCTACGGGAAGATGGCAAGATTTACCATAAACTATCATGTAAGGTGACATGCCTGTGGGTGTCTTAAAGGCTGTCCTATGGGCCCACAAAGCATCATCTAATTTTAAAGACCAACTCTTGACGTTCGTGTCTCACCGTCCTTTCCAAGATACGCTTAATACCCCTATTCGTGACTTCAACTTGACCACTCGTTTGGGGATGGTAAGCGGTACCTAGCTTGTGTTTCACGCCATACTTCTCCAAAGTTTATCAAACGGCTTGTTGGCAAAATGGCTTCCATTATCACTAATTATAGCACGTGGCACCCCAAACCTACAAAAGATGTTCTTTCTAAGAAAGCGGATAACAACATTCCTATCATTAGTGGGTGAGGCTAAGGCTTCACCCATTTGGACACATAATCACACGCGACTAGAATGTACTTGTTACCACACGAAGAGGATAGGGGCCCATAAAATCAATGCCCCACACGTCAAAAATCTCACACACTATGATCGGCTTCGAGGCATCTCACTCCTTCTAGATATACGACCGACCTTTGACAAGCATCGCAAGATTTCACATAAGCATGTGCATCTCGAATAGAGTGGGCCAATATAGCCCACTTTGCAATACTTTCAAAGCGGTTCTTTGCCCCGAGAAGTGGCCTCCGGCCTCTTTGTCGTGACAAAACGAGAGCACTCAAAATCTCACTTTCTGGGATGCACCTCCTCAGAATACCATCCGAACACAACCTATATAGACAAGGATCTTCCCACACATACTTACCCACCTCACTAAGGAATTTACGCTTTGGTTCGGGTCAAGGTCGGGTCTACGAAACCGCACTCGTGGTAGTTGACAAAAGGAGCAAACCAAGGACTACCTTCCTTACCGACTTTTAGAAAGTTGCCTCTCTTAGCCGGAAGAAGGGGTGTCAAGTGCATAGAGTTGCTCGTGAGGAAAAGAATCATTTATCTCCCTTTGTGCCTTGATCAACTCCTCACTAAGCTCCATACGACTTAGGTGGTCGGCTACGACATTCTCACAACCCTTCCTATCACGGATCTCTAGATCAAATTCTTGCAAGAGTAAGATCCACCTCAAGAGGCGGGGCTTGGCATCTTGCTTGGCGAAGAGATAACGCAACGCGGCATGATCCGTGTGGACAACCACCCGAGAACCTACGAGATGAGACCGAAACTTATCAAACGCAAAGACGACCGCTAAAAGCTCTTTTTCAGTGGTAGTATAATTCTGTTGGGCCGGATTCAAGGTGTGACTTGCATAAGCAATGGGCTTGAAGATTTTATCGATCTTTTGACCGAGGACCGCACCAACCGCGGTGTCACTCGCATCACACATGAGCTCAAATTCTTGATCCCATTTCGGAGCGACTAAGATGGGGGCGGAAACAAGTAATTGCTTGAGCATCAAAAATGCTTCAACACAAGCTTTGTCAAAATCAAACGGGATGTCTTTTCCAAGAAGAAGAGTAAGAGGACGGGCTATTTTCGAGAAATCCTTGATGAACCTACGATAGAACCCCACATGGCCTAGAAAACCCCTAAGAGTCTTTAGGTTGGTGGGCATAGGAAGTTTAGCTATCGCTTCTACCTTAGCCTTGTCTACCTCTATACCCTTACTAGATATCTTATGCCCTAAGACTATCCCTTCCGTAACCATCAAATGACACTTCTCCCAATTAAGCACCAAGTTTGTCTCCTCACATCTACCCAACACCTTTTCAAGATTATCTAGACATTGTTCAAAGGAATCACCAAACACACTAAAATCATCCATAAAGACTTCTAAAAACTTTTCTATCATATCCGCAAAGATGGCCACCATGCACCGTTGGAATGTCGCGGGTGCATTACACAACCCAAAAGGCATCCTACGGAAGGCAAAGGTGCCATAGGGGCAAGTATAGGTAGTCTTCTCTTGGTCCTCTAAAGCCACATGTATTTGGTAATACCCACTAAACCCATCAAGAAAACAATAAAAAGCATGGCCACTTAATCTTTCCAACATTTGATCAATAAAGGGGAGGGGGAAGTGATCTTTACGGGTTTGGTCATTTAGCTTACGATAGTCAATGCAAATTCTATGACCACTTACCAAACGCTTAGGTACCTCCTCACCTTTGTCATTGATCTCCACGGTCATACCTCCCTTCTTCGGCACCACTTGGGTGGGACTCACCCACTTGCTATCCGAGATGGCATAGATAATCCCTAGCTTCAACATTGTGACCACGTCCTTCCTCACAACCTCTTGGAGGTGTGGATTGAGTCTTCTTTGGGGTTGCCTTACCGGCTTTGCTCCATCTTCCAGAATAATCTTGTGTTGGCAAATGGTGGGACTAATACCCTTTAGGTCGCACATCTTCCACCCAAAAGCACGCTTATGCTTCTTAAGCATCTTCACTAACTCATTTTCCTGCAAAGCCGTTAGTGTAGAAGAAATAATCAAAGGAAGTAAATCATTATCTTCAAGAAAAACATACTTCAAATGAGGTGGAAGTGGCTTCATTTTCAAATCTTTCGGTGGATCCTCAATTGATGGCTTTTCTAGCTCTCCTTCAAGCCCAAGATCAATCTTCTCGGTCCATCTTTCACCCACGAAAGCTATCTTTTCTGGCTCTTTTGCTTCCTCTTCCAATTCCTCTTCTTCATCGGTTTCCGTACTCACTTTTTCCATGCATTCCTCGGATTCTTCTTTATATACCTGCATGTTAACATGTTCCGAAACGCAAGGATATATGGCATCAATAGAAAAACAGTCCTCGGTGCTCTCCTTAGGATGTTTCATGGCTTTATAGACATTGACCGCGACTTTTTCATCTCCAACTCTCAATATTATCTCACCACTCGCAACATCTATCAAAGTCCTCCCGGTATTTAAAAAGGGACGTCCTAACAACAAAGGTGTTTTAGAGTCCATCTCCATGTCTAGCACTACAAAATCTACCGGGAAGGCAAACTTGTCCACTTTCACTATGACATCCTCTATCACTCCCATAGGCTCCCTAATAGACCTATCCGCCATTTGAAGGGTCATCCCCGTTGGCTCCAACTCTCCTAGATCAAGACTCTCATATATTGCACGGGGCATTAGGCTTACACTAGCCCCCAAATCACATAAGACACTAGGAAAATGAGTCGTACCAATAGTAACCGGGATAGTAAAACTACCCTTGTCCCTAACTTTCGGGGGAATCTTAGACTTTCCATTAAAAATAGCGGAACACTCTTCATTTAAACACACAACTTCTTGCATCTTACCCTTCTTAGTTAGTAACTCTTTCAAAAACTTACAATACGAGGGCATGTTTGCAAGTGCTTCAAGAAAAGGAATGTTCAAATCAATTTTTCGTAAAATCTCAATGAATCGAGTTTGTGCCTTATTCAAGCAACTTTGTCTATGATTCTTAGGGGGATATGGGAGAGCACTCAAATCAAAATCTTTAGAAGGAGGAGGATTCATACCTTTCTTACCTTTGGAGCGCGGGGAAGACGGCTCTTTCATTGGCTCTTTCCCTTCTCTTCTAGTTGACTCCTCTTCTTTCACATCGATAACCACATAATCTCCCCGAGCTTGAGCTTCTTTCCTTTCAACTTCTTTTCTCTTGACATATTCCTCATGATCCTCATCATCTTCAATCCCATCTATATCACCATCCATAGCTCCCGCTTCCGACTCAATAGGTGCTTTTCTAGCCTTGTCCTCCCACAAGACTTTCTTCTCTCCATTAGTTCTCAACACTTTGCCACTTCGGGTTAAGATGGCGTTTACACTTCTCGGATTTTTCTCGGTGTTACTCGGTAAACCGCCTTTCAACTGAACATGTTCCACCACTTGACCAAATTGAGTCTCAAGATTTTTGATGGCGGACCCATGTTTGTAGTTCATCTCAACCATGTCCTTTTTAATCTCCGCAAAGTTTTTGTTCATTTGTTCCAAGATGACATCGGTTGAACTCTTTTGAGGCAAAGGAGCCAAAGGAGGAGGGTTTTGATAGTTGTTGGAACCTTGTTGATTATACCCTCCTTGTTGTTGCCTTTGGTGTGGAGGTTGGTAGACTTGACCTTGTGAAGATTGGCTTTGATTTTGGCCTTGTCTATACCCTTGGTTTTGGCCTTGGCTTTGATTCCGACTCAACCTTGATTATTGTTATGCCTCCAGGACCATCACCTTGATTTCCATAATTTCCTCCTTGACCTTGTCCCACATAGTTCACATCTTGGGATTCTTCATCACGGTTGCCCACCTTGTTGCTCACCCATATATTGGCCTTGATAGGGGCTTTGAGATTGATTTTGATATTGAGGCCCCGTGTTCCATTGCTCCATCGAGCAAATACTCATCATCCGCTTAGCTAACTCATTCATGTTATCTTGAGATAGAGTGCTAGGTTGCCCTTGAGTCGAGGATTGAGGATAGGCCATATTTTGGGCTTTGGTTGTCATCCTACAATCCTTTGCCGAGTGTGGTCCGCTACAAATTTGGCAAAGCTTAGCGCTCTCATTCTCCTTTTTCAATCTCCCCAACTGTTGTTCCATCGCTTGTACTTGAGCATGATATTGATCATTTGCTTCAACTTCTTTCACTTCAACCAAACCGGGCTTCTTGCTCCTTGTCCCCTTTCTACTTGACGATATATATTGCCTCGAGGTCTCGGAAATCTTCTCAATTTGGTTCATGGCTACTTCGGGTACCATACTCATAATATCCCCATTACATGAAGCATGCAACGTACTTTGATGAACTTGATCCAAACCCCGGAAGAAAGCATGAACTACCTCATATGATCTCAACCCGTGCCCCGGGCACTCTCTCAATAACGCCTTAAACCGATCCCATGACTCATGTAGCTCTTCTCCTTCATAAGCATTGAACGACATTATAGCTTCTTTCATATCCATGGTCTTCGAGGGGGGGTAATATTTGAGTAGAAAAGTCTTTACCACTTCCTCCCATGTGTGTAAAGAATCATTAGGCAACGAATCATACCACCTCTTGGCTTGCTCTTTCAAGGCGAACGGGAAAAGCATAAGTTTGAGTGCCTCATCACTCACTCCATTGATCTTTGTCGAGTTCACTATTTGGAGAAAGTGATCAATGAATAAGTGAGGATTTTCTAAAGCGGTTCCCTTGAATATAGCATTATCTCCCAACAAATGTATGATGTTCCTATTCAATTCCAAGTTGTTGGCGGCTACCGGTGGCATTCGGATCGGACTATGCCCCATGTTTGCCGTAGGAGCTAGCACAAAATCTCTACAAGTCAAGCCGCCTTGGTTTTGCTCTTGTTGACCGTTAAACCAATTTGGCATCGCGTTTGCACCTTGAATGTGAGCTTGGTTCTGATTTTGTTGAAACTGATTCAACATCCATGCATTGAACTGTTGCATAAGGGCGGGATCCATTTGATTCCCTTGGGCCTCGTGTTGAACATTCTGAGGAATAGGCCCATTCGCATTCACCACATTGTTTCCTTGTCCATTCCCACCTCCTTGTGCATTGTTGTTGACAAGAGGCGGGTTTTGAATTGGGATTCCATTATTATTTCCCACATTTCCTTCCAAACCTTGTCCACCTTGTTGTGCCATGTCGGATCCTTCTCCCAATTCACCCGAATTACTCTCTTCAAAGACCGGAATCGACTCTTCCACTTGACGACCTCTTCTTCGTTGACTGTTTCTACGCCTTGCGTAAGCTTCAATCCCGTCTATGTATGGCTCGAGTGGTGTTTGAGATCTCCGGGTCATGCACTACAAAAAGCAAACAACAAGAAAACAGTAAAGTAAAACCTAGGCCCAAGCCTTCGGTTCACTTACAAGATATCACAAATAGCACACAAGTCCCCGGCAACGGCGCCATTTTGATGAGCGTGTTTTTCACCAAACAAATTTATAAGATGCTCAAGACAACGGTGACTAAACAAGCTCTCTAACCGGCAGTGGACCGGGTCGATTGCTAGTATAGCTACAGGAGTCCGAGGTCGAACCCAAGGGACAAGTGTTTGTGAGTACCAAAGTGAACGTAATTCTTAGTCCAGGTGGTCAAGTGTTGGATGAATGTTAAAATTAAAGTAAAACAAGCTAACAAGTCTAAAAAGAGGTAGAAAGATTACACTACTAGATTTCAAAGATGGATAAAGGGACATAGCCGAACCATGATCAATAAGGCTAATCTCAACCCCAAGGATGACAAAACCGGGAGTGTGCAATTACAAATAAACTCTCGCATTCGATCTCACGGTGCGAACTCCTAAACCCGTGCTAGCGCTGAACAACTCTCTTCTAACACCTTTTGCCATGTTAAGGTCTCAACAACTCTCTCTAACAAGTCACGCTTTGCACTCGAGCCGCTTAAACGTATAAACGAGTAACCTCACACTTGAATGTGATCCTAGAACCCTTTTCCCACACCCTCTCTCTCGAACAACTCTCAAGAGTGATGTGTGTGATTTTGACCTAGGTGATCAATCTAGCCCAAATCCGTTATAACAGGTTCTAAGACGTGAAACATGCAAGATATAACAATAAAAAGCACTACCCACTCCCAATTTCATCACCCAAAGGGTGATTTCACCAAATTTCACATGACCCGGCTATGAAGAGAATTTAGCTACTCATTATACTAATCAAAACATGCACAAAACAGTAAATAAGAGCCATAACAAGTAAAAGAGAAGAGAAATATACCATAAGATTGCAGAAATTCGAGTTGAGATCCAAAAAGTACAAAATAGAGAAGTAATTAAAAGGTGGTCTCTTAGTGTTTGAAATGAAAATCTAAGCTAAGAAATGGAAAGATTAAGCTAAGATGTTGTTGATTTACACTAATAGGAAGTATTCTAAGCTATTACAAAATTCGAGCTAAGAGATGGGTAGAGTTTTGCTAAGAAAAGCTTGATATCCAAGAAAATGTCTAAGGGGGGGTATTTATAGGTGAAGGGAAAATCTGCTGTAGAAACGGTCCAAACGCGCGTTTGAAGGGCTGGAACGCGCGTTTGGGGTCTTCAAACGTGCGTTTCGCTTGGCTGGAACGTGCGTTACACATAAATTCTGGGCAGAGACTTGACTGTTCTTCATCTGGAACGCGCGTTTAGGAAGGGTCAAACGCGCGTTTAGGGTCTTGGAACGCACGTTTGGCCTGGTTCCCAAACGTGCGTTTAGAGGGCTTCAACTCTGAATCTTTTCTGAACTTCTGGAACGCGCGTTTAGGGATTCAAACGCGCGTTTGGTGTGTGGAACGTGCGTTTGGAGGGTTCAAACGCGCGTTTGAACCCCTGTTTCCCCCAGTCTTCACTTTTCTCCCTTTTTGACCTTCGTCTTGCCTCGGTTATGCTTTTTCACCACGAATTGTCATCTTCCGGGTCCTCGAGACACCAACACCCTACAATATCATAAACAACCAAAAACATCCAAACAACTCCAGAGGGTAAAAGTGCTCGAGAATGGGGTTAATATCAACAAAAAGGGGTATGAATTCATCAAGGTAATGGATTCGTTCCCCGTGCCAAAAGCTCACGATATCACCCCGAAAATGGCCTAATTTGCCCAAAATTATGCTAAAAGTGTGGTAAACGGGGGTGATTAGTGCACCGGAGTTACGTAAAGTTGACTCCCATCAAAGGGCGGCTTACAAAGTAACACCGAGAAGAATCCGAGAAATGTAAGCGCCATCTTAACTCGAAGTGGCAAGGTGTTGAGGACAAGTGGTGAGAAGAAAGTCCTATGGGAAGATAAAGCTAGAAAAGCTCTTATTGAGACCGAGGCGGGAGCCATGGATGGCGATATTGATGGGATTGAAGATGATGAAGACCATGGTGAGTATGTCAAGAAGAAGGAAGTAGAGAGGAAAGAAGCGCAAGCTAGGGGAGACTATGTGGTTATTGATGTGAAAGAGGAGGAACCAACTAGAAGAGAAGGGAAAGAGCCAATGAAAGAGTCGTCTTCCCCACGCACCAAAGGTAAGAAAGGTATGATCCCTCCTCCTTCAAAATATTTTGATTTGAGTACTCTCCCTTATCCCCCTAAGAATCATAGACAAAGTTGCTTGAATAAAGCACAAACTCGATTTATTGAGATTTTGCGAAAGATTGACTTGAACATTCCTTTTCTTGAAGCACTTGCAAACATGCCTGCTTATTGTAAAGTCTTAAAAGGCTTGTTAAATGATAAGAGTAAAATGGAAGGTTTGGTATGTTTGAATGAAGAGTGTTCGGCGATTTTTGATAGTAAGATACCCCCGAAAATGAGAGATCGAGGTGGGTTCACCATCCCTATTACTATTGCCGATACTGTGATTGAAAATGTGTTGTGTGATGTAGGAGCTTCTGTGAGCTTAATGCCTAGGGCCTTGTATGAAAAGTTAGGGTTGGGTGAGCTAGAACCGACGTGGATGACCTTACAAATGTCGGATAGGTCGGTTAGGACACCTATGGGGGTAGCGGAGGATGTTATTGTGCAAATAGATAAATTTACCTTTCCCGTAGATTTTGTCGTCTTAGACATGGCGATGGATTCTAAGACTTCAGTTTTGCTTGGTCGTCCTTTCTTGACTACGAGTGATGCTAGCATAGATGTGAAGAGTGGTGATATTACTTTTCATGTGGGTAAGGAGAGCGTGACATTGAATGTTTATAAGTCTAAATCTCTTGCTTGTCATTCTGTCGAATCTACTTTTGCTTGTGTTGTTGCTACCACTAACCCACAGGTTGAAAAGGAGCTAACTATAGAAGATTTGGTGGATGCACAAAAGGTCGTTGATGGAGTGAAGATCAAGACCAAGGATAAACCGGGATCGCCTGTCTCACCATCATTATCTTATCCGGACCATAAGCCACTCATCATAGACCCGGGAATTGGATTTAAAGTCAAGTTGAAGAAAAAGGGAACCCTAAGCAATGTGCACCTTAAAGAGAAACTGGAGTGGGAACCAGAAAAGAAAATATTAAGTGTTTGGCAAGAGGTAACTTCACGAGCTAGAAGAGGTACCCCATGTGTTAACTCCATACCTTTAAAACCCCCTCACGGTGCCTCTCATGAATATACTTATAATTGATATGCTATGTGTTTGGGTGCTTTGTGATGCTTTGTGGTTCGGGTCGTTGTTTTGAGTCTTTTGTGGTATGAGTCTGTTTAGTGCCACTATGTCGATGCTAATGACGTTAAACAAAGCACTTCTACCTTTTCTCGCCTGTGCCAATAGTATAACTTTGAAAAAATTGGCACTGTATAAGTCATCCCGTCGAGCCAACGACACAAAACAAAGGCGCTTGGGGGAGGCAACCCACCTTTTTGGTAGTAATAATGTTTTTGGAGTGGTCTTTGGGTGCAAGAGGGGAGAGTTTTGTATTAAAAGAGAGGTTGGGGTGAGAATTTCCTTTTGGTTGCGGCTCTTGTACGTAGACGGGGATGTTTTTATGTGAGCCTCTGTGGCTTTATTTTATGCATGGATGCTCTGTGTTTCTTTTGATTATCTTTACATCCAGTGCGATTCCCGTCTAGTATGCTTGATATGCTTCGAGTCATAATTTGTGGCATGGCTTCTATTTTTTTTTATATATCTCGTATCTATCACCATCTTTTGGCACGTGGACTTTTCCCGTGCATGTGTTTGCCTTGGTTTTTGTTTCTAAGGTTTTAGATACTCGAGATGGAGCTTACTAGAAGATGTCACGTGGGCTACTAGTGCGCCTTTCTGCCGGGTTTTGGTCAAACAGCTAAGTCTTTTACTCTTTTTTATCTCTCACACACTGAGGACAGTGTTTCGTTTTAAGTGTGAGGTGGGAGACTTAGCCGGTTTCTTGGTTTTGTTGTTAAATGTGCTTGATATGTGGTATGCTTAGCCTATGACCGGGCTCGAGTCGATTTTTGGGTAATTTTTAAAAAATTTCAAGGGTTTTCAACACCGTGTTGTTTGTGTTATTTTCACATTCGAGTGGTGATCACCTTAGTAGGGCCCCGAACGTGTACACCGCGGTTTGATATTATCTTGAGAATGGAGTTTATTAATTTCACGTAAGCTACACTTTGTGCACAATTTGATTGCTACCACCTCTCATACCACTAGTCTCGAGACGAAATAGAAAGGTTTACCTAAGTAGGATACGGGATGACGGTCCTGGCGTCTCTTTGACCCTACCAAAGCCAAATAAGCCTAATCCCAAACATTAGACCTTCGTAGACCTTCTCAGCCTTGATAGAATGTTCTGACCACCATTCATCTTATAGCCGTTTTGTTACTTAGTCAGAAACCTACCCTTGAGCTTTAATTATGGTCATATTTCCTTCGTTTCTACCCTACGAGTGGACCTAGTCTTTTGTTAGACCACACTTTCTAAGGCAAGTGTGGGGTGGGGGAAATGATGTTTTGATGGGTTGGTGTTTTCTTGGTATTGAGCTATAAGGAGAATGGGAGCTCGTTTGGGCCTAGTGTTTGGGTTTGGCCCAAAAAGAAAAGAAAAATCTGTGAAATTTCTTCTTTCTTTCAAAAAAAAAAATTCCTTCAAAGTTCAAAATAAATTAGCTCTCGTTGAATAAAAAGTTTGGAGAAGATTGGAATAAAGGGTTGAAATCGAAGGAATGAGCTCAAAAGTTATCTTTATGATGTTAGGGGTTGGGATAGTGAGATAGGTGCTCATGTATTCGATCTCGCCTCATGACACTCGAAACATAGTTGATTGTGGCAATGAGTTCGGGTGTGTTAGTATCCTATGGTTCCCTAAGTGTTATATCAATCAAAAAGGAGCTTGGGTGGTTTGTATGATAGAAATAAGGTGGTACATTTGTTGATTAAGTTCACTCATACTTCTTTTTCTCCAGTTCCCAAATTATCCCTTTCGATTAACCAAAAGTACCCTAGCCTAGCGTTATAACCCTTCAAGTCCTACCCGATCGTGTCCAAACTTAGTAACCTTAATTAGCGGAGAGGCTAGTGGGTATGAAACGGTTGGTAGACTTTTGGTCGGGATTCAAGCCCCGACAATCATTTTGAGCACTTGGTTTTAGCTTGGCACCACACACACTCAATTTTCCTGATAATGTTGTAACCGGTGTGTATACGTTCGTATTTCTTACTTTGTGATTACCTCAAGAGTGTGAGTAGTAGCACCTACGTCACAACGCTGAACCCCTTGGTTTGTTTTAAAAATGCCTAATTTACTCGAGGGCGAGCAAAGGCAAAGTGTGGGGTGGTTGATGGGAGTCAACTTTACGTGACTCCGGTGCATTGTTTATCCCCATTTACCATACTTTCAGCACATTTTTTGGGTGAATTAGACCGTTTTCGGGGTGTTATCGTGAGCCTATGGCACGGGGAGTGAATCCGTTGCTTTGATGGATTATTACCCCTTTTTGTTGATATTAACCCCATTCCCGAGCACTTTTACCCTCCGGAATTGTTTGGATGTTTTTGGTTGATTATGATGTTGAAGGGTATTGGTGTCTAGAAGACCCGGAAGGTGACAATTTGTGGTGAAAAGCATGATCAAGGCAAGAAGAGGGATCAAAAAGGGAGAAAAGTGAAGTTTTGGGGCAACAGGGGTCCAAACGCACGTTTGGACCTCCCAAACGCACGTTTCAGAAGCTGCCATTTGATTCAGAGTTGAACCCCTTCAAACGCGCGTTTGAAACTACCCTAAACACGAGTTCCAAGTCCTTCAAACGCGCGTTTGGACCTTCTAAACGCGCGTTCCAGATGAAGATCAGCCAAGAACATGCCCAGAATTGAAGCGAAACGTGCGTTTCAACTATGCGAATCGCGCGTTTGAAGATTTCAAATGCCGGTTCCAACCCTCCAAACGTGCGTTTGGACCAATTTTCTGCAGATTTTTCTCCCACCTATAAATACCCCCCTTAGACTATTTCTTGAGGGAATCCATTCGCTTAGCAAAACTCTACCCATTTCTTGCTCGATTTTTGTAATAGCTTAGAATACTTTCTCTTAGTATAAATCAACATAATATTAGCTTAATCTTTCCATTTCTTAGCTTAGATTTCCATTCCAAACACTAAGAGACCATCTTTTAATTAGTTCTTTATTTTGTACTTTTTGGATCTAATCTCGAATTTCTGCAAATTAATGGTAAATTTCTTCTTTCTTTTACTTGTTATGACTCTTATTTACTGTCTTGTGTATGTTTTGATTAGTATAATGAGTAGCTAATCCATTTTCATAGTCGAATCATGTGAAATTTGGTGAAATCACCCTTTGGGTGATGAAATTGGGAGTGGGTAATGCTTTTTATTGTTTAATCTTGCTTGTTTCATGTCTTAGAACTTGTTATAACAGATTTGGGCTAGATTAGCTACCTAGGTCAAAATCACACACATCAATCTTGAGAGTTGTTCAGATAGAAAGGTGTGGGAAAAGGGTTCTTTGATCACTAAGAGTGAGGTTACTCGTTTTAACGTTTAAGCGGCTCTAGTGCATATCATGTTTTGTTAGTGAATCTTCTTTAGGGAAGGGTAGTTAACATGGCACAAGGTGTTAAGAGAGAGTTGTTCAGACCTTAGCACCGGGATTAGGAGTTTGCACCCGTGAGATTGAATGCAAGAGTTCGTTTGTTTAATGCACACTCCCGGTTTTGTCCTTCCTTGGGGTGAAACTAGCTATTTTGATCATGGTTCGGCTATGTCCCTTAATCAATCGTTAAAACTTAGTAGTTTAATCTTCTTTCTTTCTTTTCTATCTTTAGACTTGTTAGTAAAAATATTAGTGTCGTTGTAGTAAACAAACACTTTAAAAAGATTAATCACCTAGACTAAGTAATACGTTCGCTTTGGTACTCACAAACACTTTTCCCTTGGGTTCGACCTCGTACTCCTGTAGCTATTCTAGCAATCGACTCGGTACACTGCCGGTTAGAGAGTTAGTAGGCCACGGTTTCGAGTCCTTATAAATTGTTTTTGAAGGGTGAATTTAGCTCGATCACTGAACACAATATTACTTGATTTAAGGAATATTGATGTTAAAATTGAAGATGAAGCCCTAATCATGTTGGTGTCATTACCGGCATCATATGAAAACTTTGTGCAGTCTTTCATAGTTGGGAATGATACAATAGCTTTAGAGGATGTAAGGCCTGCCTTACATGCCAGGGAGTTTAGACACAAGGCTGTTGGGACAGACAGTCAGGCTGCTGGGCTAGTTGCTAGCAGCAATAGTGGAAGGATATGGACAGAAGAAGAAAAAGAAGTCAGGGTCCAAAGGTCCTAAGTCTACTGATGTCTGTAATTATTGTAAGGAGAAGGGACATTGGAAGTCCAATTGTCCAAGGAAGAAGAAACAGCAGGAAGGGGCACAGTAGCCCTAGCTACTGAGCAATCTGATGAGGATCTGGTTCTAGTTGTAGGGGACTCTACACAGTATAATGATGTGTGGATACTTGATTCTGGAGCATCCTACCATATTTTTCAAAACAAGGAGTGGTTTTCTACTTATGAGCAGATGGATGGTGGTCAAATCTATATGGCCAACAAAAAGGTTTGCAAAGTTGTGAGAATTGGCTCAGTAAAGTTAAGGACAGAGGATGGTAAATTCTGTACACTGAAAGATGTAAGACATGTTCCACAAATGACCAAGAATTTGGTATCTCTCAGTCTACTAGACAACAAGGGGTTCAATTTCAAGGGTGAAGGTGGGCAAATTGAATGTCTTCAAAGATTCAGTTGTAGTCCTAAAAGGCATCAAGAGAGGAACCTTGTATATATTACAAGGATCTCATCAGATCTGCTTTCTTTGTTGCATCCTCGATGGTTCACCGATCTCAAGAAACTCAATGTGGGCACATGAGACTAGTCACATGGGTGAAAGGGGTATGCATTCTTTCTTCAAAGAGTTTTCTTGGGGATATAAAGTCAAGAATCTGGACTTTTGTGAACATTGTGTGTTTGGGAAATTGCATAGAAGTAAGTTCTCAGCAGGGTTGCACAACACAAAGGCATCACTTGATTATATCCATTCGATTTCTGGGGTCCATCAAAGGTTGAGTCATTGGGTGGTGACAGATATTTTGTGTCATTCATAGATGACTATTCAAGGATGACTTGGGTGGTGATGATGAAGAACAAAAGTGATGCATTCAAGAACTTCAAACAAAGGGAAGGCCCTAGTGAAGAATCACTTTGTCAAGAAAATCAAGAAGCTTCAGACGATTAATGGTCCGGAATTACTGGAATGAGTTTGATTCATTTTGTGCACCGGGGTATTGCCGGACATCATCATATCAGTAAAAATACACCTCAATGAGAATGGTGTAGTGAAAGGATGAATCAAACTCTACTGGAGAGGGCAAGATGTATGCTTTCTCAAGCTGGTTTATCAAGGGGATTTTGGACATAGGCTGTAAAAACAGCTTGCTACTTAATCAACAGGAGTCCTCACACAGGAATCAATCTCAAGACACCATTTGAGATGTGGTCAGGCAAGCCTGCTGACTACTCAGTTCTAAGGGTTTTTGGAAGTACAGCATACTATCATGTTAGTGAAGGGAAGTTGGAGCCAAGAGCCAAGAAGGGAGTGGGGTATGGTGATGGAGTGAAGTGATATAGAATTTGGTCATCAGCAGAGTCCATAGTAAACCTCAGTAGGGATGTTGTGTTTGATGAAAATTCTATGTTAAACTCATCAGTGGGGAGGTCTACTGAATCTGAAACCAGTGCTGAATCTGATAGTGTTGAGAAACAGACGGAGCTTCAGGTGGAGTCTACTGATATGCAACAATCAGTGGATCCAAATCAACATTATACTGATCTGGATATTGAACCAGAATCTGATCCAAGCCAGCCTACTGAGACCTCAATAGGGCGTCATACAAACATTAATCAGCAGAGTCTAGCTGCCAACAGGACTAGAAGATCTAATGTTGGGATACCTCCAATGAGATATGAATATGATGATTTGGCTGGATATGCACTCCAAGATGCAGAAGAGGTAGAGGTTGTTGAACCTACTACTTACCGGGAAGCAGTGACATGTACAGAAGCATCTCAGTGGCATGCTGCCATGGGAGATGAAATGGAGTCGTTGTTGAAGAATCAGACTTGGGAATTGGTCAAACAGCCTACTGACAAGGGAGTTGTGACTTGTAAATGGATTTTCAAGAAAAATGAAGGAATAACTAAGGCAGAAGGGGTCAAGTATAAGGCATGTTTGGTTGCAAGAGGATTCAGTCAAAAGAAAGGGGTTGACTTTGATGAAATAATTTCACCAGTGGTTAGACACACTTCAATTAGGGTGTTACTAGCAATGGTGGCACATCAGGATCTGGAACTTGAGCAATTAGATGTGAAAACTGCTTTTCTACATGGTGAGGTGGATAATGAGATATACATGACAGAGCCTGAGGGTTTTCAAGTTCCTGGCAAGGAAAATTATGTTTGCAAGTTGAAGAAATCATTGTATGGCTTGAAGCAAGCTCCAAGGCAGTGGTATAAAAGGTTTGACAGTTTTATGCTTCAGCAGGGTTACAGTAGAAGTCCTTATGACTGTTGTGTATACCACAGTCTGGTGAAAGATGGATCTCATATCTATCTTGTCTTGTATGTGGATGACATGTTGATTGCTGCTGCAAGGAAGTCTGATATTCAAAATCTGAAGAACCTTCTCAGTGCTGAATTTGAAGTGAAGGATTTGGGTGCAGCCAAGAAAATCTTGGGGATAGAGATTTGGAGAGATAGAAGTCAGAAAAAACTATTATTGTCTCAGCAGGGTTATGTGTAGAAGATATTGGCCACGTTTGGATGTCTGCTGCAAATCCAATAGATACTCCTATGGCAATAAATGTTCATTTGTCTGTTTATGCTTCACAATCAGCCGATGAGATGGAATATATGTCAAAAGTTCCCTATGCTAGTGCAGTTGGCAGTCTGATGTATGCCATGGTTTGCACTAGGCCTGATTTGGCTCAGGCAGTCAGTGTTGTCAGCAGGTTCATGGTTCAACCTGGAAAAGAACACTGGAAAGGAATTAAAAGGATATTCAGGTACCTGAGAGGTACAGCTGATGTTGGTCTCATTTATGGAGGTGATCTCGGTCCAGTCACGAGCCTCTTTGTGATCTTGATTATGCATGTGATGTTGACAATAGATCAATGACTGGTTATGTGTTTACATTGGGAAATGTAGTGGTCAGCTGGAAAGCTACTCTTCAGGCTACAGCAACCTTATCAACTACTGAAGCAGAATACATGGCTCTTACTGAAGCAGCTAAGGAGGGTATCTGGTTGAAGGGGCTAGTCAGTAATTTAGGGTTGCATCATGATCAGGCTGAGATATATTGTGACAGTCTAAGTGCAATATGTTTAGCCAAGGATCAGGTTCATCATGAGAGAACCAAGCATATTGATGTCAGGTATCATATTCTGAGAAATGAGAAGAGGGTTGTGTAGTGAAGAAGCTGCACCACTAGGATAATCCTGCTGATATGTTCACTAAACCAGATTCAATGAGGTAAGTTTTCGACTTTGCCTGGACTTACTGAATATTCAAAGCTTGTAATCTGTTTCTGGAAACTCTACTGAGGACAGATCAGTGGAGTGGGTACTGTGGAGATAGTCTGGTACAAGTACATCTGGCATTGACGAATGCATCTGGTACACGTACATCTGGTTATGCAATCTGTTTGACTCTGGTGAGAGTTGAAGTCAAGGTGGAGATTTGTCAGTAAAGTGACTTAAACTCTACATCTGATGGAACCAATCTGAAGACTCAGCTGTGTGATGGATAGCTGAGAAGTGTATTCAATTCTGTGCATCATAGGGTGGAGTCTACTAAAGCTTCTGTCAGCAGAGTGAAGCCTACTGAGTACTGGAATACAACAGGGTCCCACGTCTGCTATTTCTGTTATGTGACAGCTATACAGTGTCATTAAAAGGAGGACACGTGTAGGGGTATTTATGGCATATCATACAAAGATTCCTTGACGGCTAGGGTTTAGGGATTTGTGCCTATAAATACAGTTGTTGTTGCATTGTCTGTGTGTGTGAAATCTGTAACTCAGTGCATAATAATAAAGATCTCTTTTCTGCCCGTGTTTTTTTTATCTCTCTTACTTTGAGAGAGGTTTTCCACGTTAAATTTGTGTTCTTCTTGTTTTCTGATTACCTCCTTTGATTATTTACGTTTGATTGCATCTGTTTCAATTTCTTGCATCTGAAGTTATCTCCATCTGTCATAACAGAACATAATAAATGTCGTTTTTTTTTTCTTTTTCACCTGCCTCATCATGCCGGTTCCAAGTGGATAAACTGAAAGAAAGTTGTTACCTTCAGGTCTGACCGGATTATCAAACTCCAAGTTGTATAATTTACCAAAAACAAATGAAAGTGGTTCAGTATTACATGCACCAACCATAACAATATTCCATAAATAATTGCAGCTTACATATTTCGTATCAAACAAATTTATTCTCGATTGGTCAGAAGGGGCTGATTTTGACATCTATTCAAGAACAGTAAGTCCTGATGTCCGAACATAATATTCACAAGAACAGTTGCATCTGAAAGAAGTTCCACAGCTAAAACTAATGTTTCAACAATAATCAGGGGAATAATAAACAAATATTGGCCTAGATTATCCCCTGACAATGATTATAACTGACAAACAAGTTCTTAGCCTATTTCACAATCAAACATATATTGTCAAGTGACTCAAGTCATAACACAAAAATAGAAGTGAAATCAGAAAAACCAAGGAAAAAATATCATTAATTTACTTATGCCAAGAGAATGAGGCCTTTAATCCGTTTATCAACACTGCAAAAATCATCGAACAACCTATACAGGAGAGTGTATGCATGTGAAACAAAATCAAATCAATCGTAAAAATCATTAACAGAAAATATCATTGCATATTGATCAGGCCAACCACGAACATTTTAAGAAAATCAAATACTCAGGCCATTTGAAACAAAATACATCAAAAATCATTAACAATACCTGATACTGAGACTTTTTAACCTTCCGGCGAAGAATGAAGAAACCAATCCAAGGAAGAACGGGAGACTCGACATCATCAACACCTGCTATCGAGCATCCTCTTTTCCGATCATGAATAGTGATTCGGCCGATCTAGAGTACGTTCCTACTGGCGAAGATCTCCACCCAGGAGATATTTTCTATCCTGTAGTGGACGAAATGAGAAAATGAGAAGGATGTGTGATATCGGCCATAACTTAGGGTTAACAAACGGGGTCCTGTCGTGTCTCTCAATATCAGGAAATAAAACGTATTTTTTTTAGTAATTCAATAAGGTGGGTTCTATCGGCACACCCCAAATTACTATTGGCACCTATTTTTTGATTATTTTTTCGGATGAAAAAAACGTCAGTCACACTGGTGTTCCTTGTTGAATACCAACATCAGTAACACTGACGTTGGTGTGCAACAAGGAACACTAGTGGAAAGTGGTGGACTGACGTTTCTAAGTTTTAACACTTTTTATATAAGGAACGTTAGTCACACTGGTGTTCCTTTTTGAACACAAACGTCACTGACACTGGCGTTGGTGTTCAACCAGGAACACCAGTGTGACTGACGTTCCTTTTATAAAAAATCAACGGGTGCCGAAGTATTTTTTTGCGATGCCGGGAGTAATAGGGTGTCAGTAGTAAATTGGGGTGTGCCAATAGAACCCCCATTCAATAATACTACCCTTCACTTCACCTCACCACATAAGTATTTTCCATGTATATGGGTGTTCTCCAAAACTCATTAAATAAATAAATAATAAACAATAGGAAAACAAATCATACCGTGCATTTTATAACAAGTTGCTTGTCACAAAAGGCTGATATTAAATTATGTTATTACCCTCAAAAAAATTATGTTATAATCTCCTGCTTAGAATGCCATGGCACTTGTGAAAAACATTAAACATTTTGTGACAACAGTGTCTTGTTGTCACTGATAAGTACACTTACAATGACAAATGATCTCGAAACTGATGAATAAACTGGTGGATCTAATCTAAGAAACAAAGACTGAGAAAGATGGTCACTTTAGTTAAGTATATTTAGTTATGTGAAAGTCAGTTTTATGAAGTGCGACTGAGTTTCTTCTGATGTCAGCAATCAGTTTTGGTCTCCTGAATTTTGCTGAGTATAGCTGAGTTAATAATCCATCCGATAGGAAATTTTTACATGCAAATGGATCTTCAAGAAGAAGGAAGGGATAATTGAGGCAGAAGGAGTTAAGTATAAGGCACGTTTGGTTGCAAGAGGGTTCGGTCAGAAAGAAGGGGTGAACTTTGATGAAATATTCTCACCAGTGGTCAGACATACTTCAATCAGAGTGTTACTAGCAATAGTGGCACAACAGGACTTAGAACTTGAGCAGTTAGATGTAAAGACAACTTTTCTACAAGTTCCTGGTAAAGAAGATTTTGTCTGTATGTTAAATAAGTCCTTGTATGGACTGAAGCAAGCTCCTAGACAATGGTATAAAAAGTTTGATAGTTACATGATCTAGTTGGGTTACAACAGAAGTCCTTATGATTGTTGTGCTTACAACATCAGTTAGAAGATGGATCATACATCTATCTTGTATTATATGTGGATGACATGCGGATAGCTGCAAGAATGAAGTCTGATGTTCAGTATCTGAAAGACTTTCTCAATGCTGAGAGTTTGAAATGAAAGATTTGGGTGCAGCCAAGAAGAGTTTGGGGATGGAGATCTGGAGAGATAGAAATCATAAGAAACTATTTTTATCTCAGCAGTGCTATATACATAAGATTTTGTCAAAGTTTGGCATGTCAGTTGCTAAGCCAATAGATACTCCTATGGCATCAAATGTTCATTTGTCAGTTTTTGCTTCACAATCAACAGAGGAGAAGGAGTACATGTCAAGAGTTCCCTATGCTAGTGCAGTTGGCAGTCTGATCTCTGCCATGGTGTGCACTAGGCCTCATCTGGCTCAGGCAGTCGGTATTGTCAGCAGGTTTATGGCTCAACCTAGAAAGGAACGCTGGAAAGCTGTGAAAAGAATGTTCATGTACCTTAGAGGTACAACTGATGTTGGTCTTTTTATGGAGGTGATACTTAAGAACTGATCAAAAGGTACTGTGATGCTGATTATACAGGTGATGTGGATAGTAGGAAATCAATGACTGGCTATGTTTTCACATGGAGGAATTCAGTTCAGCTGGAAAGCAACTCTTAAAGAAACAATGGCTTTAACTATTGAAGCTGAGTATATGGCTCCTATTGAAGCAGCCACGAAGGGTATCTAGTTGAAGGGACTAGTCAGTGATTTGGGGCTAAATCAGGATCAAGCTGAGATTTATTGTGACAGTTTGAGTGCAATTCGTCTAACTAAGGATCAGGTACATCATGAGAGAACCAAGCATATTGATGTGAGGTATCATTTTCTAGGAAATGAGAAGAGGGTTGGAGTGAAGAAGATCAGCACTAATGATAATCCTGTTGATATGTTCACTAAACCATTCCAATGAGCGCCTTCGCTTGTATCGGACTTGCTTTGAATATTCAAAGCTTGTAAACTGAAGTCTAGATACTCAGTTGAGGGCAGATCAGCTTGAGTGGATTCTGTGGAGAAGTCTTGTACTGTACATCCTGGCATTGCCGAATGCATTTGGCACAAGTACATCTGATTACGCAATCTGGTTGACTGTGAATGAGAGTTCAAGTCAAGGTGGATATTTGTCAGTTTTGGTTACTTGATCTCTAAACTAATGAATAAATTGCCGGAACTAATCTGAGAAAACTGAGACTAAGAATGATGGTTAGTTTAGTTAAGTATATTCAGTTCTGTGAAAGTTAGTTTGATGAAGTGCGACTGAGTTTCTTCTGAAGTCAACAGTCAGTTTTGGTCTGCTGAGTTTAGATGAGTATAGCTGAGTTCCGCATCTGAGCAATTGGTTACAAGTCTGGAAAGTAAGTCTAAAGCTGAGTTTTGTCTGGTGGATAACAGCTGGAGCTGGGGTCCACATCTGGGTATTTATGACAATTCCGACAAAGATCTTTGGTGGTTAGGGTTTGGGAATTGTGCCTATAAATATCAATGTTGTAATCAATGCAAAGTGTGTCTTTCTCTTTGTGAGATATACCTTGTAACTTTGTGCACGATAAAATATCTCCTTTTCTGTCCGTGGAGTAGTCGGCACAACGCCGGAAACCACGTTAAATCACTATGTTCTCTTTGTTTCTGTGTTTTATCAATTCCGCCATACTTTTTGTTTGCATTGCTCAGTTATAATCGTTCTTAAACTGCAAGCTTCTCATCCGTGTTTCAACAATTTTGTGAAAACAGTGTCTTGTTGTCACTGATAAGTACACTTACAATGACAAATGATGTTGTTGTCATAAGAAGCTATCATTTGTGACAAATTTAGCATTTGTCACTAAAATTTTGACACTGAAATCTTTTTTTTTGTAGTGACATAAGGTGGGTGTGCTCCGTTTCCGTTAGCAGCTCCCGTTGACCGACGGTTTTGGATGTAAGATACCAAACCATTCATACTCTTCACATAATGAAAAACACTTGTCTCCTGTTCTTTCTTGATACCAGTTAATCTTGTAGTACGTGTTATTGTCAAATAAAGGGTTGTTTGTGCTTGAAATAATAGGTACTTAATTGGTCGAAAATTGGTTTGGTACATATATTTGTGTTATGTACCTCATCATCCTTGTTTTCTTTGTTGCAACATGGTTACCTCATCATCCTTGTTTTCCTTATCGACCATGCAACCTGTCTTATCCGAATTTATGTAACACATTTCATGAATTTTATTTCAAGTTTTGCCATTTTTATTTTTATTTTATTTTTTTGCTTTTCTCCTATTACTACTTAGTAAAACAAACTAACTGAATTAATATTTCATGCAAGGATATCCATACATATTCTATTAGGAGATTCTTAGTTTAGGTGACATAACTAACTAGTACTTAGATTGAGCCAAATGTCAACACATTACACCATTGATCACTATTTACATGTAAGGTCAAGATTGTATCTCACTTTTTAGGCCCACTCAAACTAATATGTGGAGAAGACACATTTAATTTGCCTGAAATGATTGAATACAAGGACAAGCAAAGCTTTAGTCAAGCAATCTCCAAATTGTTCTGTTTATTTATCTCCTTGTTAAGCACATGGTTTTTAACAATAATGAACATCCACTTCTATATGATTGGTTCTAGAATGATAAACAAGGTTTATGGCAAAAAAATGTAGCACCAATATTATCACACCACAAAGTTGGAATAGCACTGAGATTGAACTTCATTTCACCAAGGAGCTGACTGGTCCACTTGACTTCAGTACCCATGTTGGCCACTGATCTGTATTTAGATTCATTGTTGGACCTGGATACAACCTGCTTCTTAGAGCTTTCAGGATACGAAAGAATCTCCCAAATTAACATAGTAACCTCCAGTGGATTTCCTCACAAAAGTAAACACTGCCCAATTGGCATCACATAATCCATTCAGTCCTAAAGTGGAAGATGGTTTAAAATATAATCACATATGTAATGCTCCAAAAACATATCCGGGAAGCCTTTTCAAAGAATGCCAATGTGTTGTATATGGTTTTTTGCATGAACTGGCTCAGAGTATTGACTGCATAAGTGATACGATCACGAATGAGGTTCCCGACCCCCTGCCCCCTGTTTTACGATTACTTCTGACGTAATGAGTTCTCTTCCTAGTGTGGTGCAGACATTGTTGCAGGATTTTGCGGATCTCTTTCCCGAGGAAGAACCCAGCGGTTTGCCGCCGTTGAGAGGCGTGGAGCACCAAATCGATTTCGTTCCCGGGTCAGCATTACCAAACCGACCAGCCTTTCGGGCTAACCCGGATGAAACAAAGGAGATCCAACGGCAAGTCACGGAGCTGTTAAAAAAGGTCAAGATAATGTAGTAGCTGATGCTTTGTCGCATAGATACACTTTGATCACTACGATGCAAACTAAATTTCTTGGCTTTGAATTTATTAAGGAGTTGTACGTCTTAGACCCTGATTTTGCTGCACCGTTTGCTGCAACTGGTGAATCTGCTCATGATAAGTTTTATAGAAGTGAAGGTTTTTTATATCGTGAGCATGCTTTGTGTATTCCCCAATGTTCCCTACGTGAGCTACTTGTTCGTGAAGCGCATGGTGGAGGTCTTATGGGTCATTTTGGCGTCACTAAAACGCTAGATATGCTTAAGTCGCATTTTTATTGGCCTCACATGCGTGTCGATGTTAATCGTTTTTGTGCTTCTTGTATTGTGTGCAAACATGCTAAGTCCAAGTCCGCACCTCACGGGTTGTACACGCCACTGCCGATTCCCACGTCCCCTTGGACTGATTTGTCCATGGATTTTGTTTTGGGTTTACCTCGTTCTAGAAATGGTCATGATTCTATTTTTGTGGTGGTGGATAGATTTTCTAAGATGGCGCATTTCATTGCTTGCTCTAAAACGAATGATGCATCTCATATAGCTGATTTATTCTTTCGTGAAATTGTTCGTTTACATGGTGTGCCTCGTACTATAGTGAGTGATCGTGACGTGAAGTTTATAAGTCATTTTTGGAGAGTTTTATGGCAGCGTTTGGGTACTAAATTATTATATTCTTCTGCGTATCACCCCCAAACGGACGGCCAAACCGAAGTAGTTAATCGTGTTTTGGGTCAATTGCTTCGTACTGTTGTTCAAAAGAATTTGCGAAATTGGGAGAATTGCTTACCCTTTGTGGAGTTCGCTTATAATCGTTGTAAACATTCTGCGACTCGTTTTACACCTTTTGAAATTGTATATGGGTTCAATCCTGAAACCCCTTTCTCATTAGCCCCTTTGCCCACAGGTATGCACGTCAGTTTGGATGGTGACGCAAAGGCTGAGTTGGTGAAAGAGTTGCGTGCACAGGCTCGGAAGAATGTCGAAACCGCAACGGCTCGGTACATGAAGCAAGCGAATAAGGGCCGCAAGGAAGTCATTTTTGAACCTGGCGATTGGGTTTGCTGCATTATCGCAAAGACCGTTTTCCCAAGCAGCGGAAAACCAAGTTACATCCTCGTGGTGATGGACCTTTTGAAGTGCTGGAGCGGATCAATAACAACGTCTACAAAATTGCTATCCCCGAAGATTGGGGCGTCTCGAATTCGATTAATGTGGCTGATTTGATGCCCTTTGACAATCCTTACGATCTGAGGACAGATCCTTTGCAACCGGGAGGGAATGATACGATCACGAATGAGGTTCCCGACCCTTTGGCCCCGATGCAGCCGATAGATCATCTGGTAATTCGAGATGGGCCTATGACGAGGCTCCAAAAGAAAAGGATGCGAGAGGCGTTGAATAATCTGATCTTAGACATTTATTTGGAGCAAGAGCAGCCCAAGTCGGAGGAAGAACAACCCATAAAATGCATCATATATGCAATGGGGCTTGAAGACAACGAAGATGGGCTTGGTTAGACTGCAAGAGTTGTGGCGCCATTGTTTAGGTTATTTTGGACTTGTTTTACTATTTTTATGTTGGATTTTATTTAATAATTACCTTGTGGGCTTAGATGACACAAGAGACACTAGAAAAGCCCATGGATGGGGCGCCTATGCTAAGTCTTAGTTTACTTAGGTTTTATTTTACTAGTTTCCTTCTCCCACATTGCTAAGGAGGATTACTAGTCTTTTATTTGTAGCCTATATATAGGCAAGCCACTATCATAATAAACTACAACATAAATTTTGAAGTTTAAACAATATTATTGAAATTCAGTTAAACTTTTAAGTTGAGAGCTTTTCTCTTCTTTCCGTTTTAATCTGTGACTGATTAAGACAAAATCACTTGCGAGTGAGTAGTCTCTTTGTCGTAGAGATTACACCCTTCAAGAACGAATCAGCGTTTTGAGCACGCGTTGTTTATTCTTGGCCTTAGCCTAGGTCGAGGACACTAGGTTTAGGTATCTATAGCTCACCATTGATCCCTTGAGTCGTTTCCTGGAACCGTATCCGCATCAATAAGTGATGTTTGGTCTTGTGAGGGCAAGATGTTGCAACCTTTCAATGGCACTCCTATAGACAAAGTGATTGACAATAGGGTCTCCTTGTTTAGGTGTCAAGTTCTTCCCATGAACCATTGGTGTTGGATATGGTTTGAGATGTTTCTTTTGCTGTTTCTTTAAGAGCTGAGGTATAAACCGGTTGTGTTCTTGACTACCTGCATCCCCAAGAAGTGTGAGACAAGCCCTAAGTCTTTCGGAGAGAATTTTGAATTCGAATGACAGATAAATTTATGGATCAAGAATGGTGAATTCTCTGTAATGAGAATATCTTCTACATAAATTAGGGCAAATAAAACTTTATTCCTCAGCTAGAATCTGAACAAAAAGCAACCAGACACAGTTTAAGTGAATCCCCATATGACGCCCAGGGGCCTATTTGAGGCCATACAGAGCCTTGTTAAGTTTTCAAACAAATCATGGTCTGGCAGGGTCTTTGAATCCTTCTAGTTGACTCATGTAAATAGGTTCCTAAAGCGGACCCTTCAATAAAGCGTTACTAATGCCAACTTGGTTGGTTTTCCAATTTATGAAGACAAATATGGCCAATACAACCCTAATAGTAGATGACTTGGCCATTGGACTAAATGTCATTGTAAACACTATTCCATAATTTTGGTTATATGCTTTGGCCACCAGTCGGGTCTTGTGTTTGAGGATTGTTCCATTTAGTCAAAGTTTCAACTTGAAAATGCATACGCTACCAACAAGGTTCTGATTAGGTGAATCTTCGATCAAGTCACACGTTTTTTTTAAAGAAGAGCTTTGTATTATTCCCCCACAGACATCTTCCATGCAGAATCGGCCAATCCCTCTATTACACTAGTTATTTAATAGGAAAAGAGTGAACACTAGTTATAGCTTATGAATACGTTTTTTTGTGACGTCCCGTACTGGATTCCGAGTCCTTATACCGAGAGAATGCCCGGGATGTATATATTAAAATTTTATATCTTAAAAAATAATATATACATAAGCCTCGTAACAATTAATCAAAGTAAAAGCGGAATAAATTAATACTAAAAGGTAACTCGGAAAAATATGTCAAACGACAAACAGCGAATCACCAGTCCTGAAAATCTACATCCAAGAATACTGAAACGACAAAACAACGAAATAAATGTTATTCGACTCATTAGATCCCAAATGAAACGGAAAATGTACTAAGTCTATGTCTCAATACTGAATGATTAAAAGTGCATAAGATAAATGTCCAATTCATTCTAACTTCATAGCTCAAGCGTTAGTTCTGTCAACTCCATCGTCATAACCAAAATCATCATCATCCTGTCAACCACCTTATCGAGGTGGGAACAAAAGAGAGAGAAGAGGGATAAGTACTTTCGTACATAGTAAAGAGTAGAAGAAACGGTTACAATAAATAACAATAAAGGCATGCACATATAACATGACATCATCTACAATCACTACCATGCACATAAGTTGTAATAGTAGAGCTCTCTCACCCTCTACTAGCTCCGTAGTATTTCCTTGCACAAATAAGGTTTGTTATATAAATACCAAAGGACACTGTACGTGGAGAGAATGCACCGAGACATATTAAGCATCTCTCAAGGGGCATGGACTCATATTCCATTTGGGAGTTACACGTCGTCCACTGGCCTCAAAGCCAACTGGTGCGGTAAGAGTCCGATGATTCGATTTAGAAACGTGCCTTACCAATGATATTGACGTTTTAGCTTTTAGAGAGCCACATATGTATTTATTACCTAAGTTCTAACCAACTTGTTCATTCACATAAATGGCTTCCTAAGGACTTCCAATCCTAGACATCTACTTGCACTACCTAGAATATTGTAAAAGGATCAATGACTACTATGTCAAGGTCCCACAAGGCCTAAACAACGCCTTCGGTGCTCCCACCTTCTCCCCTCAGATGGTCTGAGTTGTGGTGCTGAGCCAAGGCTACCTGAAGTCGAAATTAGACATTTTCAATTAACATAATGTTTTCACACAAAAATACAAGCCCCATCGTATCGTGTAATACACATAAAAGCACAAAATTAACATAATACACTTTTACCGTTATACACACCACACTTTTACTATAATCATTAAACGTATACAATACTTTGTTGTCCATACCTTAGTAGTGTTTAAATCAAATAAAGTTACTTACCGTACATAGTATCTATTCAATGAACTATATTTATAATCCACTATTTTTTCTAAAGCTGGTGCACATTTTATTATTATTATTATTATTATTATTATTATTCTGTTTTATTTATTCATTTATCCCTTTGATATACACATCATGCGGAAAAGCCAATTATTATCATTATTATTATATTTCTGAAATAAAATAATAATGATAATAATTTGCTATGCGCATGATGTGTTTATCAAAGGGATAAATGAATAAATAAAACAGAATAATAATAATTAAAAAAAAAGGTGCAACAGCTTTAGAAAAAATAGTGGATTATTAATATAGTTGATTTAATAGATACTATGTACGGTAAGTTGCTTTATTTGATTTATATACTACTAAAGAATGGACAACAAAGCATTGTATACGTTTAATGATTATAGTAAAAGTGTGGTGTGTATAACGGTAAAAGTGTATTATGTTAATTTTGTGTTTTTATGTGTATTACACGATACAAAGGGGCTTGTATTTTTGTGTAGAACATTATATGTTAATTGACAATGTCTAATTTCGACTTCGGGTAGCCTTGGCTCAGCACCACAACTGAGACCCTCTGCGGGGAGAAGGTGGGAGCACCGGAAGGCGTTGTTTAGGCCTTGTGGGATCTTGACTTAGTAGTCATTGATCCATTTACAACGTGCTAGGTAGTGCAACTAAAAGTCTTAGATTAGAAGTCTGTAGGAAGCCTTTTATGTGAATGAACCAGGCGGTTAGAGCTTAACTCATAAATACATATGCGTTTGTCTGAAAGCTAAAATATCAATATCATTGGTTAGGCACATTTCTAAATTGAAGCATTGAACTCTTACTGCACCAGTTGGCTTTAAGGCCAGTGGACGACGTGTAACTCCCATATAAAACATGAGTCCATTGAGAGGTGCTTAATATGTCTCGGTGCATTCTTACCATGCACAGTGTCCATTGGTATTTATGTAACAAACCTTATTTGTGCGAGGATATACTAAGGAGCTAGTAGAGAGTGAGAGAGATCTACTATTACAACCTATGTGGTAGTGATTGTAGATGATGCCATAACATATGTGTATGCCTTTATTGCTATTTATTGTAACGTTTCTTATAGCCTTTACTATGTATGAAAGTACTTACCCACCTTCTCTCTCTTTTGTTCCCACCCCGAGTAGGTGGTTGACAGGATGATGATGATTTTGGTTATGATGATGGAGTTGACAGAGCTGACGCTTGAGCCTAAAGTTACGATGACTTGGACATTTATCTTATGCACTTTTAATCATTTATTTTTTAGACATAGACATAGTACCTTTTCTGTTTCTTTTAAGATCTAATGAGTCGAACAACATTTATTTCCTTGTTTTGTCGTTTAAGTTTTCTTAGACATAGATTATTGGGACTGGTGATCCATTGTTTGTCGTTTCACGTACTTTTCTGAGTTACCTTTTAGTTTTAATTTATTCCATTTTTTACTTTGATTAATTGTTACGAGGCTTATGTGTATATTACTTTTGATGATTTAAGAAGTTAACATATGCATGCCGGGCATTCTTTCCGGATAAGGACTCGGTGTCCGGGACGGGGCGTAACAAAAAAAACTTATTCATATGCTATAACTAGTGTTCCCTCTTTTCCTATTAAATAACTAGTGTATTAGAGACATTGGCCGATTTTGAATGGAGAATGTCTGTGGGGGAAGAATACAAAGCTCTTCCTCATAACAAAGTATGTGACTTGGTCCAAGATTCACCTAATCAGAACCTTGTTGGTAGCATATGGATTATCAAGTTGAAACTATGACTAGATGGAACAATCCTCAAACACAAGACCCAACTGGTGGCGAAACTATATAATCAAAATTATGAACTAGTGTTTACAGTGACATTTATTCCAATGGCCGTGTCCTCGACTATTAGGGTTGTATTGGCCATATTTGTCTTCATAAATTGGATAACCAACCAAGTTGACATTAATAATGCTTTATTGGAGTGTCCTCTTTAAAAACCTATTTACATGAGTCAACTAGAAGGATTTGAAGACCCTGCCAAACCAGGATTTGTTTGAAAACTTAACAAGGCTCTGTATGGCCTCAAACAGGCCCCCGGGCATTGTTTGATTCTCTCAAGAATCATCTTCTCATATGGGGATTCACTCAAACTGTGTCCAATTTCTTTTTGGTCAGATTCCAGCTAGGGAATAAAGTTTTATTTGCCCTGATTTATGTAGAAGATATTCTTATTACAGGGAATTCCCCATTCTTGATGCATAAATTTATCAGTCATTCGAATTCAAAATTCTCTCCGAAAGACTTAGGACTTGTCTCACACTTCTTGGGGATACAGGTAGTCAAGAACACAACCGGTTTATACCTCAGCTCTTAAAGAAACTGCAAAAGGAACATCTCAAACCATGTCCAACACCAATGGTTCATGGGAAGAACTTGACATCTAAATCCGGAGACCCTATTGTCAATCCCTCTTTCTATAGGAGTGACATTGAAGGGTTGCAATATCTTGCCCTCACAACACCAAACATCACTTATGCAGTCAATACTTTGAGCTAGTTCATGCAAAAACCATATACAACACATTGGCATGCTTTGAAAAGGCTTCCCGGACATGTTTCGGGATCATTACATATGGGATTATATTTTATACCATCTTCCACTTTGGGACTGAATGGATTATGTGATGCCAACATGATCGACCCTTACTCGTCATTACAATACTACGATCGGTCTAGTCCTCTTGCTAGTATTAGTGCTTTGGGCGTGATCAAGGTTTTTGGTGTTGCTGCCGGGGATTAAGTCAACATAATTTATGGACCGAATAGCTAGGGTTAAGCTCGTTCTTGTTACGTTTTTCTTTTGTTTATCGGTTTGTTTTGTTTCTGGTTTATAACTCTAGTTTTTTTTGTTTTTTTTGTTTTTGTTTTAACACGGCCATCTCAACGGTGACCAGGATCAAGGAGTTTTTTTTGGCAGTTCATGAACATAATTTCCACCAAGGAACTTGAACCTTTCAGATAAGAGATCAAAGCCTTTTCTCGACATAACAGATCTTTGAGAAAGAATGCTCAGGGTTTTGAGAATGAATTGGAAGAAGACTTGATCGAGGATTTTATAGACGAATTGCCTAGATTGTTTAAAGAACACGAAGAGATGGCTGTTGTTCATAATGAAGGGGAAGAAGTTGTGAAAACCCTTCATGATTATGCTACCCCAAACATTGGGGAATTTGTTCAAGCCATCTAAGCTCCTACTAATCCGGCGAAGGCTTATCATCCAAAGCCGAATGTTATTCACATGGTGAAGAACTATAGTTAGTTTCTTGGCATTGGGAAATGGGAATGACGACAGTAGTGCCCATCTCACCAACTTTTGGGAGATTTGTGGAACTATTTGACCTTTTGTCATTCCCGAGGGTAATGTTCTACTGACTCAATTTCCATTTACTTTGAATGAAAAGGCAAAACAATGGAGACCGTTGATGACGGTTAAATTGGTATCATATTTTACCATCAACTTACCATATATTTGTGTTCGCAATGGTGATAATGTGTATGAAATCATGGGTTAATTAGCTAAATGTCATTAAACCACGTCCGGGGTGACTAAATTGGTATTATGCGTATTAACCATGTATTTTATGCGTTATTTGCCATAAATAGAAGCTACTATGTGTGCTATGGTTTTATTGACAGATGAACAAGTGTTTGGAGCAATATATGCTCTTAATATGAGATTCAATTGATAAGGAAGTGAACCGAGCGAAAGATTGAAGTGTTTCAAGCGGAGATTGGACCCGAGAATCTGATTGTTGATCTTGCAACGTTGTTTCAGGATACTTACAAGACTATAAGGGCTTGGGCTTTTAAATAAAAGTTGTAGGTATTGAAATGATGATTCCAACTCACTTTGAATCATCCAAATCGGTGTTATGTAGGCCATGTTATGGTCCAAATACCGAAGTATGTGCCAGCAGCTGCGAGCCAACCTCACGCAACCGCGAGCCCAGAGCCTCCCAGAACCTTCTAGAAACGCATTTTCCTGTCCACGAAAGATTAGGGTTTACCTTATGTCGGTTTATACACCTATATAAGGCCATAGAGGGCTGCGAATTTGTATACTCTCATCCATCAATTCCTCATCTCATTCATTCATAGATCTATTCATCAACTAGATACGATTTAGTCTTTTGGAGATAAAAGTTTTTCTTCTTTTCTCCTTTTCTTTCCTTGCAACTAAATCATGAGTATTTCATTATTGAATTGTGCTTGGTTTATATTCGTCATGGATCAATTTTGACCGCTGGAGAGAGAGAGAATTGAGGAGTGGAGCTATTCTTCATTATGGGTAAGATCTATTCCAATGTTTTTATTCTTTTCTTAGATTTATGATTGTTCTTGTGATAGATCCAGACTATTCTTACATTTAATAAACTATAAATTAATTAAATGAACCTTAATCTTTTTTATTCGATTCGTTAAAATTAAACGCAGAATTAACGGTTACGTTCTCCCGCAGTCGCTGTGGTATTTACCGCAACCGCGAGATACCTTTTAAATCTTAATTCTGTGGTTCGGAATCAGCTACGTTGACCGTTATGTTTAATTCACCATAGGTTAGATCTGGCCAATCTTCTTGTCGTACATCATAAATTAACATGAAGGACGATAAAGTGGAGTGTTAATTAGGACATAGTCTGGATCAATCCCTAGGAACGTGCAAGTCAATCCATGATAGCTTCTTAGGGAGGTTCTCAGTCTTGAGCCGGCACTTTCTAGATTTATTGCGTGTGGGTTAATACAACTAACGAAGGAGGATAACAGCAGATAGACGTTTACTGTCCTTTCAATGGAAGTAAACAAGGTTAGGAGACTGCACCCGTAGCTTAATTACAAATATGGATCAGATAAGGCTTAAAGGGATATTAGTTGTGAATAGTTTGGTTAATGCCTTTTTTCAATGTATGATTGACCATGGGTTTATTTGCATCTCTTTTACTTACTGTTTATTTATGGTGGTCAACGACCGGTTGACCTATTAATTGTGGTTGTGTTTAAGGTAATTATATAATAGTCTTTGTGGGATCAACCTTGACTTGTCCTTGCAATACTACGAGACCTAGTCCACTTGCTAGTAGAAGCGACTTACACGCGATCATGTTTTTGGCGCCGTTGCCGGCGACTATTTATTTAATTGTTAGGCATAGCCATTAATTTATAATTAACCTTTTTTTGTTAGTTTTCCTTTTCTTTTTATTTCTCAATAGTTGAATAAAAGTGTGAAGGTTTTTTCATCGTCATGTTCCTAAGGCTGATGAGCAAAGGATGTGCAGGAGTTATTTTACTTCGCATGATTATTTGATTATTATTTTGAGTCTTTTTATTTTTATTTGGAGTCTTGTCATAGTTTTGTTGTGTTTAAGTAATAAAGTATCATGTATTGTCTTAATTTGTTTATCACACTTCTTCTTTTTAGTGGTGTGATTTACTGCCACATGACATAATGATTATGTTACGTATTCGCGTCTCGTGGTACTAATTGCCTTTTTGCAAGAATTGTTTGTATTAGCTGACCAAGTGCAAATTAGTCGGTGGGATGAGACAACTTTGGTTCCAGTTCACTGATATGATTTGCTTCAGACGGTTTGCCAAGTTCTTCTATATTTCAAAGCTAAGTGTTCTTCTTCTTCCTACTTTTTTTTGCTTTACTTTCCACATTGGGGACAATGGTAAGTTTTAAAGTGGGGGGTAGGCATAACACTTAGTTTGAAAAAAATTGAGACACATTTATACGCTTACGTTTGTGAATTTTGGTGCAATGAATTGAATGAAATATAATCAAAAAACCGCTGAAACTGCTTAATTACATACTTAATTTATTAATGATGAATAAGGAGTTTGTCAACAATTTGAAGTAGTGGTTTATTAATCATCTATCTTGTTGTGGAATCGACCTTTTTAAGCACGTATGAATCACTTCTTCAGTATGTAGATTAGATGACGCATTATTCAATTTAGTATGGTAGAATGAGCATGTGTTATGTTGCATGAAGTAGTGACTTATTAATTATTATTTTACCGTTGCATTCAATTTTTGAGTACGTAATCTGAGTGGGAAGTATTTGGATAAGATGAAGAGTTATTTCAGACCTAGAATCGATATTTGTCGGTGAATATACTTTAACCAATTGTTGTATGATGAGGGTAGCAACAATGAGGCCACAAAAAGTAAAACTGGATACATCGGGCTTGCGAGAGTGAGAGAAAAAATAGTGAGAAATCTGCCAAAAAAATATATATGAAAAATAATAAAGATATTATAAAAAAGGCAGTGACGTAAGCGAACTCGTAGCAAAAAGGGCACGACTCCTGCATAAAAATAAAACAAATGAGGACCTAAGAGTAATACTCGGTCCATCTGTTCCAAGTAAGGTTTCTTATTGTTTGCCTGAGCCTGAAGGCAAGATGAGCTAGTGTGTACATTGATAAGTAAAGGTTGTGGGGTCGCTATGACTTCATTCATTTCTTGAATGTACTATCACGAAAGATTTATCCCACGACACATTGATGCATTGGTAGGTGATGATTATGGGGAACTTATGGATTTGTGCATAATGCATGTTTTGCCTGAAATCCTTATTGATATAAAAGACTTTAATCTCGAAAAGACTAGATCCATCAGTAATCCATTAAGCAGTATCTCGTAGTAGAACCGGCGTGTGTGTGAATATCTCTCAAACAACAGTGACACGGACACCTATATAAAACCGTAGGATTAGGGATTTGTGCATGTTTTGTCCTCCAAGGATTAGGGTTAAGCTTAGGTCGGCTTATACACCTATATAAAACCGTAGAGGGCTGCGAATTTGTATTCTTACATCCATCAATTCCTCATCTCATTCAGTCATAGATCTCATCAACTAGATACGATTTAGTCTTTTGGAGATTAAAGTTTTTCTTCTTTTCTTCTTTTCTTTCCTTGCAAATAAATCATAAGTCTTTCATTATTGAATTGTGCTTGGTTCATATTCGTCACGGATCAATTTTGATCGCTGGAAAGAGAGAGAATTATGGAGTGGAGCTATTTTTCGTTATGGGTAAGATCTATTCTAATGTTTTATTTTTTTCTTAGATTTATGATTGTTCTCGTGATAGATCTAGACTATGCTTGCATATAATCATTTATGAATTAATTAAACGAACATTAATCTTTGTTATTCGATTCGTTAATATTAAATGCAGAATTAACGGTTGCGTTCTCCCGCAGTCGTGGAGGTCTTTACTGCAACCGCGAGACACCTAGTAAATCTTAATTTTATGGTTCGGCGTCAGCTACGTTGATCGACACGTTTAATTCACAATAGGTTAGATCTGGGAAATCTTCTTGTTGTACATCGTGAATTAACATTAAGGACGATAAAGTGAAGTGTTAAATAGGACATAGTCTGGATCAATCCCTAAGAACGTGCTAGTCAATCCACGATAGCTGCATAGGGAGGTTCTCGGTCTTGAGCCAGCACTTTCTAGAACTTATTGTGTATGTGTTAATACAACCAACGAAGGAGGTTAACTGCATATAGACGTTTACTGACCATTCAATGGAAATAAACAAGGTTACGAGACTGGACCCGTAGCTTAATTACAAATATGGATCATATAAGGATTAAGGGGAGTTTAGTTGTGAATAGTTTGATTAATGACTTTTCAATGTATGATTGACCATGAGCTTATTTACATCTCTTTTATTTACTGTTTATTTCTGTTGGTCAACGACCACCCTATCCGGTTGACCTATGAATTGTGGTTGTGTTTAACGTAATTAAATAATTGTCTCGGTGGGATCGACATTGACTTGCACTTGCAATACTACGGCTGAACTAGTCCTCTTGGTAGCAGAAGCGACTTACACGAGATCAACCGTCACTACCTGCTCGATCAATTTCGGCTTATAATGAGTTACTCCAGGTGTTTATAGGAAAGTTATTTCTGCCCAGTAAGACCAACAACTACAATCTGCCACTCTGAATTTTAGACACTCACCTAGCTAGTGAGACTTTTGATGTGGACTTGAAAGCGTTTCAATGAAGCGCTACGCAAGTGCCCGCATCATGACATATATAGCACTTTGGCTTCAGATGAACATATTCTATAATGCTTTAAGCGTCTAGGATAAATTGTGACTTGATTCATCGAGCGGTGGAGGATTTATGACACTGAAAAAGTTGAGTAGATTGTGTTGAGTAGTCATTGAGAGGACGAGAAAGCTAGTGTAAAGTCCATGGCTTAAGTAGGTGATGATTCTCAAGTTGGTTTTAAGCAGTTTTCTCTTTTGATAAAGAAAGTTGATAATATTTGTGAGCGGTTGAGCCTCATTGGAGCCTGTTTGAGACCATAGAGCCTTATCCAATTTGCACACATGATTAGGGCATTTAGTATCTGCCATACATGGGGGCTGCTCCATACAAATATTTTAAGAAATGTTACCATATATGCAAAAAGACATTTTTGACATCAAGTCCCAGTGATATGCTAAACAATGTTGAGATTAATCTAACGGTACCATTTTTACAACAAGAGAATAAGTTTCAGTGTAATCCAAACCATCAATTTGACTAAATCCCTTAGCAACCAAAAGTGCCTTCGGTCTATCCAAATTTCCTTCAAGTTTTAATTTATCTTTATATACCCATTTTGACCCTATCAGGCTTTTTCCCCAACAATTGTCATCCTCCCCGGTCCCCCCACCCGTCCCCCCCAAAAATTTCAATATTTTGGAAGATAGATAAAATTGTTTATTATATTAATGAAATAGACTATTAATTACATGAACACTCACATAAACAAAGTACTATTAGGCCATGAAACTATAAAACTAAGGTCTTTGTCAGAAGGATTTAGTTTTTTCGCTACATAAAATCCATCTTGCTTCACTACCCACCAACAAACATATTCTTCGTCGCCAATTTTTCCACAATGATTTCGGCTCACCTCACTGCCATAAACTCTAACATTAATTATGCTCTTTTGCCCCCATTGAAAGTCACAATTATACTTTGGTTGATCAAACTCAAGTACAACCGGAAACTTGAAGTCATCGTCCACTTTAAGTTCGTGAGACCCGAGGTCATCATAATGCGAGTAGCAATGGAATTTCAAGAGGTTGGTGTTGTCCGGAAGCTTGCTCACAATATGTACAATAGTTGTTCCAGTGACAACTACATTGACATAGAAAATAAAATTAATCTCATTTTTTGCGTGTGTGCATATATATATATATATATATGTGTGTGTGTGTGTAGAAAGTTGAGGAAATAACTAAGATAATAATACTTACAGGCATGTCCTGCAAGAAGAGTAAGGCAAAACAAGGCTAGGTAGGCCACGGTGATATTTGGATTCGCCATGGATGCAATGCAAGTGAACTCAGATTAATAAAAACCACAGTATAGCTTTAATTTTAGTATTGCAAGAATACACTGAGGGGAGGGGGGTTAAATATATTCACAACATTATTTTCAAGTCAACGGAGCATTAAATCTGGAAACAAATTTCTGTTACGTTGTTAATTCTTCCTTTGGTAGGTGGTAAGTGGCTAAATTACAATTTTCGCCCTATAATTTGACGCGTTTTGCAATTTTGGTCCTGCTTTTTCTCCGGCGACCATATCAGTCTTATAAGTGGTCTTTTTTTTTGCAAAAATAGTCTTGAAGGCCGGAAAATGCTGACTGTACACATTTTCCGGCCAAAAAAATTGCCATCTCATCCCAAATTAACACTCCTTCCACGTCAGCACAAATTGCCACATAAGCATTGGTCCTGGTTTTTTCTTCGACGACAATTTCAGTCCTATAAGTGGTTTTTTTTTTGCAAAAATAATACTGAAGGCCACATAATTAAGCATTTTTTTGCAAAGAATAAAATGTTGCAATTGAGAGGGGTTCGAACCTGCGACCAAAGACTAAAAGTTTAGAAACTTCTCCATCCGAGCTACAGCCACATACGTGATTTAAAGAACAACATGTTTTTTTAGACATGTTCTATATAAAAATATTATAGAAAATCTAATAGTACAGACAATTTTATTTTTTAATATATATATATATATATATACACACACGTGGTGATAAATTTATTAAATGTTTATTTTAAGTAATATTGAAGGTTCTTAATTTTTTTATTTTTTTATGTATAATATGTATTGTATAATGCGTGTGACTTAATATATGCTTGTTTTTTTATATCAAATTTGTTGATTAAGACGGTTATGACAATGAAAAATGCAGCCAGATCATATTGTTTTCTAGCATTGAAGTATTAGGTACTAGTACCACTACTTAATATATGTTTATTTTTTTATCATCTCTACTAGTACCCAATATTTCAATGCTGGAAAACCATATGATCTGGCTGCATTTTTTTCGTTGTCATAACCGTCTTAATCAACAAATTTGATATAAATAAACAAGCATATATTAAGTCACATTCATTATACAATACATATTATACATAAAAATAAAAATTAAGAACCTCCTATATTACTTAGAATAAACGTTCAATAAATTTATCACCGCGTATAACGAATACTATATATATACTTTTTAAAAAGAATAAAATTGTATGTACTATTAGATTTTCTATCATATTTTTATACTGAATGTGTTTTAAAAAATATGTGATTCTTTAAATTACATATGTGGTTCTAGCTCAAATGGAGAAGTGTTTAGACTTTTAGTCTTAGGTTGCAGGTTTGAATCCCCTCAATTGCAACATTTTATTCATTGCAAAAAAAAAAAAATGCTTATGTGGCATTTTGTGCTGACGTGGAATGATGACGTGTCAATTTGGGATGATATGACAATTTTTTGGCAGGAAAATGCGCCTTCAGGACTATATTTACAAAAAAAAAAAAAAAAAACCAGTTATAGGATCAAAATTGTTGTTTTGAGAAAAAACATGACTAAAATTTGCAAAACGCGTGTCAAAGCACGAGACAAAAATTGTAATTTAACCGGTGGTAAGTGGTAAGTAATTATTCCAACGATATGCTATGACAATTTGGCATTTTCAACCTTTCTGTCTTTTAGTCTTTACGGTTTAGCTCAATTGTTAAAGGAGAGCTTGGTTAGCATGGGTTGTGGTGACAAACCGACCGTTTAATCTAGCTGGAGTGTGAGAGTTCGAATCCCGTATGAAACGATTTTTTTCAACAAACAGATAGCTCAAATGTCAATATCTTTTAATCTAGATATCCTATTTTATCGAAGTAGCTCATTATTTCCGTTTTGCAAAGACTTTTCCTACTCTATCGAAGCAGCTCATTACTTCCCTTTTGCAATTTTTTTCGAACATAAGACATTCCTTATAAGAAGGTCCTTTCGAATATTTACTCCTACTATTTAGAAACGCGATTTTCGGACGACATAAATCCTATGAATACTAGATCCTTTCGAATATTTACTCCTACTATTTGGAAACGCGATTTTTGGACGAGCGACATAAATCCTATGCATACTTCAATATCACATCCAATCACTACCGCACGATCGCCCATGGCTAGAGAAAACATCAATAGTGTCAAAATATGACAATCCACAACGTGATGTTATGAAAACTCCGGTTAAGGCTAATTACGCAACAGCCACATAGTGCAACACTTAATAAAGTAAGTGGGTCAATCTAACGTACGCATTCTCTAATACACGTCCACGTATAGTCCAAGTGTCTCTACACTTTGATAGATGAACACTATCTGCACAAGGTAGAAGATATTTAATATGTGCTAGTCTAACCGTATTATGAATGTCTATTTAATAATACACACTACAAGAGATAAATAAGTATTAAACCATTTAAAGTGAATCGAATCAACAATAATCACTACTATGATTTCTCTATCATAGTTTGACACTAGGGACGTTATCATATATGCAATATCGTAATTATTTCTTTAAACGAACAAATAATAATAGAATTTCATTTATTATATGTATAAACATAAAATCGTTGTAGAAATGATTCAACCCTGTCGAATCCGGTCCAACCTGATTGGGTTAAGGCCACTACACTAATACACCAAACATCTCATCAATAACTTCATCTTTATCAGAATCCTGGCAACAAACACAAGGTTCTCATCTCCAATCTACAATCAAAATGGGTTCTTACCAATTTGTATGAAGCCATTAAAGATGAGAAATGGATAACAGCTATGAAGGAAGAAATGTCTGCCCCAGAGAAAAACAAGACTTGGAAACTTGTTCAGGCACCAAAGAGGATCAAACATGTTGGGTGCATGTGGGTGTATACATTTAAGTACAATTCAGATGAGACAATTGTGAGGTACAAGTCCAGATTAGTTGCAAAAGGGTTCACTCAGACTCTAGGCTCTGTTTGGTTTTGGGTTATGTTGAGGTTTAAGGGGTTCAGGAGACAAAAAATGAATAAAATAAAGTGAAATAATGATTATAAAGTTGAATAATTGTATTAAAATTTGTGTAAATGAAAAATGATTGGTGAGAGAAATTTTAATGAAATAAAATAAAGTAAAATAATGATTATAAAGTTGAAATCTTATATTGAAATTTGTGAAGATAGAGAAATGATTGGTGAAGGAAATTTTAATGAAATATTGTATTGATAAAGTAATGCTTAAATAGTGTAGTGAGTGAATAAAGTGAATTGATTAATATTATTTTATTTGTTGATGGTGAAATAATTGGTGAGACAAATTATAATAAAATAATATAATTAATAAAATAATAGTAATAAGATAGCGGAGTTAATAAAATATTGAGTTGAACCCCGAACCCCGAAAGCAAACCCGAAACCAAACATGGCCTAGGCGTTGACTACTTTGACACTTTTGCTCCTGTGGAAAAAATGAATACAGTTAGGATCCCTTTGTCTCTTGCTTATATCTATATCTATAACTATACTCATAATAAAAGTGCGATGATGTATTTTTCCCAAAAAATGTTTCCTACCATCGGTGTTTCCTCCAAAAAAGTGTTTCCTACCTTCGGTGTTTCCCCCATTTTTTAGGGGGAATGAGGGAGAAGGACAAAAATATTTCATCAATTGAGTAGAATGATAGTCTTTTGAAACTTTTGCATAAAGGACAAAACTATTTATTCACTGTCGAAATTCACTTGTTTTCGAAATTCACTGTTTAAATTCACTGTCGAAATTCACTATCGAAATTCACTAATTTTTAAAATTCTTTGTCGAAATTCACTAATTTTCGGGATTCATTGTCGAATTTCACTGATTTCGGGATTCACTGGGGAGATTCACTGATTTTCAGGATTCACTGTTTGTCCTTCTCTCAATAAAAATTATGCAGTTGTCGTTCTCCCTATAAAAAATATATAGTTGTCATGTTATTTAAAAATAATCCAGATTGTGTCCTTATCCCTAATTTTCCAATTTTTTTATTTATTAAAATTTATTATATTTATTCTTATCCTTTAATTTATTTTACCCGTACTACACAACTTATCCTAATTCTAATGAGGTGATATAACAATTCGCTGTCCACCTTTTAATTTATTATCTCATAATGTGCGATGAGTTATTTTCTCAAAAAAATGTTTCCTTAAAAAGAAAAATGTTTCCTCATTTTTTTATTTATTAAAATTTATTATATTTATTCTTATCCTTTAATTTATTTTACCCGTACTACACAACTTATCCTAATTCTAATGAGGTGATATAACAATTCTCTGTCCACCTTTTAATTTATTAATAATTTATTATTATATATTATATTAGGGGAAAATGTTAAAAAGGACAAATTTGGTGTAGTATTAGGGATTTAGTCCAGTGACATTGTATTTATGTCATTAAGGACAAATTATGTTGTCCCTGGACCGTTATACCTTTGTTTTTATTTATTTTTTAACAATTACAACATTGCAGTAAGTGTCCCTATTATTGCGAATTCGTCAATCAGTTTTCCCCATTTTTTCTTACCAAATTCAAGCTTTTTGCGAATTTAAATCACCTTATTCTTATACATCGTTACAGATCAATAATTTGAGTTCATCAACTTAGTTTTGTTCTTCCATTCTTGCTGTTGGTTTGTCATGTTCTTCTTCTTCTTCTTCCACTTCCTCTCTTGTCGCCGCCGGTGGGTCCACGACCACGGCTACAAGGCAAAGAACATCAGTCCAACCATAATCTACCGCAAACGAGGTAATCAAGGCGGCATCGATTTTCTTGAACGGGACCGGCATTTGAACGGATTTCTGAAATTTTTTCCGGTGAATGGATGGTGTTCGATTTTGTTGCGCCCCTCTTTGCATTTCTCCCCATTTTATTTCGAGTATAGATTGAATGTGAAGATATTTCTTCGAATTTTGGGGAGGCACCGAACTTGCGGGGGGTGAGAAGCAGCAGTTCCACTGGGAGACACCGGAAGGCAGTTGGGATAGCACCGGAGAGGTTGCAGGCAACGGAATGGGGAATTGGAAGAAAACATGATTTTTTTTTATAAAGGGTATAATTGTCCAGTGATATAAATATTTGTCCTTAATGGCATAAAATTGAATGTCACTGGATTAAATATGTATTTTGATAGAAAATTTGTCCTTTTTAACATTTTCCCCATTATATTATTAACTTATCCTGATCCTAATAGATGAGATAGCAATTCCCTGATTTGTTAAAAAAAAAAACACCCTGGTTCTATTGTCTTGTGTTTTATTAAAAGCAATTCCGGCTGATACACGACATTGTCAATATAATAACCATTATTACCAATTCCAATTCTAATTCCTGTAAATACATCATAGTACCCATCATTGATCAATCAATACCTCAACTATATATTATACCCATCATTAATCATAGGGTTAAGTTCCAATAATATATGAGATTGATGAAGTTGAGAGGCCGTGACATTGTGTTAGAGGTGGATTGGATAAATAGGTACAGTCATATGGTCTTTGACTTCAACGAAACGGAGTTGGTTTTCACTAACGAGTGAGAACAAATTCAGTTGAGAAGTTGCATTAGAAGAAGCTCAACTTAATATGATCATTTGCAAAAGCTTTCCTAAGAAATTGAGCAATTGGGCCTATAAACTCTTAAGGAGTCTCTATTTGATACAAGAACAGGCTCTGAATCATGCGCCCAGAGAACTAACTCTTGTCCCAGAAGAGTGTCATGTGGTGTTTGCAAATTCCCAAGGATTGCCATCAATGGTGGGCTATGATCATACCATAACTTTAAATGAAAGTGTTTAACCTGCCAAAGTAAAACCATATGAGTATGCTCACTATCAGAAGAATTAAATAGATTAGTTGTGGATCAAATGCTACAAAAGGGATTGTGTTGCACAATAATAGTCCATTTTCATCACCGTTGCTCCTGGTGAAAAAGAAAGATGGAACCTGGATATGTTTTGTGGATTATAGAAGGTTGAATGACTTGATTGTCAAGGGTACCTACCTTGTTCCCCTAATTGATGAATTATTAGATGAGTTAAGGAGTACTAGGGTACTTTGCAAGATAGACTTAAGGTTTGGATTCCACCAGATTCTGATGAATGAGGATGATGTCTAGAAGACTATTGTTGAACTCATCACGACCAATTTGAATTCAATGTAATGCCATAGAAGTATGATGAGATGCTGAGACATACTTGAGGAAGTTTATGCCGGTATTTTTTTGATGTCATCTTAATCTTTAACCCTGGATTCCTGCAAACAACATCTTAAAGTAGAATTTTTGAAGAAGAACCAATACTATGATAAATTGTACAAATGATCATTTGGACAAACCAATGTGGAATACTTGGTTCATATCATACATTAGTGTGAAGTGCATGCTGACCCAAGCAATATTCTAGCCATGTTATACTGGCCCAAACCCTATAATATGACTATGATTTTACAAGATATTTGTGCCTTATTATGAGATTATTGCTAAACCCTTTAATGACCTGCTGATCGCATGCAAAGCACTTACTAGCAATAGGACTAAGTCTATCGTAGTAGAGTACTAGCGAGTCAAGGTCGATCCCTCAGAGACTCGTAAGGAACGTCTAATTATAAAGATTGAGCTTGTCACGATAATGGTCTAAGACCAACTATAATATAGACAGTGGTAAATTTGGTAACAATCAACTAGCAAGATTATGCAAGTTCAACGAAGCAAACTACAGTTTCTAATGTATTAGTTCAATTATGAGTAATTAGTTATTCCCCCCACAAATACAACAGTCCTTCCCATTGATGAATTTATTCATTATTCAGCTACGGGTACAACTCCTAACCCTATCTACTCCGACAATGGTAGTAGACAATCTATACGCAAGCTACCTTCCTTAATTGGTCCGTAATAGCCCATACGCATAAAGAACTAGGGCTGTCGATATTGAGCGCTAACTCATACCGCAAACCCACCTAGACAGCTGTCCACATTGATCAACACGTTCCTAGGGTCCATTCTAGATAATGTCTAAACATAGCACTTCACTATTCGTATTTTATGCTAGTTTATGATAACATGCAAATAGTTGATCAGGCTAAAAACATGTAAATTGAATACATCGATCAACGTAGCTGGCGCCGATTATCATGAATTAGAAATGTACTAGGTATTCAGATTAGCGATATAGACCATCGCAGATCTGAAGAACGCAACCACTATCTCATTATTTCTTCACCAACGAATCAGATCTATAACACATGGGGTAAAATAAACTAACTACTACATAATTAAACTAAATAAGCAATTAAAACATACTAGTCGAATAGAACAACGATAGATCTACATCTTGGAAAAGATAGAAAATCATACCCTCGAAGATGAGCGTAGATCTCCCTCAGATCTCTCCCTAGGTGGTGACTCCGTCGTCTTTCAGACCAGAACTCATAAAATAAATAAAATAAAGAACAAAGAACTTTAATTGCATAATAATTGTCTTGAAAATTTTACACTTGTGTTTTGAGGCGAAGCCTCTTATTTATAGCTATCTAAACCGACTTAGAAACATCTAGTTCTACCCTTCGTCCAAGAAAACGTGTTTCGGAAGGTTCTGGAGCCTCGGTAAGTCGGCACGGCCTCTCGGTAAACCGGGGGTAATTTTGTCCTTTTTCTTCAGCCGACTTAACTTGGAAGGTTCTGGAATACCCTAGGCCCATTCTTTTCGTTCAGTTCACTCCAGATTCGTCCATCATTCTTAGCCCAATATTTCGTATCCTGAAAATCATCAAATAATGCACGAAATAATATCGTAATAGGAAAAATAAACGCTAAGTACAGATTTCTCGACTCATGAACCCGACATATGATATTCAACTCAAATGGTTCATATTTATAGGTCGAAACAACTATTTTTAGCTCATAATGGATAGAATGTTGATGCCGTATGATAGACTATTTTTACCGTCATCCACTACCCCCCCCCACTAGCCTTCTGCGCGTCCGCGAGCAGAGTATCAAGGCAGAATGTACCTCCAAGAACAATCCCCATCAACTACCACATATTCAATAAAGATTTCCGGCAGAAACATATATTAAGTCACAATCCAGAAGCTCCCCATTAATCACTACTTATCATGCATCAATGTGTCGTGTGATGAATCAGTCATGATAGTGCATTTGCGAGGAGAATCAAGTTTCATTAACCACACAATCTTAACTTACCTGCGCATACACTCGCTCGTCTTTCCTTTAGACTTGGTTACACAACATGGTACCTTAATCGGGTCGGGCGGACTCGGGGATTGAGCATCGCTCTTAATTCCTCGTTTGTTTCTTTTTATGCAAGGGTTGTGCCCTTTTTACACGAGTTCGCTTCCCTCACTGCCTTTATTGCATATTTTTTTCTCATTCATTTTTTTCTTTTCTCTTTTTTCATTTTTTTTCTTTGGCAGATTTCCTCACTTTTTTTCTCTTTATCTCACAAGTCCGTTTGTCCCGGTCACCTCTCGTCATCCAAGTTGATTCCCTTGTCTTACAACAATTTGTTAAAGTATATAGACAGACAAATAATGATTCCCGGTTAAAACAATTTGTCATCTAATCTTAAACACTTCTCACTCAGATTATGTGCTCAAATATTGATTTCAATGATAGAATAAAAATTAATAAGTTACTACTTCATGCAACATAACATATGTTGATTCTTCCATACTAAATTGAATATGCTATAGCTCACTTCGAATTGAACATGGGCTCCTTTTCTACCAATTCCTTACTCAAAAACGTGCAATAAGCAAGCTAAAAACAGTGTTAAAAATTGTTCAAAAATATTCCCTTTTTTTTGAATACCCAGCTAGGACGCCTACCCCCACTTATTATAGACATTGTCCACAATGACTAATAATAAAGAAAAGGAAAATGTACTTAGCTCTGGAAATGTTGGCTGAGTCAAAACGAATCCCGGAGCAGAATCATTAGCTCCTAGGTCATTCCTCTTCCAAGTTGTTACCTGCTTTCCAAAATTCTTCCAAAAGCTGTGAGTAACATGCAAAGGGCAATAAGAAAATAAGGTGGCTGTAATTGTGCATACCGGAGGAATGCGCAAAAACAGTTTAAGCCACTTTATTCTTTTATTGGCCTAAGCAAGACGTGGAAACCTTTACGAGGGTATCACATGAGAATCGTGAAGGAAAAAACCACATATATCTCTAGTCAGATGGCCGAAGATATATGTGATGAAAAAAACCTTGCAATTGCCATGCTACTTTATTGACTCAAAATAACCTAAATAAACAAAAGCAATAAATAAGGGTTTAGAAATAGTTCTGAGTTTATAGTCGCCAGCTCGACTGTACTATTAGGGCTCCATTATTCATACGCTGGTTCTGTCAATGTAAAGACTTCCAATTCAGGGTTATACTTGTGCTCTAGGTAATGTTTCAGCCTGTGGCCGTTAATTGTGAAAGTCTGCCCAGAATATTCATGTTTAACTTCACATGCACCTGAATTGAAGACTTACATGACTACATGTGGTCCATATCATCTAGACTTCAACTTCCCAGGAAAAAGACGAAGACACGAATTATATACCAGCACCTTATCTCCAACTTGAAATGTGCGGTTCAAAATTTTCTTATCGTGTAGACGCTTCGTTCTTTCCTTGTAAATCTTTGCATTCTCATATGCTTGAAGTCTAAACTTCTCCAATCTATTCAAATCTAGCATCATATTTTCACCGGCTAAATTCTCATCCATGTTTAGAAACCCTGTAGCCCACAGAGCTCGGTGCTCGAGTTCTACCGGTAAATGACATGCTTTTCCAAATACTATCATATATGGTTACAGCCCAATTGTGGTCCTATAAGATGTCATGTACGCCCAAAGAGCGTCATCTAATTTCAAAGACCAATCTTTTCCTTATGGGATTCACAGTCTTCTCTAAGATCCTCATAATCTCTCTGTTCGTGACTTCTACTTCTCCACTCATCTGGGGGTGATATGCTGCTGCAATCTTATGTCTAACCCCATATCTCATCATCAACTTCTCAAACAACCTATTACAGAAATGGATCCTTCCGTCACTAATTATGGCTCTAGGCACTCCAAACCTTGTCAAAATATTTTTCTTAAGAAACCTCAGGACAACCCTGGCATCATTAGTAGGTGAGGCCAATGCCTCCACCCATTTGGAAACATAATCAACTGCTACCAGGATGTAACGATTTGATTCTGACGATGTGAATGGCCCAACAAAATCAATTCCCCATACATCGAATAACTCAACTTCTAATATACTCTGCAGTGGCATCTCATTTCGCTTAGATATATTACCAGTCATTTGACAAGAATGACAGGCTCTTGTAAAGTCGTAAGCAGATTTAAGAATTGTTGGCCAATAGAATCCACACTGCAGTACCTTTGTTGCTGCCTTGTCTGGCCTATAGTGACCTCCAGCTTCTCTAGAATGACACATGTGCAAAATACTTGGAATCTCATCATCATGGACGCATCTCCTAAGAATGGTATAGGTAGGGATCGTCCCAATGATAATGCTTTAGATACGTGAAGAATTTCTTCTTATCTTCATATTTGAATTCCGGTGGTAGGTACCTTCCTGCTAAATAATTGACAATGTTAGCAAACCAAGTGTATACCTTACCCACTCTTGAGGTATGATGTCGGGTCTGAGATTCAACTCGAGCTACCACTGAGATGGCAAAAAGTTGTTCATCAGGAAAGCTTTCCCTGATCTCAGTCGGTTGCTCTTCTTCCAGCAAAGTTAATCTTGACAGGTGATCAGCCACCTGGTTCTCAGTTCCCTTTTTGTCCTTAATCTCAACATCAAACTCTCGGCTTGGAGTCTTTCTTGGATAGAAGGTATTTCAAAGCTGCATGGTCAGTGAATACAGTGACTTTCGATAATATCAGATAAGGTCGAAACTTGTCAAATGCAAAAATGAAAGCTAAGAGTTCCTTCTCTGTAGTCGCATAATTCCTCCGGCCACTGCGGCGGTACAAATCGGGCGTAATAGATAGGCTTAAAGATTTTTCCTCTCTTTGTCCCAGGGCTGCTCCAACTGCCGTGTCGCTCGCATCACACATAAGCTCAAAAGGTTTGTTCCAATCTGGTGCTACCAGAACTGGGGCGGTTATGAGCATTTGCTTTAATGTGTTGAATGCTTTCTTGCACTCTTCTCCAAATATGAAAGGCACATCCTTTGCAAGTAATTCCGTCAAAGGTCTAGAAACTTTAGAGAATTCCTTGATAAACCTCCTATAGAATCCGGCGTGGCCCAGAAAGGCTTGCAACATCTTTAGGTTCGTTGGAGGGGGTAACTTCTCTATTACCTCTATCTTTGCCATATCAACTTTCATTATTTTCTTCGAAATCCTATGACCCAACACTATTCCTTCTGTAACCATGAAATGGAACTTTTCCCAGTTAAGTACAAGGTTGGTCTCTTTACATCTCTTTAGTACTTTACTCAAATTGTCCAAGCATTTATCAAAGCTATCTCCAAATATAGAGAAATCACCCATGAAAATCTCCAGAAAATCCTCCACCACGTCCACAAATAATGAGATCATGCACCTTTGGAATGTTGCTGGTGCATTACATAACCCAAAAGGCATGCGATTGTACGCAAAAGTTCCATAGGGACATGTGAAAGTTGTTTTCTCTCGGTCCTCGGGGGCAATATGGATCTGATAGTAACCAGAATATCCATCTAAGAAACAATAAAAAGCATGACCGCTTAATCTTTCCAACATCTGATCAATGAAAGGTATGGGAAAATGATCTTTACGAGTTGCATCATTCAGTTTCCTGAAGTCAATGCAAACTCGATGTCCAGTAATTAGTCTCACAGGGATCAACTCATCAAACTCATTAGGTTGGACAGTGAATCCTCTTTTCTTGGGAACCACATGAATCGGGCTTACCCATTCACTGTCTGCAATTGGGAAAATGATTCACATCTCCAACATCTTTATGATCTCTTCCTTAACAACATCCTTCAGTTGTGGTGTCAACCTCCTTTGAGGTTGTGCTACTGATTTCTTCTCAGGATCTACAGAGATCTTAGGCATGCACACCGATGGGCTTATTCCTCTAATATCTGCCATCGTCCACCCAAACGCTCCCTTATGCTCTCTCAGTACTCTTAAAAGTTTCTTCTCCTCTAAAGGTGATAATAACGATGAAATTATGACGGGGAGAGTATCATCTTGTAAGTATACGTACTTCAGGTGAGAAGGCAAAGGTTTTAACGTTAAGTTCCTTGGTGGCTCCTCTAATGATGATCTTAACAGCTTACCAGTCAATTGTAAGTCAATGAACTTATGCCACGAAGGTCTATGAATGGTTCCTTCTAAATCCACAGAAGATACAGGTTCTATTTCTCGCATTTGACCTTCGCTACACCCGGGCTAGGTTTCCTCATAACCTTCTTCATCCTTCAGGAGCAAAGTCTCTGCTACTTCAGGGTCTAGTGCCACTTGCTGATATAATTCCAACACAAGTTCGTCTATGGAATCTAGCATGTAGCATGCTTCTCCTTCATCTTGTGCATACTTCATTGAATTCATTACATTGAATACTACTTTGTCCTCATTCACTCTCATAATCAGCTCACCCTTATGAACATCTATCAATGTTTTGCTCGTAGCTAGGAAAGGTCTTCCTAAGATTAGTGGAACATCGTGGTTAGCTTCCATGTCTAGCACCACAAAGTCTACAGGGAATACAAACTTATCAACTTTCACCAAAACATCCTCCACCACTCCACATGGTTTCTTCATTGGCATGTCTGGTAATTGAAGGGTTATAGACATATCATTCAACTCTTTCATGCCTAACTTATGAAAGATGGAGAGTGGCATAATATTGACACTGGCTCCAAGATCACACAATGCTTTGTTTAGGCATACTCCTCCAATTGTGCATGGTATGAGGCTCTCCTGGATCTTTTTTACTTGGGAGGCGGGTTTATGCGTTGCAAAGCGCCGAGCATTCCTCGTTAAGGCATATAGTCTCCAGGTCTAACAATTTCCTTTTGGTAGAGATTGCTTCTTTCAAGAATTTCGCATACTTTGGCATTCCGGCCAGAGCTTCTACCAAAGGTATATTCACTTGCAACTTTTTAAACATCTCTATAAACTTTTTATAACGTGCATCATCATTATTCAGCTTATATTTCCTAGAGGGATAGGGTAAAGTAGCAGGATTAATAGTTCTGATTTGTGAAGACTTACTGGCCGATCTTTGCTCTTCTGCGCTACTTGTCTGCTGAATTTTTAGACTCCCGGTTTACCGGAGTAGTGTCCCGGGTTACTGGCCCCTCTTTTTCTCTAGATTCTGCTGCGTTCTGCTGCTGGTTGCTTTCTTATTCTTCCTAAACAGTTGGTATAACTGGTCCAGGCAGTTCCTTTCCACTTTTAGTCATGATTGCATTCATGTCCTTCGGATTCTTCTAAGTATTACTTGGCAATCCTCCCAGAGGACAGGATGACACTTGTTCTGCAATATGTCCCACTTAGTGCGACAGATTCTGCACCAATGCTTCTTGATTGGTCAGTCTTGTATCATTCTTCTGACAATATGTGGTGAAGTTTGTATTCAGTTCAGTCATGGATTTCGTAAGTTGATTGACCGTATCGGTCACAGTTGAGCTCATTTTATCCATGGCTGCTTCCCAACCACCGGACTTGTTGAATTGAGGCATGAATCCACCAGTTTGTCTCGGTCACTCTCCACTAGTTGAATCACTTTGTCTATGATGACGGTCAAATTATACCCGTAAAAGTCATCAACGTTGTCCTTAAATCGAGCTTAATAATATATATTTTATATTAAATCACATGTTTATATTGATTATTTCGTGTTGTGTGATTTATAGAATATAATTTGGTATTTATCTGTTTTTATTATTTAAATATTATTTACTGTGCGATAAATATTGATTTTATAGATTGCGATAAATCGGAGGATATCTACCATCGGAAGAAGTAAATCTCAAGAGAAATCAAGGCAGAATCGGACTGCATGAAAGATAAATATAGAAGCAACATGAAAAATGGAGTAAGGAACAAGAAAAGCCAGCGAGCCAATCAGAGGCAGACTGACTCGCTTGCAGCGAGATGAGGGTTCGTTGGGGGCGAGCTGGCAAAATCTCGAGGATCGGCTGGGAGTTATCTCTACGCATTTTAGGGTTTTCAAACATATCTTTAAGTCGGTCTAAGTCTCTATATAAAGGAGCAGCCACGAATTTTATTAGACACACCTTAGAAAAAACGCAATTCCACAACATTGGTTCTAGTTTCAATACAAGTTTTCTTTATTTTATGTTCTTTCATTACGGAGTCGTTAGAATCGCCGGTTAGAAATCGAATCGAGGAGTGGGAATCATGCTCGTCTTCGAGTGTAATGTCTACTCAATTATGCAATCATTATTCGTAGATCTAATTTATTTCATGATGGAGTAGTCGTTTTGTGTATTGATTTCGTGATGTAGTTAATTAACGAACCCATGTTTATATAGATCTGAGACGTAAAAGACATTTCACGAGAAAATATGGTTCAGATCTGAGCTCGCTGGCAGCGAGCCTATGTCTCGCTGGGAGCAGGATCTGTGATGTTCTTGATTTGTCTGTGAACAGTTTCGACTACGTCAGGTTCTCTGCTTTGTAATTAAAATGAGTAATTAAACCTGATCAACTTAATTATTTGTCATCGTAATTTAACATGAGACTCAAAAAGTGATTGTTACTTAGGACAAAGATTGAATCGGTGTCTAAGAAGTACGCCTAACCATAGGAATGTTGCTTAGATGAGGTTACGGTTTATACCGGCATCCCTAGCTTTGTAATTGTGTCAGAAGTTATATGAGATGGAGGCCTACGAAGCGAAGTCACGTAATGGAGACACGATGATCTAGATGGCCTACCCGGAGCTAGATCTATTTTAGGGGATGACTCCCGTAGTCAGAAAAATTAATCTTAAATGTCTTATTTTGTCTCGTCGTCAATCTACATAGCAGTAATTACTACTAGCGTTATCAATACCGTTTGTTAATTATTTATAAAACCTATAAAAATAAGTGTCTTAGTGTCGTTGTGTCTTTTGTTGGTTTTGTGTTTCTATTGTGTCAATTTTAATTCTACGTTAATTGTTGGTCGGATCCGCCTTTAATTTGCTTTTAGTTTAATAAGTTATATTTTGTTTAAGACCGAGTCTCTGTGGGATCAACCTCGACTCTATCTAACTATACCACGATTGAACCTAGTTCTCTTGCTAGTGTGTTATTTAGGTATCGAGTATTTTTATTACTTGACCCGACATCAAGTTTTTGGCGCCGTTGCCGGGGAGTCGTGTCATTAATCAAGTATAGCTTATTTTATTAAAAGTAGATTCGTAAATATTGCGAATAGTGTCTGTTTAATTAGTTTTCGTAGCATAGAATTAACCTGTTAGTGTCGTAGAATGAATCTGGGCAGTTTCCCAGAATCTGGTGAACTCGCTGGCAGCGAGCTCTGTACTCGCTGGGAGCGAGCTAGCTTGTCTGGTCGGTTTCTGTTTTATTTCGTTTTACATAGTTTCTGCTTTGTGTTTTCGTATTTTTCATAATTTTTAGAGTCTGTTTTAGTTTCGTTTTTATTATATAGTCTATTTAAAGGCCTAGCCTTTAAAGTTTTTAATTGTTTATTGTTTTTTATTATTTTATAGTACGCTACTCGGAGATCGAAGGATTCGCTTGAGCCGTATAATCCTGAAATAGAGAAATTTGCGGGGCGAAATAGGAAGTTAGCTAGAGAACTGGCTAAGCAAGGAGAAGAGGATCCAAATCTTGAGGAAAGTGAGCAAGGATTGGAAGAAGGACGTACAACCGATCATTCTGAGCATTCTGAATCTGAGGCAGAAATGGATGACAATCTGCAAAATCCGAATCAGGTACTCAATCCTGAGAATATTGTTATTAATAATGCCAATAATGTCAATAATGCAAATAATGTTAATAACAATGCCAATGCTAATAATGGAAACCGAGCCTTAGTTCAAGGAGCTAGGCGCACTTTACAAAGTTATGCAACGCCTACTATTGAGCAATTCATTCCCGCTATCGTAGCTCTGCAAGACCCTGCGGAAGTCTATCACCCTAGGCCTAATATAATTCAAATGGTGACCAACTATTCCACTTTTCATGGAATCCAAAACGAGGATCCTGGTGTTCACGTGACGAATTTCTTGGAAATCGTTAGCACTGTGAAGCCAGAATTAATCCCAGAGGGTAACATTCGGCTTAAGCTTTTCCCTTTCACTTTGAAAGATAAAGCTAAGCAATGGCTTCTCTCTTTAGAGGCTGGATCTATCACTACTTGGGAACAATTGTTGTAAAATTCATGAATAAGTATTTTCCTTTAGGAAAAACCTTTAAGTTACGCCAAGACATCTTAGGATTTAAGCAACAACCTGGGAAGAGTTTTGATCAAGCTTGGGAGCGTTTTAAGGAAGCTATGAGAAGGTGTCCTTATCATGATATCTCTCTTTGGCTTTTAATGCAAACTTTTTACCATGGATTGAGAGAGATTGAGAAAATTAGAGTAGACGCCTCTAGCAATGGAGCGTTTGTTCTTTTATCTCCTAATGAGGCACAAGGAAAGATGGAGCAAATAGTGATGAATAGTCAATGGGGAGGCAATGACATAGCTACTGTGAAAATGGCCGCTGATATATTTGAGGATAGTGCATCTACCAAAATCTTAGAACAACTGTCTGTTATCAACAATAAGGTAGATGGAATGCAAGAGAGGATGGCAAGAGTAGAGAATGGGGTTGAATCAAGTGATTCATCAAAGTGAGAATCTTTGTATCAAGAAGCCAATTATATTGGGAGACAAGGAAATCAATGGGGAGGATATAAGCCTAATCATAACCATCCTGGATTCCGATATAGCGACCCTAATGCAGGAGAAGGGCCTAAACCGCCTATGACTTATGTACCCCAGCAAACTAAAACTTTTGGTTGGGAAGCTACGATAGAAAAATTGACTAATGTCGTTACTGAGAATATGGAACAACTTTCAAAATCGATGGCTGAGTTAGCCACTAACTTTAGCCAATATTGTCAGAAGAACGATGCTAAGGAGACCAATCAAGATGCCATAGTCCAGAATCTCACTCACCAAATAGGACAATTAGCTGAGCAAGCCTCAACTAGACCTCCTGGAGGATTGCCAAGCAACACTGATAAAAATCCCAAGGATTTGAATGCGATCATGACTAGAAGTGGGAAATAAGTAACTCCACCATCTTTAAAAGAGAAAGAGAAAGCCGTAGAGAGTATGGATGGTGAGCCAAGCAAGGAATCAAATGCCTCTGGAACCTTGCCTGAGCAAGAAACCTATAAGGAACCTGTTGGCCCTAGAGTTGAGCTTTATAATAATAAGTATCCTATTTTCACTGATGTCGATCCTTCAACCATACCTCTTCCTCCATGCAAATATAAGCCTAAGGTTGATGATAAGAGGTATAAGAAGTTCATAGATATCTTTAGAAAGTTACAAATCAATATACCTTTAGTTGAAGCACTTGCTGAGATGCCTGAGTACACCAAGTTCTTACAAGAAGTTGTCTCTACTAAGAGGAAACTCCTAGATTTAGAGACCATTTGCCTAAATGAGGAGTGCTCAGCCATTCTTCAACATAAGTTACCCGCTAAGTGCAAGGATCCGGGAAGTTTTCTCATTCCTTGCACCATATGTAACGTATGTTTGAACAAGGCCTTGTGTGATCTAGGAGCGAGCGTAAATCTGATGCCTCTGTCCATTTTTCAAAATCTAGGTATGAATGACCTTAAAAAGACTTCAATTACTTTGCAATTAGCTGATCGTTCGGTTAAGGAACCTTGTGGAGTGGTTGAGGATGTCCTAGTAAGAGTTGAGAAGTTTGTGTTTCCTGTCGACTTTGTTGTGCTAGATTTGGAAGCTAACTACGAAGTGCCCCTAATCTTAGGAAGACCTTTTATGGCCACTAGTAGGACGCTTATCGATGTTTACAAAAGAGAGTTAGTGTTAAGAGTTAATGGAGATGAAATAGCATTCAACGTGTTTGACACTATGAAGACACCTGATGATGGAGAGGATGCATGTTTCATGTTGGATTCTGTTGACAAGCCTGTCAATGACTTCCAACAATATGAGGATATTAAGGATTTCCTCGAGGATACCCTAGAGTTAGAGGATGAAGTGAAATATGAGAAGAGCGAGGAAGAGAAAGTGATATGGCCTGGATGTGGTAGAGGAACCCCTGGGCATGTTGAGGAGATGAAGTCTACCGAGGTTGAGAAATTCTACCATAGACCAACGTGGCATAAGTTCTTTGAACTTAAGCTAACCGGACAAAAGTTAAAGACCTTGTTAGAAGAACCACCTACCAATCTGACGTTGAAGCCTCTGCCTGCGCATTTGAAGTATGTATTCCTTCAAGATGAGACCTTGCCACTTATTATTTCTTCTGCCTTGAGTGAAATACAAGAAGAAAAGCTGATGAGAGTGTTGAGAGAGTATCGCGGAGCATTTGGATGGACAATAGCTGACGTTAAAGGCATTAGCCCTAGCGTTTGCATGCATAAAATCTCTGTCAATCCTGCAAAGAAAGCGGTTGCACAACCCCAAAGAAGGTTGACTCCACAATTGAAGGACGTGGTTAGGGATGAAGTTATTAAGATGCTAGAAATGGGAATCATCTTTCCTATCTCTGATAGTGAATGGGTTAGCCCGATCCACGTAGTTCTTATGAAGGGGGGTTTGACGGTGCAAGCCAATGTGTTAAATGAGTTGATTCCTGTTAGACACATTACTGGTCATAGAGTGTGCATTGACTTTAGGAAGTTGAATGATGCTACTCGTAAAGATCACTTCCCTCTTCCTTTCATTGATCAAATGCTCAAGAGACTGAGTGGACATGCGTTTTATTGCTTTCTTGACGGTTACTTGGGATACTATCAAATTCATATCGCACCCGAGGATCGTGAAAAGACCATTTTTACATGTCCATATGGAACCTTTGCTTACAATAGAATGACTTTTGGTTTGTGCAACGCACCAGCAACATTTTAAAGATGCATGATTTCTCTGTTTGTTGATATGGTTGAATATTTCCTAGAGATCTTTATGGATAATTTCTCCGTATTTGGAGATGATATCGATTCATGTCTTACGCATCTAGCATGAGTGTTGAAGAGATGCGAGGAGTCGAATCTGGTGCTTAACTGGGAGAAATGTCATCTTATGGTTACTGAAGGTATAGTACTTGGCCACCATATTTCAAAGACGGGTATAGAGGTGGATAGACCAAAAGTAGAGGTGATTGAAAAACTGCCTCCACCAACCAATCTTAAGACATTGCGAGGTTTTCTTGGCCATGCGGGATTCTATCGTCGGTTTGTGAAGGACTTTTCCTTAATCTCTAGACCTCTTACTGAGTTATTGGCCAAGGATGTGCCATTTGTGTTTACTAATGAGTGCATGAAAGCTTTCAATGAGTTAAAGAGCATGCTTATTACTGCACCCATTCTGATTGCGCCTGATTGGAATCTGCCTTTGAGTTGATGTGCGATGCAAGCGATACTGCTGTAGGTGCTGCCTTAGGACAAAGAAAAGATAAGATCTTTAGGCCCATCTACTATGCTAGTCAAACTTTAAATGCTGCTCAAAAGAACTATGCAACTACTGAGAAAGAGCTTCTGGCTGTTATCTTTGTGTTTGACAAGTTTAGATCTTATCTAGTAGGATCTAAATTCACTTTGTGTACTGACCATGCGGCTTTGAAGTATCTTTTAGCCAAACAAGATTCCAAGCCAAGGTTATTGAGATGGATTCTACTATTGCAAGAGTTTGATGTAGAAATCCGTGATAAGAAAGGATCTGAGAATCTGGTTGCGGATCATCTTTCCCGTTTACAAATAAAGGATAATGAGCCAATGACCGAGATTGGAGAAACATTTCCGGATGAACAATTATTCTCCATCACGGCTATATATGGAAAGGATGATTGCGCTGCGGTATCTTTGAGTATTAAGGTTGTGAAGGAGAAGAAACAACCATGGTTTAAAGACTTTGTGAATTATCTATCCGCGAAATACTTGCCACCAAATCTCAACCCCCAAGATAGAAAGAAATTCTTCAAGGATCTTTGGCACTATTATTGGGAAGAGCCCTATCTTTTTAAGCTAGGATCCGACAATGTCTTTAGGAGATGTGTGCCGGAAGAGGAGTATTATGATATCCTTAGACATTGCCATGCTTATGAAACCGGAGGACACTATGGAGGAGACAAGACGGCTGTGAAAGTTCTCCAATATGGTTTTTACTGGCCCACTTTGTTCAAAGATGCGCATCAATATGCTAGATCTTGTCATTCTTGCCAAGTGACGGGAAATATCTCGAGAAGGAATGAAATGCCACTGAAGAATATCCTAAAGCTGGAACTCTTTGATGTTTGGGGTATGGATTTTGTGCTACCCTTTACTTCGTCTTTGTCCAACCACTATATTTTAGTGGCGGTCGACTACGTGTCCAAATGGGTTGAGGCCATTGCTTCACCTACTAACGATGCGAAAGTTGTACTGAAGTTTTTAAAGAAAAATATTTTTATGCGGTTTGGAACCCCTCATGCCATTATTAGTGATAATGGAAGCCATTTCTATAATAGGACATTTGAAAAGTTGATGATTAAGTACGCGGTTAGACACAAGTTAGCTACTGCTTATCACCCTCAAACAACTGGACAAGTTGAGGTTACAAATCGAGAAATAAAGTGCATTCTAAAGAAAACTGGGAATACGACTAGAAAGGATTGGTCGTTGAGATTAGATGATGCTTTATGGGCTTATAGGACTGCTTATAAGACGACTTGTTGGTCCCTTGAAAAGGCTTTGGTTAAGTTTAGAGGGGGGGGGGGGGTGAATAAACTTAACACTTAAAACTTTTGGAGTTAACAAACTTAGCAACTTCAGCAGCCTGCTGATAGCTCAGTAGTCTGCTGACTGTTGAGTTTACTGAATTTGTGCAGCGGAATACATCAAAAGTTAAGCCTTATTACTTGTTGTTAAAATATGATACCAAGTATTAGATACTCAGTAGTGTATGTGTGTGAATTCAGTTGTTAGATTCAGTAGGTTGATGTGCTAAGTATACTAAATGCAGAATATAAATGCAAAAAGTATGTAGGTTGTTTTTATAGTGGTTCCAGGTGGTGTAATCCTGTACTCCACTCTTCTTCTGTGATGTTGGAGGCAATTCACTAGAGATCTTTGATGTAGTTGTTACAAAAATCCCTAAGTTGCTTGTCCTTCACCAATAACTATGGCTTCACAAACTGAACACTTGGAACAGGTGAGATTGCTGCTCCAAAGTCTTCCACTGGACCTTGAGGGTAGGATTGCCTCTTCACCACCTCCACCACAAACAACAGTCTTTCACACCTCAAAAGATGCTTCACTGTCTCAGCAGGTTTCTTGTAAAGAAAGATTGAATCAAGTAAGTGATTCAACTTTCAGCAGCTTGATCAGGATGATATGATCAGCAGCTTGAGATCTTCAAGTGAGTAAACTTGATGTAGCTTGAAAGCAGATTACACTTAAGAATTATACTGGATCAGTAGCTTTAAGCTCAGTAGGGTCAGCAGGGTGTTTGATCGATTGAAATTTGATAGCTCAAGATAGATCCTTAATTTTCATCACTTGTATCTGAATTAGGAGTCCTCTATTTATAGGTAGGAATCCTTGTGACTGATATTTGAAATTCAAATATAGCCGTTTGCACTTGTCCTTCTTGACTTGCTTTTGTCATCGTGTTCATAGTATCGACACACGATCAATGCTTTTAAAGGTATACCTGTCTCCACCTTGACTTGTATCCATTGGATAAAGGTCTGAATCATCCAACGTCCCTTTAATGTTAACCATTGTTTGTTTGATAAAATCAGAGGTTGTTAGCTGTCCCTTTCTTTGTAGTCTTCCAAAGTAGCCTTTGAATAATTCGAAATATATGTATCAGCAGGTTCATGTGATCATAAGTCTGCTGAAGTACATATCAGTCAGCTGAACCTTATCTTGCTGTGTTTATTAAAAAATGCAGCTGACTTCTTTTATCTAACTTTTTACTGTGAAGTTAGACTACACCATTTGATCATAACCAAGTTCCAATCACCATTTAACTTGTGGAACTTAGACCTTGTACACAAGGTATATGTAATCAGTTTAGGTCATCACAGACTTCCCTAAATTCTGATTCCATATCTTTGACTTTAATTACTAAGTTTGATCCCTTAGCCTTCAATAACTGAGTTGAGCCTCACCTTTCGAGTCTTCAAAGAGTTCCTAACTAGTCTCTCGACCTAGGTACCCTCTTGACTAGACAGTCTCACTGAAATAAGTCACCACCATTACAAAGATTGCTTGTTTGATCAAACCTATACAAAGATCAAACTCTAATAAACCTATACATTTGATCTAGACATCTTTTTGCCTTTGCTCTATAACAGCTAGTCTGGCACTCATCACTAAAACTCAAAAATAAGTCCAACACGACTATTGGTATGTCCCCCTATAAGATTGTTTTTGGAAAATCATGTCATCTACCGGTTGAACTTGAACACCATGCCATGTGGGCTACGCGTATGTTGAATTTTGATGAGAATTTAGCTGGAGAAAGAAGATTGTTGGAATTGACTCGCCTAAAGGAGTTTTGTCTGGAAGCTTATGAGAATGCAAAAATATTTAAGGAGCGCACAAAGAAATTTCATGATAAGAAAATATTGGACCGAACCTTTAATGAAGGCGATCTGGTTCTTCTTTACAATTCATGCTTGAGACTCTTTCTTGGCAAGTTAAAATCACGATGGTATGGCCCTTATCAAGTGAGTAAGGTTTTTCCTTCTGGAGCTATTGAGGTATTAAACCTTAAGGATCAATCCACTTTTGTGGTTAATGGACACCGTTTGAAACATTACATTGGTCTTGGTCAAGGAACGGAGGAGGAAGTCTTCACTCTTGAAGATCCCACCTATACTTAAAGCATCGTTGAACTAAGTTGAGCTGACGACTATAACCTCAGAACTATTTCTTAAAAACTATCCTTTTCTTTTGTTTTTGTTTTGTTTGAATAAAGTAGCATGAGGCTGTTAAGGTTTTTTTCATCTCGCCATGTTCCGATTCTAAGTTCGGAATAAACGAGTTTTTTTACTTGATAGCCGCCATGTGAGTTTGGTAGTTTTAACTCTTTGGTTTTCCTTGTCGTTGGTTGTATGAAATAAAGTGGCTTAATTTGTTTTTGGATATTCTATATCTAATTACTGCCACATTATTTTATAACTTCCATTGACTTGTTATTACCGGTTTCAAGGAGTTTCTGTTTGGTTTGCTTAAACAGGGTTTTGTTTGCTTCTCCACGGCATCCTTGGATCACTCCTATATTCTGCATTTACTTGAGAGCCGTTTCCAGAGCTAAGCCTTTTTCATAAAATTCTCCTTTTTCTTTGTGATTGGGGACAATGCCAAGTTTAAGTGTGGGGTAGGAGACTTAGCTATGATGTGTTATAATTGAACAATTGAATAAAACGGTGAAAAATGAAAAAAATTGAATAAATGCCAAATTAATTATCTCGTACCCTTAGAAATGTGAGTTCTTATACATAGAATTAGTAGGGAAGGAACCAAGTTGCATGAGTACGTGATCATTTTATACTTATCTGAATGTAAATTTCAGGATATTCATGCCGACCGTTGCAAGTAGTTATTTATTATTCGATTACTCAATTTGTGGATCGACGTTTACCGCACGAATTATAATAACTAGAAGAATTATGTGTACATTGCGTAGATGATTGGTTATGCAAACTTAGTGTCGATATTTATCTGCTGATGTATTCTTATATTCTAGCCTTCAAAGCGGAGTAATAAGCTTGAGAATTATCTGTGTTTTAACAATGCGTTAAACACTGGGCTTATAGTAACATTACCCAAGTAGCCCCGAGCTTGTGATAATATTCAATGCTATCGACTAATCCGTGAGAGGGGATTCTTGCAATGCATATTTTACTTTTAAAGCAAGTTTCTTTCTTGAGAGGTGTTAATGCTTGAAATTATGAAAATGCAAAGAAATTCAACTTTTTAAGAGGCTTTGAGTATTTTCTCGGTCTCCGAGTCGAAAAACCTTTTGGATAACGCTCTTGCTTATTGCACCATGTTTTTACCCGTTGCGAAGCTTAAGAAGTGGGAGTGCTGATGTTGGTAGGTTAAGACTGCGAAGTTAGTATAAACTTTAATCTTGCCACGAACATATAAAACTGGATGCACATGCACACATCACTTCGATTCATAGCGAATAGTGAATAGTGGATACCTTATGAGCATGAATGGTATGAGTTGACTCGAGTTTCTTGTGTAAGTGTGATTTGACCATGGAAAATGTTGTCTTGGGGAATGACTTATTGATGCTTTGTTAGGGACGATCAAAGTCTAAGTGGGGGGTAGTTGATGACGGTCAAATTATACCCGTAAAAGTCATCAACGTTGTCCTTAAATCGAGCTTAATAATATATATATATTATATTAAATCACATGTTTATATTGATTATTTAGTGTTGTGTGATTTATAGAATATAATTTGGTATTTATCTGTTTTTATTATTTAAATATTATTTATTGTGCGATAAATATTGATTTTATAGATTGCGATAAATCGGAGGATATCTACCATCGGAGGAAGTAAATCTCAAGAGAAATCAAGGCAAAATCGGACTGCATGAAAGATAAATACCGAAGCAGCACAAAAAGTGGAGTAAGGAACAAGAAAAGCCAGCGAGCCAATCAGAGGCAGACTGACTCGCTGGCAGCGAGCTGAGGATTCACTAGGGGCGAGCTGGCAAAATCTCGAGGATCGGCTGGGAGTTATCTCTACACGTTTTAGGGTTTTCAAACATATCTTTAAGTCGGTCTAAGTCTCTATATAAAGGAGCAGCCACGAATTTTATTAGACACACCGTAGAAAAAATACAATTCCACAACATTGGTTCTAGTTTCAATACAAGTTTACTTTATTTTATGTTCTTTCATTATGGAGTCGTTAGAATCGCCGGTTAGAGATCATATCGAGGAGTGGGAATCACGCTCGTCTTCGAGGGTAATGTCTACTCAATTATGCAATCTTTATTCGTAGATCTAATTTATTTCGTGATGGAGTAGTCATTTTGTGTATTGATTTCGTGATGTAGTTAATTAACGAACCCATGTTTATGTAGATTTGAGACGTAAAAGATATTTCACAAGCAAATCTGGTTCAGATCTGAGCTCGCTAGCAGCGAGCCTATGTCTCGCTGGGAGCGGGATCTGTGATGTTCTTGATTTGTCTGTGAACGGCTTCGACTACGTCAGGTTCTCTGCTTTGTAATTAAAACGAGTAATTAAACCTGATCAACTTAATTAATTGTCATCGCAATTTAACATGAGACTCAAAAAGTGATTGTTACTTAGGACAGAGATTGAATCGGTGTCTAAGAAGTACGCCTAACCATAGGAATGTTGCTTAGATGAGGTTACGGTTTATACCGGCATCCTTAGCTTTGTAATTGTGTCAGAAGGTATATGAGATGGAGGCCTACAAAGAGAAGTCACGTAACGGAGACATGATGATCTAGATGGCCTACCCGGAGCTTGATCTATTTTAGGGGATGTCTCCTGCAGTCAGAATAATTAATCTTAAATATCTTATTTTGTCTCGTCGTCAATCTACATATCATGGGGGAGTAATTACTACTAGCGTTATCAATACCGTTTGTTAATTATTTATAAAACCTATAAAAATAAGTGTCCTAGTGCCATTGTGTCTTTTGTTGGTTTTGTGTTTCTATTGTGTCAATTTTAATTCTATGGTAATTGTTGGATGGAGACTGCCTTTAATTTGCTTTTAGTTTAATAAGTTATATTTCGTTTAAGACTGAGTCTCTGTGGGATCGACCTCGACTCTATCTAACTATACTACGATTGAACCTAGTTCTCTTGCTAGTGTGTTATTTAGGTATCGAGTATTTTTATTACTTGACCCGACATCAGTCTATACCCCCCAGTAGGGTCACTCAGTCTAAAACCAGGGTGGTCATGAGAACCTAGGCGATATCCTCGCCCATAATGATTTCCTTGCCTCCCTATATAGTTCACGTCCTCAGTGTTGGTTGCTTCAATATCTTGAACTTTATCCACCTTGGCAATGTGATCTTGCATTCCATCTATCTTTTTATTCATTGTCATTAGCTGGTATAAGATCTTTTGAGAAGTATCTACTCCAAATACGCCTTCAGCTACTTTGGCCGTTTCAATTTGATGTGTTCCCCATTGACTTGTAAGCGCAATTTGCTCCAATTTCCCTTCGGCTTCTTCAGGTGGTATCAACGCAAAACATCCGTTGCTTGATGCATCAACTCTCATTTGTTCACTTGGCCGCAATCCGTGATAAAAACTATGCATTCGTACGGGTAAAGTGATATCATGGTGAGGGCATCTTCTCTGTGCTTCCTTAAATCTTTCCCATGCTTCTTCAAAGGTTTCAGTGGGTTTTTGCTTGATGTTCATAATGTCTTGTCTCATATGTAGTGACTTCCCAGGTGGGCAGTACTTATTCATAAACTTTTGCAATAGATCGGTCCAAGTTTGGATCGATCCCGGTGCTAGAGACAATAACCATATCTTCGCTTTGTCTTTTAGACTGAATGGAAACATTTTCAACTTGATGTTGTCTTCAGGTACTCCTGCTGGCTTAACCGTGCTGTCTATTTCCAGAAAGTTGGTGACATGTACACTAGGATCTTCGTTCATTACTATATGAAAGGTAGTGTAATTAGTCACCATCTGTATCACATTTGGTTTCGGGTGAAATACCTCAGCTGCATCCTCAGGCTAAACAATTGCTGGCATAAATTGCTCAATCAAAGGGATTGCATAACTCTGTAGTGTTCTCCTATCTGCTTGTACCACAGCTCCTGCTCCATTCTGTCCGTTCAGTGCCATGTCGATTTATGTATCTTCCAAAGGTGGAATCTCTTCTTCCCTCTCACTGTGATCTCCTTCATGCGAAATCACGTCGTCCGCCAGCCTACACAAAATAGGACCTCAGTGAACAAGAAGCTGCTGAAGATACCTTATGAGATATGGAATGAAAGGAAACCAAAAATACCTTATTTCCATCCATTTGGAAGCAAATGTTTTATCTTGAATCATAAGGAGCAATTGAAGACATTCCAACCAAAATCAAATGAAGGAATCTTTTTAGGATACTCTTCTTTCAGCAAGGCATTCAGGGTAATGAACAAAAGGACACTAAAACGTGAAGAATCAATACATGTTGTATTTGATGAACCTAAGTTCACTGGAATGGAAGATGAAGTGTCAGAACCTGCTGAGAATCTCCAAGTCACTGATCCAGAATGTGTTGATGTTTTGGAAAGGATAAATGACTTAAAAGTTTCGACTCGCCCCTCAAGAACTCTGCTGGTAACACTCATCGATGCAACAATCGAAGCGGTTCAAGGATCTGCTTGAACCCACAATAAAGCAACAATGAGACCTCTATCAAGATGATGTTCCTGAGGACCAAACTAACTAAAATCTACAATGGTTAAGGGATCACCCTGCGGAACAAGTCATTGGTAATATACAGCAAGATGTAAGGACTAAAAGACAATCGGAAGCTATGTTTACTTGTTTTCTATCTCAAATGGTGCCTAAAATTGTTGAAGAAGCAATATCAGATCCAGACTAGATAACTGCTATGCAAGAAGAATTGAATGAATTTGAAAGAAATTAAGTTTGGACACTAGTGGAAAGGCCTAGTCATGCAAATATTATTGGAACTAAATGGGTATACAGAAACAAATTGGATGAATTTGGCACCATTGTAAGGAATAAGGCCAGACTAGTAGCAAAAGACTATTCTCAAGCTGAAGGAATAGATTTAGATGAGACATATGCCACAGTTGCAAGCATGGAAGCTATAAGATTATTCTTGGCATATGCTGCTCACAAAAACTTCAAAGTATACCAGATGGATGTCAAGAGTGCATTTTTGAATGGCATTCTAGAGGAGGAAGTTTATGTTCAGCGACCTCCTGGTTTTGAAGTTAAAGATCAAGAAGATAAAGTGTACAGACTCAATAAGGCACTTTATGGTTTGAAACAAGCACCAAGAGCATGGTATGAAACCCTATCTCAATTCTTGGTGGACAATGGTTTTATCAAAGGTACCATTGGCAAGACTCTTTTCAGAATCAATGAAGGGAACAACACCCTGCTAGTACAAATTTATGTTAATGACATAATTTTTGGTTCTGAAAATGAATTGTTATGTGAAAAGTTTGCTAATCTCATGAAAAGTAAATTCCAAATGAGTATGATGGGAGAAATGAACTACCTCTTGGGATTACAAGTCAAACAAATGAAAGATGGAATCTTCATTCATCAAACAAAATATACCAAGGAGTTGCTGAAGAAGTTTGGTATGGAAAATAGCACCAAATTATCAACTTCTATGAGCACCAACAACAGATTGGATGAAGATAAAGAAGGCAAAGATGTTGATCAGACTTTATACAGAAGGATGATGGCAGTCTGATGTACCTCACTGCCAGCAGACCTGATATATCCTTTGCTGTAGGTGTTTGTGCAAGATTTCAATCTAAACCAAAGGAAAGTCATTTAGCTGCAGTAAAAAGGATTCTCGAGTATCTAAAAGAAACTTTGGGAGTAGGGATATGGTATTCAAAAGATGGAAGCTTCAAGGTTATATCCTACTCAGATTTTGATTATGCTGGATGCAAGATTGATAGAAAAAACACCACAGAACTCACAATCGAGGAGGAAATAGATCGTTTTCTGGTTCAAGAAGAAATTCTATATCAACTTCCACTCTTTGCCGAGTATATAGTCACTGGAAGTTTCTGTGCACAAATACTATGGCTAAGACAACAATTAAGGGATTATGGAATTGAACAAAGAGAAATTCCTATAATGTGTGACAACACAAGTGCAATTGCAATCACAGAAAATCCTGTTTTGCACTCAAGAACCAAGCATATTGATGTAAGACATCATTTTATAAGAGATCATGTTGAAAAGAAAGATGTGGTGGTTCTTTACATACCTACTGAAGATCAACTTGCTGATATTTTTACTAAACCATTGGACAGTGAAAGATTTGCTAAGCTAAGAACTGAACTTGGCATCATAAAAGTTGACTGATATACAATAATCAGCAGTGTTCTGGAATTCACCAAGGGGATTAGTCTTTGCTATGTTGGGTGAGCTCACTTAGCAGACTAGTCATTGGTATCAACAATTCCATGTACTTATATGAGTTTGGACAATTGAGCAAATGAAGTTGCCAAGGGGATTGGTCTTTGTCCTGTTGGGTGAGCTCACTTGACAGATCAGTCATTCGTATTAAACTTCATCTTGTATTATCAGTTGGACAAAACTAGTGTGTATGAAGATCAGCAGAGTAACCCTGTCAGTAGGCTGCTGAGCCATCTTCATCAGCAGGCTACTGAGATATAACTCTACTGAGGATCAAGGTTGCCGAGTTATACGTTACAATACAGTCAAACTTAACTGAAAGTCAACAGTAATTGGATATTATTCTTATCTTTATAACTGCGGTTACATTATCCAACGGTTACAACACGTTATGGAATCAATTGGTGGGACACATGGCAACATCACATTTATTCCAACTTTAATCGTGGTTAAATGCACAGTACGTGTACAGTGCTTTCTCTGACAGTTACCACCCACCTTCTTCTTCTATATATACAGATATATACAGAGATGATACATACAACTCTCAAATCGATTTTTCTCTGAAAATACACCGTGTGAACACAGATTTATAGAGTTTTCTCTTCATCTTTTTCATCTACAATGGCGGATAAAGATGATATTCACATTGGAACGAGCCAAAGTGTTAGAGGGTTCGTAGTTTATGCTAACAAGACTGAACTAGCTATCAACATTGGTAGAAGAATCAGGAGATATGAAGGATTAGAGGATGTTCTTAATCTGAGATTGGAAAGCATCTCTTATACTAATGTTACAAATTTCTGGAGAAACATTGTGATTAGAGATGATAGAGAGGCATTCACTACCACTGTTAATGCCCAGGAGATTGAGATTTCCTCAAACCTGCTGAGGGAAGTGTTCGGGTTTGGACCTGATAATAATGCTCCTACCAATCCTGAATCAATAGGGCTATCAAGATTGGAGTTTGTTGATATGATAAAGACCAACAAATCCATTAAGTCATCACTGAGTATCAATGTGAAACACATCAAAATGGAGTATAATCTGCTGAGTATGATTATTGCCAAAAACATTCTTGGTTTCAGTGGAAGTCTTGACACATTGTCTGGACCCAAGATTGACTTACTGATAATTATATGCAAGAGTATGAAGTTTGATTGGGCCGGATTCTTTGTCCAATACATGAAGAAAGTGATAACTGAGGACAGAGAAGGGACAATGAAGTCCAAGACACTACATTTGGGTTTGATGGTGCAGGCCATACTGAACCATTTGAAGATTGCTGATGTGGCACCTGAAAAAATCAACAAGTCTAGATACAAAAAGGAAATCAATTATCTCATCCCTGGTTTGGATGATGATGAAGATTTAGATGCTGAAGAAACAGAGAGTGACAATGATGGAGATGATGATGCTGGTGGTGAGCAGGTTAAACAAGTTGCACAACCTGCTGCACCTAAAAAGGCTGCTGGAAAGCGAAAAGCTGCTGATACAAGGAAAATTACTAAGATGTTAAGGCCTAAGAAGACAAAGCAGCAATCACTAGACCCTGCTGAATCTAATGATGTTCCAGTTGAAGCTGAGGCTGCTGGAATTGCAAAGAGAAATGCTGCTGAAGTTTTGAGAGAGCACCTAAAAGAAGACTCAAGAAAAAGGAAAGCTGCCAAGGATCTTGAAACTGAACAACCTGCAAAGAGAATGAAGGAGGTTGTGAAAAAGAAAAGGCATGGAAAGGGAAAAGAGTTAAGGATTTTTGAAGCTCAAAAGGAAGCTGAAAGTGTTGTTGAAGAAGCACATGTACAAGGTGATGAGCCTACTGAGGCTAGAGAAGTTGTTGTTGAGCAACAAACTGCAGAATCACAGCAGACTATTATTCCTGACCCTGCTGTGGAAATTATTGAACATGTTCCTGACCCTGCTGTGGATGCTACAACTCAGGGGGTAGAACACACTGCTGCAGACCCTACTGATACATATACAAGTCAAGGGGAACCAAGTGTGGAACAATTGGAGGTGGTAGGTACAAATGTACAACCTGAAGAACCTACTGATCTATTTGTGTCTGCTATAGATACATTGACTCACCTTGTTAATGCCTTTGGAGGACAACAGGCTGAGCAATCTGTCCCAAAGAAGCCTTCAATTCCATATGAAAGGAGGGAATAGAAATCAAAGAAAGAGAAGATAGATCCCAACTTTAAAAAGGAGCAAAAATATTTTCAATGGAAGTTTGGATTCTATGTTCAGGGTCAATTTGTAGTGTTTTTAATGATATATTTTACATCAATTTCCCCCGTATATGGATGTTTTTCATAGAAATCGAGCTTATAATCGATTAATTGAGTAAATAGTGTTTTTAATAGGTTAATTGCAAAATGTAACGATTTATGTGCTTAAATTGTGATTTTATGTTATTTTGGGATTGTGTTACGCTTTGGTATATTTTCCTATGTTATAGATACATATTTGGGCATGCAAGAGGATTAAATGATGAGGTTTTGCATGGAAGAGAAGTGAAATGGAAGGAAGATGGAGATAAAGCTTGGAATGAAGCTTTCAAGCAGCCGAACTTCCGATGCAGTTCTTGATATGATATACACTGATTTGACTCTCGACCTCAAGAGAAGATTTGTAGGGCTTGAAGAGAGGATTCTACAGGATTTTGAATCACTTCATTCTGACTTATGAGGCCCGAGATATGAGCGTTACAAGTTTGGATGCTGTTGCGGAAAATAGTGGAAAATCCCGAAAACGACTCGTAATACGACGGGCTAATCAAAAAGGCGTTTTCTGAAGAAGAGTCCTTAATGAAAGTTGTAGAGTTTTCCAAGAGCTTTTTTATGACATTCGGATCATAATTTTTGGAGGTCTACAACTCAAGATATGAATTTTAGAAGTTTCATTCCTAAATCCAAAATTGATACAGAGCTTTCAGCCGACATAATGCAATTTCCTTAATTAAAAAGGAATTCTCCCAGCCGCATAATTTACAAAACAGCCGCCTCTCTTTTGCATATATATATATAAGCCGCATGCAACCCTATTTGGGGGAATATATTATTACAATTATTATCCAGCCGCAAATCACAGCAGCAGGGCGGCAACTTGAGAGCTTCAAGGCCGGTCACCCGAGCCTTGTGCTCGGGTGATCCGGGTTAGATTAGGATGTCGTTTTTCTTCCGTTTTCGATTCATGGATTCAATCATGTACTAAACTACGTGAGTTTATTTATTTAATTTATTCAGTCCTTATTCGTTTTTTATGATCTTTAATTTATTTTGTATCGTTCTATGATTTTGATGCTATGATGTGAATTAGATCGAGAGATCAGTTTGCTATTGATACGTTTACAACATACGGAAGTTGCGTAGACTAGATCACCATAGAAAGATAGGATTTTTAATCATTAATGATGACAAGTTAATTGGTTAATTATCTAGGTTGTTAGGTTCTAAAATACGAGAGTTAACCTGAATCTACACCTTTGTTTTGTATGGAATATTGGTCTCAACATTCGGAAGAGGAGAGATCGATAATTGAATTCACTAAGAGATTAGGGATTCATAGCTTGAGAAATAGATTCGCTAAGGAATTAGGAATTTGTGTCTCGTGTAAAGGTGAAACCACAATTTGAATTAAAATCATGAGATGAAATAGGATTGAAATCACTTGGTTTGTGCACTGTTTGATCCCATGTATCTTTAGTTTAGTTTAGGTTGTGTTATTTTATTTCGTAGGTTAGATTTATTTTTCCTTGTTCTTTATGGTTTTATGTTTTGTTCTTTCGTTTATTTTGTTTTTCTTGAGTAGCAATTGGTAGGATTAATGAGATTAGATTGAACATACCTTTTCCCTGAGGAATCGACCCTTACTCATTACGCTTTACTAGCAACAACCCGATGTTTTGGTCGGTTAGGAGTTAGTTTTGCATGGTAGTTAGGGTTATAAATTTTCTTTTGTTTTTATTGATGCAAAATCTCCGCAACATTCTACAAGAGACAAAAACCAGCTGCTGATCAAATGAGTGGATTTGAGGAATAGGCCTTTGATCAGTTGGGTGTGGAAAGTCTACTGGAATTGGTGGATACAACTTTGCTACAAACAAGGCTAATGGACCTACTGGAAGAAGGGAAGAAAAGTGCTAAGATTATGTTTAAGGATCCCAAGTATACACCAGATAGTGATGACTCTTCATCATCTGACTCTGATGATCATCATCCTATGTTCCCTGGGGAATCCAGTGGAATGGCCAAGGAAACATCTGTTGAAGCAACTGGTCAAGGATCTACTGAGGAAACAGTAGATCAATCTACTGATGCTGGTAAGTCTGCTAAGAGACAACAGACTGATAATGTGGATGAAGATCTGGAGGATTTAACTATAGATGAATTGGAGGCTTTAATAAATGATGGAATAAATTTTGGAGGCAACAGGATGGTTAGTATGTCTGACACATTACTAGTTGTAGAATCTGATGCACATCCTGTTGACAAGCAGACTGAAAATTTGGATGAGGAGATGGTAATTGCACATAGTGAGCCTGATATCAGTTCTGAAGATTCAGCTCAATATCAGGAGTGGTTTGACATTCAAGATACCTTAACTCAAGTTAGAGACCAACTGCAGAAGATTGCTGATGTCAGAGGAGTACTATTGGAAAATTTGGCTATTTTTCCTTTTATTTTTGTTGAAGAGAGGGTCCTAATCACTGAGGAACAAACAGTGTTAGGACAGAGATTGGATTTAGTGATGGGTTTGGAAGAATCACCCACACATTCTGAGGTGGTTCAGGTTGTTGAGGAACAAACAAAGACTGAATACAAAGTTGGAACAGAGGTACATGTCGCCGAGGATCGAGACGACCCTGGAAAAAGGTTGGAACCTACAATGGGTTTGGAGGAAACCCCTGCACTAGTTGAAAAGATCATGTCATAGAACAAAGTTCTTTGAAACACCTGTCGGTGCTGATGCGATCTCTTTGCTTAAGGCAATCAAGGTAAAGATAGTCAGCAGACTGTTGTTGATGAGGATGCACAGCTACTAGATTATGATTTCAGTGATGAGGAGTTCCAAGTGCCTGAGGAAGAAGGAGTTGCTGATGAACCTCAACAGGCACATGTATCATTTTTTTAGGAAGAACATGTTTTGGAACCTCAACCTGCACAAGATCCTATCTTGGAAGACATCTTTGGAGATGTGGTTGAAGATGGTCCTGATCCTGCTGGATGGAATAGGAAAGGAGCTTTGGTTCTCAGCACACAAAGGGCACATTGCAATGTTGAAAAACCTGCTGATGATGCTGCTGGACATATAGGTGGAGGCATGGCTAGTACTGTACCAGCACATGTTTTGGATGAGTTGAGGGCAGTCAGAGATGACATTACACAATTAAGAACTCAACTCAATAGACAAGAGCAAAGGTTTGAATATTTAATGAATTTGGTGGAAAATAGAGGAAAAACCACTGAAACTATTACTTTCAATATAACTTCTACTCAATATGCACTTGCTGACTTGACCAAAGATGTGAGAGGTATAAAACAAGGCAATGCTCACAGAGACAAGTTTTTGAATGAACAGTTTGCCTCACTACACAAAAAACTTGACAAGCTTGCTGAGGCACCCAAGCCTGCTGTGGCTAACCCTGCTGCAACACATCAACCTGATGCATTGGATCCTAAGGTCACTTAGAGGATAAATCTACTGGAACAAACTATGGAAGGAAGGATCACTGCAGTTGACACAAGAACATAAATTATGGAAGGTCAACTTGCTAACCTAGTGATCATACAGGAGAGTGTTCATGGTCTACTGTCCCGGTTTGTTGATGATGTCAATAAGGGGGAAGAAGGCCTTACAGCAGAAGCAAAGGAAGCTGCAAGGATATTTGCAAAGAAGAAATGGGAGGTTGATACTAATGAGTTCAGGAAACCTGCACCTGGCAAGATTCAGTTGACTGATGACCTCCTGAAGGAATATAAGCAGCTATACTATAGAAAGAAAAGACCTTACAATCACATGGGATATTTTGAGGGTCTGGATTCCTTTTTGGGAATGAAGCTTTGGGAAACAAGGGTCAAAGCTATGAGAGCTTCTACTAGAGGTGGAAGAGGAGGCTGAGGTGGAAGAGGTAGATTGGGAACTGCTCAAGCAGCAAAGAATTCACTAGATGAATTCAAATACTTCTACATGAGACAGGGCTTCAATGTTCACAACATAAGATTAACTCTACCAGAAGCCTGAAAGTGGTGGAAAGATCTGAATCGTTGGATTGACTTTTCTCCAATTGAAAATCAATGGATGCAGGATGTAGTCAAAGAAATCATGAAGTATTATGAGAAGAAAGAGCAAGACAAAGACAGGAACAAGATCAGCATACTTACACTGTTTATTTCTTTCTGCTGATCCTAGTTTGTAATAATGTTAAACAAATATGATTATAATGAGAAATGACTGAATTTGTTCTGTTTTTGTTTTTATCTTTTTGCTTTGCTGTAAGGAGGGTATTGGCATCATCACTAAAAAGGGGGGAATTGTTGGACTTATTTTAAGTTTTAATGATGAGTGCCAGACTAGCTGTTATAGTGCAAAGGCAAAAAGATGTCTAGATCAAATGTATAGGTTTATTAGAGTTTGATCTTTGTATATGTTTGATCAAACAAGCTTTGTAAGTAGGCCAGCTGACTTTATCAGCAGACCTGTCTAGGTCAGTAAGGTTACTAGGTCAGTAGACTACTTAGGAACCTGCTGAAGACTGAAGGCTGAGGGTTCAAACTCAGTTATTGAAGGCTAAGGGATCAAACTTAGTATTTAAAGTCAAGGATATGGAATCAGAATTTAGGGAAGTCTGTGATGACCTAAACTGATTACATATACCTTGTGTACAAGGTCTGAGTTCCATAAGTTAAGTGATGCTTGGAACTTAGTTATGTTCAAATTGGTGTACTCTAACTTCACAATTAAAAGTTAGATAGAAGACAGTCAACTGAAGTGTTTTATAAACACAGCAAACTTAAGAACAGTTGACTGACATGTTTTTCAGTAGACTTACATACACAGGAATCTACTGAATGTAAATCTCGATTTAATCAAAGGTTACATTGGAAGATTAAAAGGATAAGGACAAATTACAAGTGTTGATATTGTCAAGAAATCAATGGTCAAGATTAAAAGAACGTTGGAAATATTCAGAGCTTTATCCAATGGACACAAGTCAAAGGTGGACGGTAAAATCAAAAAAGCAAATCGACAAATTATCGATTACTATGTCTGAGGGCAAAATCAAGTCAAGATGGAGACAAATCTGAAACGGCTATGTTTGAATTTCAAACATAAGTCACAGGATTCTCACCTATAAATAGAAGACTCCAGATTTAGATACAAGTGATGAAAAACAACAATCTATCTTAAGCTATCAAGTTTATTATCAAGAAATCACCCTGCTGTCTTTCACTGAGCATAAAGCTACTGATCCAGAAAACTCTTCAAGTGTAACCTGCTATCAAGTTACATCAAGTATACACACTTGAAGATATCAAGCTGCTGATCATTTCATCCTGATCAAGCTGCTGACTGTTGAATCATTCACTTGATTCAAACTTTCTTTTACAAGAAACCTGCTGAAGACAGAGAATCACTTAGGTGTCAAGAACTGTTTTTGTGGTGGAGCTGGTGAATAGGCAATCCTACCCTTCAAGGACCAGTGGAATACTTTGGAGCTGCAATCCTACCTGTTTCAAATATTCAGTTTGTGAAGCCATAGCTATTGGTGAAGGACAGACAGCTTAGGGATTTTTGTAACTGCTACCTCAAAGATCTTTAATGAATTTCCTCCAACATCACAGGAGAAGACTGGACTGACAGGATTACACCACCTGGAACCACTATAAAATTTGCTTACTTACTTTTTGCATTTAATTTCTACATTTAGTATACTAATCACATCAACTTACTGAAACTAGCAACTGAATCACACACTTACACTGCTGAGTATCTAATACTTAGTATCATATTTAAATAACAAGTAATAAGGCTTAATTTGAATATATTCCACTGCAACAAATTCAAGAATATCTCTGATCGTGAGACTCTTCGAGTGGTCGGCAGACCATCGAGCGATCGGCAAAGAAAGCATCGCCTTGCCGAGTTTGTTAACTCCAAAAGTTTTAAGTGTTAAGTTTATTCACCCCCCCTAAACTTAACCAAAGCCTTTTCAAGGGACCAACAAAAGGAACTAAAATAATTCTACCATGCATAAAATCATTGTATGTATGTTGCTCAATTGAATAAGATTATCATTATTCTCTATACTATGACTTGATAAGTTAAACACGTACTTATCCATATATAATGTTAAATTACGTTGTTTTCATTTAAATATATCAATTTAACCAACACGCGTTTGTACACAAAATCATTGTATGTATGTATGTATGTACGTACATGTTTACTTATTTATTTTTCTTTTTTGAATGGATAACATATTTATTTTATAAATTAAACGCATAATCAACAATATAGATATAATTTTAAGATATATATTAAAAATGCTAAATTAGTCGAACACGTGCGGAGCACATCCATTTTGCTATATATATATATATATATATATATATATATATATATATATATATATGCAACCTCCCCCTAGTTTTTCAGCAGAGAAAATGAAGATTTGCAAGCTTAACAAGGCACTTTTTATGGTCTTAAGAAATCTCCAGATCTTGGTAAGTTTACCAACACTATGAAGAAACTGAGGTATTTTCAGAGTTAAGGGGGTCACACCTTGTGTATCAAACACTCATATTGCAATACTGTTTATATTCTGAGATCCAAAGGTTGTAGAAGTGTTTGTTTAAGTATTTGACATAAATTCCTTAGGCATACTGAAATATATTTTCATGGAATTGAAGTAGCTCACTCAATAGAATGGATCTTCATTTCAAAAAAAAATGACTGGATCTTTATTTCACAACGGAAGTATATGTTGGATCTGTTGGAGTAAACAGGGAAATCATGGTGCAAACCATTTGCTAGTCTTATTGATTTCAATCCTGGGATTTCAGATGCTCTTAAAGATGAGCTAGTTGAAAAAACTTCTTATAGATGATTAGTTGGAAGTCAGATTTACCTCGCTCACATCATACATGATATTGCCTTTGCTATTAATATGGTGAGTAGGTTTATGCAAAATCCTGAGAAGATCCATTTTACAGCTGCTCACGGGATTATGCCTTTCCTTAAAGGATGTCCTGGAAAAGGAATCATGTTCAGACGAGGAGGGAATGTTCCAGTGGAAGCCTATAGAGATGCAGATTATGCTGGAGCTATTGAAGACAAAAGACCAACTTTTGGATATTGTGTTTAACTGGGGAAGAACCTTATCATATGGAGAAGAAAAAAGCTGAGTGTGGTGGCCAGGTCGAGTGTTGAGCTGAGTTTCGATCTATGGCTCTAGGGCCTATGAGCTCTTCTGGGTCAAAATCATCCCCGGTGATCTTAACATCATATGAACTCATCCTCTAAATATGTATTGTGACAATAAATTTTCCTTAAACATTGCTCACAATCATGTTCATCATGATAGGACCAAACATTGCTCACAATCATGTTCTGCTTGTGTATCATACTCATCATCTATATGAGCCATGAGGTAGAGATTTGCTTTTCTCACATGCAGTCTCAACATCATAAACGGAGCTATCGTCCCAAGCAAATTAATAATGCTTTCTTATTTTTCTGATTAGATCATGGCTTGGGTCGATCTTTCTTAGCGGGCTTATATTTGTGATGGGCATTCATAAGACATGTGACATTTCTAGTTACATTTAGCATCGTAAAGCCATTTAGACTTATTTTACCGGAAGGTTTCCTAAAGCTCATGTGACGCATATGCTTCATCATGTGATGAAGTCTTGGACTAACAGTGATACTTTATCATCATCCCAAGTATCACAGTTAACAATCTTAGGTTCGAGTGAGGGAACTTCAACATGAAAATCCAAGTTCTTGATTTCATCTTTCACTTGTTTACGAGACATCACGTTTGTCTCATGAACGAGCAAAGATCCAACAAGTTTATCTTTCTTGAAGATGTTTAAGTTCTTTGTATAACGACCCGACCCTTAACCCGAGCAATTCCGGATCAATCTATTCGGCCATGACCCGAGATGTCGTATTATATTTTTATCTTTAATCACGAAGCCTCGTGCTACGAAAACTATACGGAAGCTAAAACTATAAAATCCGGCTTTTTAGGCAAATTATTCAATTGATATAAGACTTCATTAAACCAAAGAGTGTCCATCCAAGGCACAACAACTTCTTATTTGTTATATCATCAAACACAACTTAAATTACTTATACATAACATAAACTATAAATTTACAATGTCAACCAGCTCATCATTACATATCACCAGAAACACCCTTAGAGCAAAGAACCAGAAACACCCTTAGAGCAAAGAACGTCATATATTATGTGTAAACGCCTTGATACCAAGAATTGTCTACTTACACCCTTAGACTATGTGGATCAAGCCGCTCAACGCTTATTATATTAGCATGCAGAGCTTCTCCTGGAACGTACTGGACAAGGATGCTAGAAGAAACAGATGTAGTAGAGGCCACTCGAACTGTTGCGACAGATTGCCCACACACTTGAATGAATTAAGAAATATATTAGTACCTTTACTACAACCAATTAGTTTTAGTACAACGGTAAGCGCTTGATCTTAACATGGTATCAAAGCAAGAGGTCATGAGATAGCTAGTTGGAACATTATTTTAAAAAAAATTGTGCAAGTGCTATGACAGATTTCCCACACTTGAGGGGGGTGTTGGGACAGATTGCCACACTCTTGAATGAATTAAGAAATATAGTAGCACATTTACTACAACCAATTGGTTTTAGTACAACGGTAAGCGCTTGATCTTAATACGAACTCCTCTACGAATCCTCTCTAATCGTGTTGGTGGAGTGCTGCTCATATGTTAAGAGATAAGTTAAGGAATGAGCTTATAAAACTCAGTAGGGAAACATTTGACCAATCGGAACTCATACATGTTACTGGGACTAGAAAAGAGTTCGAAGTTCTCTTTTAGAAACAATGGATGCATAAGTATATTAACAAACAACTATTTAACCATATAAGTGAAAGTTTGACATGCTTTACAATTTATCACAACTTTAACATGCAACAGCATAAATTGATTATCTACGTACGTTATTCCCTTACTTAACATCTTGATGCTCATACTTTGCTTGCTTAACTTTAGGTTCATTATAACCATGTTATGATTAGTAGAGCCTAACATGAAGAGCCTGCTCTTGCTTTAGTTCATGAGTACCACACAATGTTTAGTAGAGCCCAGCATGGAGTCTGTTGAATATTGACAAACTGGAAGTTGTCCATTATTATAGACAATGGACATGGACTTCTTACCGGTCCCGCATAATGTTCAATGTTCTTGCCCGTGAACAAGGATGGTGCTGAGAACCCTCGAAGATTCATTGTCTTTCTTGCTGTCAAAGTACATAACCATGAACTGCTTCTTATAACATCTCTTTCATGCTTTGAACATATTCTCTTTCATTATCTTATCATGATATTACACAACTTCTTACATTACAGACTTAGTAATCATAAACCATAAACATCCTAATTTACCTATAACCCTAGAACATGCTTTCTATAACATATACAAAAAAGATCAACTTAAGAACATGTTTACTATCTTCACACTCTAGCCTTTCAACGTCAATACTACAAGCTTTTCATATTTTAACATTTTAAAGAGTATCATAGATCAATTGTTTTCATATATCAAAGAAAGTAACATGTGTATGAAAAAATAAAATCCAATAAGAGCGATATCTAGACCACATAGCAGACTTGGATCTTTTGAAATACCAACTTAAACATGAATATGATCATTTTTCATTATAATCCCTAAAACATGATTTCTAACATTTACAACTCTGGAAATTTGAATAGAATATCCATACATATTCAAAAATATATTATATCATTTCCAAAACATTTAAACCTTTCTGCAATTTCACAAAACAAAAAGAAGGTTGTCGGCTCGGCGGTACATATCTTTCCGTTGAGCCGGTGGTTATAAACCTTTCGGATCAAAACAAATTACCTTACCTTACCACATGTTTAACTAAAGCACGCACCCAATATAACAACTTTAAGATGCAGAAAGCAGAACCATGTAACTAGAACATTACCAAAACACCTAAGTGCATAGAAGTGACGTAAGAAACTTTGATGCTTGAGTCTTTAACTTGATAAATAGGGGATAGATCACCAAGAATAGATTATTTTACCAAGAAAATATCCTCCCCTACCATAAGTTAACATAAACAAGTTTAAACATCAAAACCCTAACTTAAACCTAATAGAAAAACATTGACGATGCTGGATTTTGTCATGTATAATTTCAGGTCAATTTAATCTAGGGATGATTGAATCAAGGATGATTTTGGGGGTGATTTTAGACTGAACCTGAGAGTCTCTCTCAGGTTGTCTACGTATCCTATGTATTGTCCAGGAATCAAGTCTTACGTAGTTCCTGGAGCTATGTATTTATAGGCACATGTCCTTCTTCTGCCCTAAACTTAGGGCGGTTGGGTCTATTGACATAAATACCCTTTAATGGGTCTTGCCTTCTTGCCCAAGTAACCTGCTGGATGGTGGGCCTAGGGATCTGGGCTGGAGGCCCTGGGATCGACTCGATTAACACCGACATGGGTGATCGAGGTGGGACGCATGCAGAATCTGCCGGTTGCTGCGGTCTTCACTGGTACATCTCGTATTCGATCCGATGTGGATAATTAACATAGACTTTTCCACATGTCAGCTAAACCAATCAGTTTATTCCACGTGGAGGGGTGAAATCCCGTATCGTCAAACATGCTTAGAATTATATAAAGAACACTAAACCAAAACTTACAACACTTTGAAGACCGAAAGCTTAGGTTGAGGAGAGCCATAAATGCAACAGAGTTTCCTAAGAAATTAGGATATAGAGGGAGAAACAAGGGTAGGACGAGAAAGATATTTCTAAGTCTCAAACTCCCACTTTTTGCCCTCATTGAAACTCATATTAATACTTAGGTCAATCTGTAACATCCCGACTTTTCGTAAAATGGTAAAATAGTCATTGGGTGTATTTACTACGACCTAATTATTATTTATCCTATTTATTTAATTAAACAGGATTTAATTAAAAGGATTTAGTTATTTAATTAATGAGTTTAATTAAATGGCTATAAAAAGAAATAATCCGAATTATTTCCCCACAATTGACACACGCATATTTCTGAAAAAGAAGAGGGGAGAACGGCGCTAAAGGAAGAAAGCAACGCAGAAGAAAGCGAAATAATAGGAAGAACCGTGTGATCAATCCGTTCATCTGATCAAGATGCCGCAGGAGAGAAAAGTGATCAGCACGATGAGACGCAACTTTGGAAAAACAACATCTCTCGATTTCGTAAGTTTTCAGTTTAGCCCTAGTTTTCGGTATTCGTAGAGTTCGATTCTTGAAAATTCATATCTTGTGATCCGTAGCTCTGTTTCGCAGCCATGAGTAGTCGAAACGATCGTCTTGAAACATAGAATAATCTAAAAATAGTTTCACAGCAGTAAACCCAAGTAATCTTCAGTTTTACAGGCTTTTTCAGTTTCGTTTTTCTGCAAAGAAATAGGATTTTAGGGTTTCTTGTTGATCACATAGGTTTTGGGGTTGAGGATCAATAGTTGTTGCAGTTGCTTGGTGTTTTGCTGTCGGTTTTGCAAGCAAATAAGGTAAGAGGCTCTTCCTATGATTTCAATTCTTAGTTGTAAGGATTAGATCTTTTCTTAAGAAGTTTTGGTGTTAGAAAGATGAGTTTTTCTTTGGTTAATGACTATGGATGATATGGTACATTTAGATGAGGTTTTTCGTGCTTCACTGTGTTAATTTTGCTGATGTTTGGTTGAGGAACGATGTGGAAATCGTGTTGGAAATTTTACGGTTCTAGCCGAAACCAGGTCGGACGGGCGTCTACTTTTACGTGGGACGGGCGTGCCTGGCTTTGGCTACATTTCGAGGCAGGCGTCTGGTTTCTCTGGACGGGCGTCTGAGGTGTTATTTTACATTCAGGTTGTAGCTGTCTTAGGGTGGACGAGCGTCTGGGAAAGATGGACGGGCGTCCAGTAAGTTCCAGACGGGCGTCCATCTCTTTAAACGGGCGTTTGGTTGTTGTTCAGCCTTATAAGTACGTTTTATCATTTCTAAACCTTTAAACGTGATACGTTAACACTGTATAAACTTGAACAAGCCTAAATTGAGCTTCTGATTCGTTCAGTTAAAACACCGAATGTACTCTTAATGGGAGTTGAAGTTTGGATCCGTCGGAAGAGCATGATAGGCTTGTGCTTTGATGAGTTAGCATTCATCAATGTCTGTGTAATTGCTAGGACTTGTCCGTGTCTAGTGGTCTAGGAAGAGAGTAGTGTGTGTAAGGGAGATTATTTGAAAACACTAGGGTGTCTAGTTAATCATCCTAATAATCAACGTACTTGACTAGTAAAAGATTAAACAACTTGTCCCTCTTGGCTAGGCACCAGGCTAAATCGCGATGCATGTGCTACCTCAAGGTGGAGGAACTCAGAGGGTCAAAAGACCCTGGCACGGAGGGACTCACTGAGACGCCAGCATGCTATCGAGTCTACCTTTTCTAGACTTCGTGGATATTGGTGTGATCCACTAATATGTTGCAAAAGAGTGTTCCCGAGGTGGAAGAACTCCGTAGGTCATAATGACCCTAAGTACGGAAGGACTCTGCTGAGATGGATGCGCGTAGTGCCCTTGAGTGCGGTTGTAACATAGATAAGCTAAGTTGAAACGTTTAGTCAATTCGTGTTGATGGACATGAAATGAACCCCAGATTGAGTCGGTCACACAAGGATAACTAAACGATTAAATATCTTTTCTTTATCAATCTTAATTGTTGTCATAGCTTCTCACTTTTACTAAGTACTATGTACTTACCTCCTTTGCATTTTCTTTTGTATGCATCGTGGGGTGAGAAGATGAACAGGTTGAGCATGTTTACGAGGTGGATTTCGATGACGACGTCTCGTTGAAGATTTATCTTATATTTACTCTGTTATTCATTTGGTAGACTTTTTAGTAGGCTTTTGGTCTTTCGAGACTTGTCGTACGTTTATTTTGGATTTCGTATTTTCCTTTTAATGTAATAAAGTTACATTTCCATCTTTAGTATGGTAAATTTCTATTCATAGTAGCTTTTACGTTTTTACCCGAGTCTTTTTAGCTTCCGTTTGCTTTTATTTGATACGACGGCGTAGAGGCTTGCGTATAATATTAGATTTATTTAATGCTATACGCGCCGAACGTTTCTCTTCCGGATAAGGGCTCGGTATCCGGGAGCGGGGCGTTACAGTTGGTATCAGAGAGAAGTGTCCTTTCTATCCTAGGCTTCTTTTCCTCTAAGATAAGATTCCTTCAGACCTTTTAGAACTTGAGCTTGGTGGTAATCCTCGTATGATTAAGAACCCTTAAATTGTGGTCAAGTTATCAGGACCTAGTGAAGAGTCGCCATAGACGGAGGTTAAGTTGAGTTCTTTGTTCACATCTTTCATGTGATCACCTCAGGTTTTGTCCCTTCTAGTATCCTTAGTAGGAACTCTTTCTTCTTTTGAAGTTCCAAACCGTAGCTTGTCACATAGGGTTAAGTGAAACCCCTTAAGTAAAGCTTTGGGATCGGAGTCTTATGCCTACACTTTAAAGTCGAGGTCCTCTTGGTTGATTTCCTTTTCCTTACTTTCTCTATCGAAATCTCCTCACCTTCTCTACACATGAATATCTAAGTTTACTTTTATCTTGGCCTAACTTTGTAGAGAATGATATTTGATTCAGCCCTATAAGTCCTCCACTTTCTCTTTTCACTATCACTTGGTTGAGTTCATCAACATTCTTTGACCTTTGCTTTGCTTGAGATGGTTCTACACGAACTCCATGTGTAACTCTATTATTTCCAAGTACTCCTCAGTCATTTCAACTCATAGTTTTAAAGGTCTCTTACTTTGGCACATACTTTTCATTGTCCTTGTGTTTGGATTTACCCAACATGAGTGAATGTTTTGTTTCCGTGTTTTCCCTCTAACATAAGACTGTCTTCCCCTACTCTAAAAATTCTGCAAATTTTCAGAAAAGTAGATTACTGTCTTATCTACAATTTCTCTTTTTACATCAACTCGATAATCATTATGGATTATTCAGAAAATTCATGTTTATACCGGACACTCTGTCCAGAAAATCTGCAGCAGCACCTTCACTTCTTCTTCTGTTTTGAACAGGTTAAACATCTTCAAATGACCTGAATTTTTGATATGTTGCAGACAACAATTTTATCTACAGCTTTTATTTTGGAATTAAGTTCAGATTATTTTTCGTTTGATCTCGATTTGCAATTCAACATAGTGTTTATTAATCTGGAAATTATGGCAGCTTGTGCAATCGTCAGAAATAACTGTTTTTGACCTACTTATTTTCATTCAAAAATTCTAATATTTTTATATCACCTGGAAAACTCCGGTATCTAGATATTTTCTCTTTGGATCGTGCTCAATTTCTTCTTCTTTTGTTCTGTACAAACTGATAATGTCAGATCCAGAGTAAAAATCCTACACAGCAACCTAAAAGGGATATTCACCTCCTTGACTTAGAGTTTGGGCTAAGGGGGTAGTAAGTTACTGACATGCTTACATTTAGGAGTTCCCCGAAGTTTGATCTCTTCCTGAGTTAAACCTCTTAGTAGGATGCTTATAAAGCTAACGTTATAGTTTCTTTTGCAGTGTTAAACGAGAACCAAGATGCTATCCTCCAGCATGCCATGTTTGATGTTCAGACCCTTTTCGTTCCCTCTTGTAATTATATCTTTTCTGGTAATTTATTTCTCCTGTAATCCCTCACTTGAGATCTTTAAACGCAACAAATCCTTTTTCACATGTTGTCATGAGTTACTTCAGAAACAAATTCTCTTCAAAGTTCTAAATTGTTGCACTCCCATCATTCATGCAAATTCAAAGTTTGCTGAACCTTTTAATGTCAGAACATTCTTTTTACTTGTGTTTATTCTCAGCTCCCCTCCTAAGGGTAGTGCCGATATTGTAACTATTTCACCTAATGCTGCATGTTCCTTTAAGGTATGCTTATCTTCTTTTGCTGATTAAATTTTTAAACCATCATGGCATTCCTTTTCAAGTTGCTTATCTTTAACCTTCCAGCAATTTATGCTAAGCTAGTTCAAGCAGAATGTAGTCTTTGCCAAGGTGCCTTCCGAACCTAACTAGCCAATCGACTTTTGAGTTCCCAAACTTCATATCTCTATTTCAGATTATTGTACCTTGTACCCTTCAGTTTTAAATCTCTTTCGGGCCATTTAGAGCCATGAACCGCCATATACACCTTTTGACTTTCCATCTTTTGTTTGGCATTTCTATTCCAATTTTGTTACACCGGTTGAAATTCTATTTATTCATTTATTTTTTTACCTTTTTTTTTCCACGTGAGGAATAACCTTGAGCATTTATTCATTGCCAGTGTACTATTCCTCTCGAGTACTGCAACCTTGAACATTTGATTTGAATCGTCAATGATCATTTAAACTTTTTTGAAGGTTTGAATTAATTCTTTGAAAGCAAACCTTATCCGACAATTTTTATGTGTCATTTCCTCTTCACTCAAAATCTTGTTTGACGCTTAATTACTCAAACTTTGGATATCCCCTTACAATTTTGTTAAGGGTGAAAATCTATGAATTATAAGGATATATTTTACGATGTTTTTCTTCTATATTGTGTAATTTGCATAATAATTGGTCTTTATATTAAAATATTGAGCAAACGGTATTTTTGAAGACTTAATCGCAATAATGATATATTTATGTGATTTCATGGTTAAATTATAATTATTTGAATATTATTACAGTTTGCGATGTTTTCCATGTGTTATAGGTATGTTCATTGTGCTCAAATGATGGTCAAAAGGGAGAGAATTCGAGCTATAAAGATTTAAGAAAGAGATAATGATCGAATGGAGTGGAGAAAAAGAGATAGAGATGATTTAATCAAGTTTCATTCCAGCTAAACTGGCGTCCAAGTCCCGTCCAGGAGTGGACGGGCGTCTGACAATCCAAACGGGCGTCTAGGGGAAGGATTCAATACTGAGGCTTCATGAACTTACTGAACGAGCGTCCAGAAGAAGCAGACGAGCGTCCAAGGTGCAAAAAGAAGATCAGAGAGTTTGGACGCTATCCAGACGAACGTCTACATTGGAGTTCAGAACACTTGGACGAGAGTCCACTTCATCGGACGAGCGTCCGGATTGCCGACTTAGTGAAACCGCCTCAAATCTCTATAAATACTTGCCTATTTTTCACACATGGAGATACCAATTGACAATCTTCGAACCCTAAACCCTAGGGGCGGCTATAGGCTGCGTTTTTACTCAGTTTTTACCAGTTTTTATGTTCTTCAATTCCTAGATAAAATTAGTTTAATTTATGCAATTTACTTCAACAATTCGAGCTATTCAAGGATGCTAAGAGGCTAGGCTTCAATCAAACGAGCATTGTGAAGCCATCCAACATTCGGTAGTTTTGATTCTTCGATTATATTGTAAGTTTTAATCAAAGTTGTTTCCTTTATCATGTCTTACGATGATTAATTGCATTTATATCGAAATATGTGCATGTATGATGTTTTATATTTGATGAAAGTCTTTATAAACATTATATCACCATGATTTAGGAATGGATCTTTAATCTATGTCAAACGGAAGTTGATAGGTTGAACATCTAGGTTAAAACGTTAAAGTTCACGTCTTTGTTTATGTTATGACGCGTTAATTTCCGTAAATCGAAAGATAGAAATTAATGGGCGAATCATCTACGAAAGTAGGATTCATACCTTTGATAAGATGAATCACAACTTGATAGAAACTGCAATATAATCGGGATGAGAGATTAGTGTTTGTTGGATAGGTGGATCAATACTCGTTTGTCCGTTTTAAACTTGATTTAACCCTTAAAACTTGAACTGTTTAGTTAGTTTATTTTCTATTGCACCTTTAGAGTAATTTGTTCGCAACCAAACCTTCCTAGCTTTGGATTTCGTCCTCTGTCTAGTTTATTTTCAGCATATATGTTTAGTTTAGTTTTGTTTTAATCGTTGTTTAGTTTAGTTTTTCGTGACATAGTTTAGTTAGGCAAAAACTAGGAACCACAATCGTCTAGTTCCCCGTAAGATCGACCCGGCATTAACCACTAGTACTACGATCCTTATACTTGGGGTTAACCGGTTTATTACTTGTTGTTTTGTATTGATAAAATCCGGGACAAGTTTTTGGCGCCGTTGCCGGGGAACCGGACGTTGCCTAGTTTTTGTTTTTGTTTTTAGTTTGTTTTCAATTCTTGTTTTTAGGTTAGATCTTTTCAGTTTCTGTTTGTAGTTAGTAGTTTAGTCATTTTTGTTCGTTTATCTGTCGTTTTATTTGTGTTTCTGTGAGTAGTTAATATAAAAATTTTTTGTTCTAATCTATACTCTGTTTTCTGTTTGTCACTCTCTGTTTTAAAACGTTTACGCTTGATTGACGAAAGCGTCCGTTTTACCAGACGCCCGTCCAGTTCTTGCTCTAGTCGGACGAGCGTTTAGTTTACTGGACGCCCGTCCACTGAAAAATTCTTCAATCCTGTATCAAATTCTGACCTGCGGACGAGCGTTCATATTTTGAACGCCCGTCCATTCTCGAATCGGTCGATTTAACGTCCATCAAATTTGGGCGCCCGTCCCTGTTCGTCGACCTTCTTCCGACGGCGCTCGATTTCCAAACGCCCGTCTGTCCTCTGCTTGATGTCTTTTAAATAGGTAGGTTTTTGTTTCTATCCTTTCTAGTTTCCACGATTCGGGGACATCTAAGGTTGAATTATCTGACCCCACATTTTTAACAATCGAACTTTTGGATAAAAAGGGATTGTTTTAGCACTCTTTAGTATTTAGGCCATAACTTTCGCTCGAGTGTCGGATTACGCGCGCGAGACCCAATTCGAAAGCTCGTTCCGACGCCGACGACGTGGCGGACCGCCAAAGGCCGTCCGACACCGTTTTCGAGGTCAAAATCCACTATTTTCCCTTCCATTTTGGGCTCAGAAGATTTCAACACGTTTTTTTTCTTGCCTTTTTAGTATTTTCTGTTTTTCTATTTTAAATTTTTCGTAGTTTAGGTTTCTGATCAAGAATTTGAGCAATATCTTGCAGGAGAAATCAAAGACATAATAATAATGGCAGCGGAAGATAGACGGACGTTGGCCGACTATGCCATGCCCGCTACAGTCACCATAAACCCGGCTATCGCCATGCCTACCATTCTCGCTCCAAACTTCGAGCTTAAACCGGACTTATTCGGATGATGCGAAGATGCATCAATTTTCCATGGTTTCCAATCAAAAACCCCACACTCACTTACACACATTCTTGCAAATATGCGGTACTACCCGTATCCAAGGTGTAAGTGAGGATGCCATCAAGCTTAAACTATTTCCATTTTCCTTACGGGGGAGGCACTCGAGTGGTATCACTCTCTCCTCTCTCGAATCCATCCTCATACGTGGGCTTGAGCTCGAGAAGGAATTTCTAATTCAATACTTTCCTCCTTCAAAATAGCCCATTGTCTCGCACGAAATCTTCACATTCCGTCACCGGAAAATGAGTCATTCTTTGATGCGTGGAAAAGGTTTAAGTCTCTCCTCGCAAGTGTCCCCATCATGGCTTGCCAAAGCAAAGGCAAGTCCATACTTTCTTCGATGGATTGACCGATCTCACCAAGGGCATGGTCAATAGTTCCTCCGGTGGGGCATTTCTCAAGAAAACACTGATGAGGGTGGGCGTTGTTCGAGGACATTGCCAAGTACAATTATGCCCCCTCTTATCAAGCCATTCAAGCACCTCCTCCGCCTCCCAAGGTCGAAGAGGTGACTATGCAAAATCTCGTTGCCATGTTGCAGAAGCAAATGGCAACCTCTCAAATGACAGCTTCTCAAAACTTCTCAAATCCGAGTTATCGTGCTCTTCACCTTCACGTAACTCTCAAGTTACATCTTGTGAAGCTTGTCGTCGACCGCCATATAGATCGCCAATGTCAATTTTCTTCCCTCTGCCTTTCGGCAAGTCAATGGGGCACACTGCTCGCTTCTGTCCCATGATTGGGCAGAATGCGGAAGTCAATGCTTTCTCTGGCCAGACAAATCAGAGATTCAACAACCAATTCTCTGGCCAGAACAATTTCCAAAACCAAGGGTTTAATCAATCTGCAGGATTTAATCCGAATTCAAATTTCAATAGAAACCCTGGTTATGTTCGAACTGAGCTCAAATTTTTCCAACCCGAGGTTCAATCAGAATTGGCCCGCCAATTCTAATTCTACATTTCCAAATCAGTCCAATCACCTCTCCTCAAAATCATCGAACTCTCAAGGCCCTCCCAATCCAACAATTTGAAACCAAGTTGGAGGAGCAAGGTAGGACAATAAAAAGTCATGAGAGACAAATAGGGCAATTGGTTTGGCGGCTAAGCGTCAAGACCCCTGGGCATCTGCCCGATTTCTTCGAAAAAACCCAAGAGGCGGTCAAGTCGCTCAGCCGATATAAGCAACGACCAATGCAATCGACCTCGTGCCAACAATGCAATACGGTAACGAGGAGGCCAAAGGCGATGAATTTAAGAAGTGGCACTCACCGAGTGGTCCTCCGGCTTCCAGGAAACCACTAGCCCCTCTCCCGCCATGCGATAAGGCGAGGAGGAAGTTGAGCACCCATCATCCCCTTGGTCGCGAGAAGGCAAATCGGTGGTGATCCCCGATAGAAGAAAGAGTTGAGATTCCTCGGTGGCTGATCCTTGAGGAATAAAGAATCGATCGGATGTCCTCGGTGGCTGTTCTGAGAAGTGAAATAATTGAGGATCCTCGGTGGCCGATCCCCGAGGGATGATGAGTTAAATGATAGTCGGTGGTGATCCTCGACTAACAAAAAAAAGATGGAAAGACGGTTCGATGGAAAGACATGGAAGACAAAGTCATCGAGTGCTTCCTCAAAGAAAGTATTTTCCGAGGATGATTTGAAAAATCTTCCCTTTCCACCCGTAAAGAGCAACATCCCATTGAGCAAAGATAAGAAGTGCGAAAAGGTGCTTAATTTGTTGAAAAATACTCAGAGTTAATCTTCCATTGTCGATGTCTTGGTAGAGATGCCTAAGTACACCAAATTCATAAAGGATGTTGTTTCTTCAAGAAGAAGTTAGCGAAAATGGATCAGGCAATTGGTGAGGATTGTTCAATGATCAATTATCCGGACTTACCAATCAAAAGAGGTGACCCCGGAAAATTCGTGCTCACATTGCGGATGGGAGGCCTAGTCTTTCCAAATTCTTTATGTGACCTGGTGCATCCATAAGCTTGATGCCATTATCTATTTGCAAGCAAATTGGTTTACAAAGTCTTCTAGAACCCACTACCATGAACTTGCAGTTCATTGATAGATCTTCAAAGAAAGCCTCGAGGATCCTAAAGGACGTATTGGTTCAAGTTGGTAGGTTTACCTTTCCCGTTGGTGGTATGTCTTAGATATGGAGAAAAATAAAAATGTCCCTCGATTCTTGGAAGACCTTTCCTATCTACAACTAGAGCCCTCATCGATTGTGATGGTGGGAAAGTAACTATCCGAGTTGGTGACCAAGAGGTGAGCTATAGTGTTTCTAAATCTATTCAAGTACCCTCCGGTTCTCCAACCGGTTGTTCCATTGAGGAGACGTCTGATGACTTCAATGACTTCATGGATAAGCAAGTCTTGGTCAGTAGAAGCGAGAATATGAGCGATTGATCGATAATCCGAACAATCATGGTGTGGTCAATCTAGATCAATTAGCGGTGATTTTGAGGATGGGCTAAGAGAAGAAGCTTTGGCGGTAGGGGCCACCAAGTAAACTCAACGATGTTGAGTTGAGGAGTGGAGATCTTAAATCAAGTCTAGAGGAACCCCTGTAGACTTGGTTGCAAGCCGTTGCCTAAACATCTTAAGTATGTATTTACGAGAGAAGGTGACAAGCTTCCTTTGATCATCTCTGCCAAGCTATCTCGAATAGAATAGCTTAAATCATTAAACGTCTTGCGCAAAAATGAGAAAGCCTTTGGATGGCGGTGGGAGATATCCGAGGATATCTCCCGACATCTGTATGCACAAGATCAAGGCGAGGAGGGTGCAAAAGCGAGTTAGACACTGACCTCGAGAGAGGCTCAACCCTCATGCAAGAGGTAGTCAAGAAGGAAATTATAAAGCTTCTAGATATGGGTATCATTTACGCCATTGCAGACAGTGAGTGGGTATCCCCAACTCAAGTAGTTCCCAAGAAAGGTGGAATTACTATTGAGAAGAATGAGAAGGGAGAAGAGATAGCATTGAGGCTCACTGGATACAGAGTATGTATCGATTATCGAAAGCTCAATGAGGTCACACCGAAAGATCATTTCCCTTCCATTCATTGACCAGATGCTTGAGCGTCTGGCGGGGCACGCATTCTACTGCTTCCTGGATGGATATTCAGGATACTTCCAGATACCCATCGATCCTGTTGACCAAGAGAAGACCACTTTCACTTGCCCTTATGGGACATTCGCCTACAGGCGGATGCCATTTGGTCTCTGTAATGCCCCAGCCACCTTTCAAAGGTGTATGATGGCAATCTTTGACGGGCTAGTTGAAAAGTGCATGGAGATTTTTATGGATGATTTCTCGGTCTTTGGTCAATCCTTCGATGATTGCCTCGATAATCTTGATCAGGTGTTGTCTAGATGTGTGGAAAAGGACTTAGTGCTTAATTGGGAAAAATGCCATTTCATGGTAGATGAAGGCATAGTCCTTGGCCACAAAGTGTCAGCCAAAGGTATAGAAGTAGATAGGGCCAAGGTTGAAGCTATTGAGAAGATGAGTTATCCTAAGAATGTTCGGGAGGTCCGAGGTTTTCTCGGACATGTCGGCTTCTATAGGAGGTTCATCCAGGACTTTTCAAAGATTGCCAAGCCCCCGCCTACTTTACTCAAAGAAGACGTTACTTTTGATTTTGATGAGAATTGCAAGCGGCGTTTGAGGAGCTTAAGAGTAGACGATCTCTGCTCCAATTCTTATATCGCTTTGACCGGAACCTACCTTTGAGCTTATGTGTGATGCATCCAACTATGTAGTTGGTGCAGTCTTAGGGCAAAAGCTTAACGGAAAGTTCCAGCCTATCTATTATGCCAGTCACACACTAAATCCTTCTCAAGTTAACTACACGACCACTGAAAAGGAATTATTAGCTGTAGTCTTTGCTATGGATAAGTTTCGTAGTTACTTGTTGGGAGCTCAAGTGATCGTGTGGACTGACCACGCTGTGCTGCGCTATCTCATGACCAAGAAAGAGGCTAAACCGCGCCTACTGCGTTGGATACTGACCCTACAAGAGTTTGCCGTTCAAATTAAGGACAAAAAGGGCAGTGAAAATGTAGTGGCGGATCACGTTTCTAGAATGTTAAATGTGGGAAAGGATGAACCAGATGATATAGATCTTTACTTTCCTCTAGAAAACATCATGCTGATAGATGGCTGCGCTCCAGACGTCCCTTGGTACTCCTCCATTGTAAACTACCTTCATGCCCGTTATCTCGATCCTGAAATGTCTTATCAGGAGAAGAAAAAGTTCTTCTCTGATATGAAGTCTTTCGTTTGGCATGAACCTTACCTCTTCAAGATCTCAGAAAGATGGTTTGCTAAGGAGGTGTGTTCTGAATCGAGCAACGCGATATAATCGAGCAATGCCATAGTGGACCCACAGGTGGTCACTTTGGTCCTTGGAAAAGCGGTTGCGAAGATCTTCCAGTCCGGTTTCTCTTGCCCACGATCTTTAAGGACACGAAGCTTTCAGTAAAGCTTGTGATAGGTGCCAAAGAACCGGTACTCGACAAGGCGATTCGACATGCCATCAAACCCATTCTTGAATGCGAAGTCTTTGATGTATGGGGGATTGACTTTATGGGACCATTCCCATCTTCCTGTGGGAATAAATACATCTTAGTCTGCGTAGACTATGTATCGAAATGGGTGGAGGCAATAGCCACTCCTCGCAATGATCATAAAAAGGTCATGAATTTTCTAAAGAAGAATATCTTTGTGAGGTTTGGATGTCCACGTGCCTTGATTAGTGATGAAGGGACACATTTCTGCAACCGACCACTGGAAAAAGTCCTCGAGAAGTATGGTGTTCGTCACAAAATTGGCACACCATACCATCCTATGACTAGTGGTCAGGTTGAAAGAAGCAACCAGAGCTTGAAGAAGATCCTGGAAAAGACGGTGAATAGTCATAGAAAAGACTGGAGTCTAAAGTTGGACGATGTACTATGGGCATATAGGACTGCCTACAAGACCCCCATGGGTACATCACCCTACCAAATGGTTTATGGTAAATCGTGCCACCTGCCAGTTGAGTTAGAGCACAGGGCGTATTGGGCTACCAAGTTTTTGAACTTCGACTCCCGATCCTGTGGCAAACACCGGCTGCAGCAGTTGCATGAGCTTGATGAATTTAGACTCCAGGCTTACGAGAGTGCCAGGATTAGTAAGGAAAAGATGAAACTCCTCCACGACGCGAAAATTAAGAAGCGAGAATTTAAAGTCGAGAGCAAGTGTTACTTTACAATTCCAGTTGCATTTGTTTCCTGGCAAGTTGAGGACACGTTGGTCCGGTCCTTTCGAGATTCTCCAAATCATTCCTGGAGGCGTTACAGAGCTGCAGCGGTTATGGCGATCAACCGTTCGAGTGAATGGTCGAGAGATGCAAGCATTACATTGGTGAACCCAAGGTAAAGCCTTTGACTGCTCGATTTCTCGATATCCTCGGGTGTAGCACCCTAAAAGTCGATGAGTTTGACGAGTTCTCGCCCGACTTATTTTACGAGGATGACGGTTGTGGTAAATCGAAAGAAGTTCTAGCGGTAGTTGGGATATGGAAGAGTTTTTCAAAGAGCAACAACTCAAGAGGAAGGCGGCAAGAAAGAATTCGACCATGGGAAGTTCAAGCGTGTTTGGAGAGCTATTAAAGAATTAACCCCTTGTGTTCGGCTGCTTTTTCTGCGACCACACTCTTGATGAGAGCTTACGAGGTAGTGGGTGGCGAGAAAAGTTAAATGGCCTGATCCAGGTGAGCTTTCAATGCGTCGGTGGACGACGTTAAATAAAGCGCTTGGTGGGAGGCAACCCACTATTTTCTTTCGTTTTGTTTTCTTTTGTGTATTTCTTAGTTTTCCTTTTCGAGCTCATCGCCGGTTTCTTGTAGGCTCGGTTTTATCTTTTCTAGTTTTTGTATTTAAAGTTTTTCTGCTTTTAATAAGGGGTTGAATCAATGTTTTGAATGGCATTTCTTTGAAACCTTGTGGATGCTTTTCAATCTCGATTTCTCTTTCTTTATCACTTTTGTACGATATGATATAATTCCCCCTGTCCCCGAGATACTTTTCGTGTTTGTCAAGTGTGCAGGGTAGTCTTGATAGCGTTTGTGAGTTTTAGACGGTGTCGGTTTTCAGGTGGATGGTCCACAGTCTACTGATATCTTCGAGCATTTTTGGATCGGAACGCGTTCGTTCCAGAATTGTTCCCTTTCGGCATACAATCAGCTAAGTTTTCTTTTTATTTTATTCTGCACAACATGAGGACATGTTGCATTTTTAAGTGTGGGGGAGGGGATAGTTCGATTTGTACCTATGCGTATACGTTTGTTTAATACGTTAGATTGTTTTTTATGCAAAATGAGCGTAATTTTTCAAAATTTTCCGACACTTTTGTTTTTGTTTTGTCCCGAGTAGGCAATTCAATTTGAAGTCCGTTGTTTTTATAGTCATCTATGCGATATTTCATGTACTTGATAAGTTAGTTGTTTCACCTGACACTATTTTTCACGAGCCATAGTAAATGATGAGCTATTTATAAAGTTATACCCCTTTTGGACGAGTGATTTCTGATTGTCTTATAAGTCGTGTGCTTAGTGCTACGTATATATCGTGAGATTTATGATAGTTTGTATTTAGATCCAAAGTATGAGATACTGTGAATATCTAGACGTTTGAATGTGATAAGTACCACGTGACTTATTGTCAAATGAAAAAGTTGAATTAAATGAATAAAAAGGGTGTGTCGAAAGCTAGTCAATGATTTGGGTGCGGTAGGGTTTACCACGTAAGTCCTATACCACCATGATGACTAAGAGCTCACGGCGACGCTAGGAAAAAACGCCTTATGATTGGAGTAAGGTAGGGATTATCTCGAAATGTCCTATTCGCTGTGAGGGCAATAGCTTCTTCTAATGTGTGTTTAAAGTGAATGAATTCAATCAACTTAAGATATGTTATGAAATGAATAAGGCTTAGTTTTCGTTAATCTTATCCCCAGTATAAACTGATAGTTATGCTGTAGGGATTGTCCTCTAAGTATTTCGGAAAGGCCCTAGATTCATTCGATCATCTTTTTTTCGGGATATGTCACGTTTGTAGGGTACATCTTATGAGTGTCATTTATTGCTATTCTACGAGGGGGTATTAGCTAGTTTTACTTTGAGTTTCTCAAGTTTGGTTTTAGTGGAAGTTTTCTATGGCTATGCACACACACCGGTGAACCTCTAAGTTATTGAATGTATGTTATATCTGTTTAGATGCCTGTTTTCCTTTCTCGAGCCTAATTTTTCGTTTTGTTTTGCTCGGGACGAGCAAAAGCTAAGTGTGGGGGAGTTGTTAAGGGTGAAAATCTATGAATTATAAGGATATATTTTACGATGTTTTTCTTCTATATTGTGTAATTTGCATAATAATTGGTCTTTATATTAAAATATTGAGCAAACGGTATTTTTGAAGACTTAATCGCAATAATAATATATTTATGTGATTTCATGGTTAAATTATAATTATTTGAATATTATTACAGTTTGCGATGTTTTCCATGTGTTATAGGTATGTTCATTGTGCTCAAATGATGGTCAAAAGGAGAGAATTCGAGCTATAAAGATTTAAGAAAGAGATAATGATCGAATGGAGGAGAAAAAGAGATAGAGATGATTTAATCAAGTTTCATTCCAGCTAAATCAAGTCCAAGTCCCGTCCCAGAGTGGGCGGGCGTCTGACAATCCAAGCGGGCGTCTGGGGAAGGATTCAATCATCGAGGCTTCATGAACTTACTGAACGAGCGTCCAGAAGAAGCAGACGAGCGTCCAAGGTGCAAAAAGAAGATCAGAGAGTTTGGACGCTATCCAGACGAACGTCTACATTGGAGTTCAGAACACTTGGACGAGAGTCCACTTCATCGGACGAGCGTCCGGATTGCCGACTTAGTGAAACCGCCTCAAATCTCTATAAATACTTGCCTATTTTTTCACACATGGAGATACCAATTGACAATCTTCGAACCCTAAACCCTAGGGGCGGCTATAGGCTGCGTTTTTACTCAGTTTTTACCAGTTTTTATGTTCTTCAATTCCTAGATAAAATTAGTTTAATTTATGCAATTTACTTCAACAATTCGAGCTATTCAAGGATGCTAAGAGGCTAGGCTTCAATCAAACGAGCATTGTGAAGCCATCCAACATTCGGTAGTTTTGATTCTTCGATTATATTGTAAGTTTTAATCAAAGTTGTTTCCTTTATCATGTCTTACGATGATTAATTGCATTTATATCGAAAGATGTGCATGTATGATGTTTTATATTTGATGAAAGTCTTTATAAACATTATATCACCATGATTTAGGAATGGATCTTTAATCTATGTCAAGCGGAAGTTGATAGGTTGAACATCTAGGTTAAAACGTTAAAGTTCACGTCTTTGTTTATGTTATGACGCGTTAATTTCCGTAAATCGAAAGATAGAAATTAATGGGCTTAATCATCTACAAAGTAGGATTCATACCTTTGATAAGATGAATCACAACTTGATAGAAACGCAATATAATCGGGATGAGAGATTAGTGTTTGTTGGATAGGTGGATCAATACTCGTTTGTCCGTTTTAAACTTGATTTAACCCTTAAAACTTGAACTGTTTAGTTAGTTTATTTTCTATTGCACCTTTAGAGTAATTTGTTCGCAACCAAACCTTCCTAGCTTTGGATTTCGTCCTCTGTCTAGTTTATTTTCAGCATATATGTTTAGTTTTGTTTTGTTTTAATCGCTGTTTAGTTTAGTTTTTCGTGACATAGTTTAGTTAGGCAAAAACTAGGAACCACAATCGTCTAGTTCCCCGTAAGATCGACCCGGCATTAACCACTAGTACTACGATCCTTATACTTGGGGTTAACCGGTTTATTACTTGTTGTTTTGTATTGATAAAATCCGGGACAAATTTCTTGGGGGAAATTTCTATTTCTTTTAAATCTCGTAATAACCTCTCTTTGGCTATTGCAAACTTGGACACTTCTTGACAAGTGTTTATCTTATTCTGAGACCTTTTGGTGTACTCGTTTTGTCTCCATGGCTCCTTCATGATGAGATTCTTGCTCTCTTTTGATTTCTAAATTCTTTCTAGTCCTTCTGGTGCTCGACCTTGCACCTTTACTTTGATTTCTGTTGTGTGATGTTCCCTCTACGGAACTCATGCGAACTGAATATTTTTTTCCTAGTTCGCCAACATCTTTTTTTTCTTTTTTTTTTTGTTAACCAAGTTTTTAACAATCAAGGTCACTTTCTTAATGTTCTCAAGCTCGGTGTTCTCTTTTCATACATTGAGAATATCTTCAAGTCCATCTGGTGATGTCCTAACGTCTCCACTTTCTAAATGTTTATATGAAAGCCTATTATTATTCTTCCAAGTTGCCACTGAAGTCTTTGTAGACCATAGTATCTTGCGGAATTCCACTCTCTAAAAAAAAAAATTTATCTGCAAGGTGTTCTATTGTTTTCCTTCTGGTGGCTATCTTTTGTATTATGATACAATGCCTCATTCTTCATCCTGGAACCAACTTCAACTTTCCTCAACACGGAATCATCTTGTTTTGCTTGTAACCCAAGCAACCTTCCTTATTTCGAGTGCATTGTGCCCTTCCTTGGCTTACCTAGTTGACATACCACCCTGGTACTCAACTTGTCACTTTTCAACTTCTTTTATTTTCCAAGATAACCCTAATTGGCATAAGGATTAAATCAGACCTGTCAGAGAGAAAGTATGGTAAATGCATGTTCCCCATCCCCAAGAAGTCTCAGAAGTCTTTCAGCCGGGATCCTTGCAGTTCTTCAACAAGCTTGTGGTGCCATGAGGGAAGTTGAGATCAAAAAAAATTCAAGTGTGCCAGAAGAGCAGTTTCGGCTGGGAAGATTCAGCTCTCAGGACATAGGTCAGCAGGAGCAAGCAAAGAGTGGTAAACCGATGATTGCAAGATTCGAGGCAGTTGATGAGTTTGCGAAGAAACAAGATGAAGATCCAAGGGTTTTGATTACAAGTGAGTGGTCAGAACCGACCAGCCTTTGGTCACGAGTTTGATGAAGATGGCAACAGTTGGCATCGAAAGCAGCTTTGGGTTCTGAATGCGGAAGATCGGGAAGGACAGTGAAGAATGGAGAACCTCGAGATGACAATTGCAGTTCCTCTCGGAGTGACCAAGAAGTACAAGAAACGGGAACAGTACTGCTAGCGATCTTTCATGAAGATAGAGATAGAAGAACACGAGTTTCTGGGATGAAGTGGAGCGATGACAGAATACGAGACTAGATTTGATACAGCAAGCCAACGAGAAGATCGAAGTGGATCGTCGCAACCTCAAGTTGCCTCATTACCAGCAAAAGAGTTGGGAAGATGGAAGAAGAAGAAGACTGTACAAGTTAGGAGACGAAACGCTTCGCAAAGTCCAGAGTTCAAGTACCTCTCGGTTACATTCGAGTTTCGAGGACGAAACTCCTCTTAAGGGGGAAGGAATGTAACATCCCGACTTTTCGTAAAAGGGTAAAATAGTCATTGGGTGTATTTACAACGACCTAATTATTATTTATCCTATTTATTTAATTAAACATGATTTAATTAAAAGGATTTAGTTATTTAATTAATGAGTTTAATTAAATGGCTATAAAAGAAATAATCCCAATTATTTCCCCACAATTGACACACGATATTTCGAAAAGAAGAGGGAGAACGGCGCTAAAGGAAAGAAAGCAACGCAGGAAGAAAGCGAAATAATAGGAAGAACCGTGTGATCAATCCGTTCATCCGATCAAGATGCGCGAGGAGAGAAAAGTGACCAAAGACAATGAGACGCAACTTTGGAAAAACAACATCTCTCGATTTCGTAAGTTTTCGCTTAGCCCTAGTTTTCGGTATTCGTAGAGTTCGATTCTTGAAAATTCATATCTTGTGATCCGTAGCTCTGCTTTCGCAGCCATGAGTAGTCGAAAACGATCATCTTGAAGCATAGAATAATCTAAAAATAGTTTCACAATGAAAGAAACCAGGTAATCTTCAGTTTTACAAGCTTTTTCAGTTTCGTTTTTACGCAAAGAAATAGGATTTTAGGTTTCTTGTTGATCACATAGGTTTTGGGGTTCGGGATCAATAGTTGTTGCGCTTGCTTGGTGTTTCATTTGTCGGTTTTGCAAGCAAATAAGGTAAGAGGCTCTTCCTATGATTTCAATTCTTAGTTGTAAGGATTAGATCTTTTCTTAAGAAGTTTTGGTATCAGAAAGATGAGTTTTGCTTTGGTTAATGACTATGGATGATATGGTACATTTCGATGAGGTTTTTCGTGCTTCACTGTGTTAATTTTGCTGATGTTTGGTTGAGGAACGATGTGGAAATCGTGTTGGAAATTTTAGGGTTCTAGCCGAAACCGAGGTCGGACGGGCGTCTACTTCATGTGGACGGGCGTCTGCCTTGGCTACATTTCAGACGGGCATCTGGTTTCTCTGGACGGGCGTCTGAGGTGTTATTTTACATTCAGGTTGTAGCTGTCTTAGGGTGGACGAGCGTCTGGGAAAGATGGACGGGCGTCCAGTAAGTTCCAGACGGGCGTCCATCTCTTTAAACGGGCGTTTGGTTGTTGTTCAGCCTTATAAGTACGTTTTATCATTTCTAAACCATTAAACGTGATACGTTAACACTGTATAAACTTGAACAAGCCTAAATTGAGCTTCTGATTCGTTCAGTTAAAACACCGAATGTACTCTTAAAGGGAGTTGAAGTTCGGATCCGTCGGAAGAGCATGATAGGCTTGTGCTTTGATGAGTTAGCATTCATCAATGTCTGTGTAATTGCTAGGACTTGTCCGTGTCTAGTGGTCTAGGAAGAGAGTAGTGTGTGTGAGGGAGATTATTTGAAAACACTAGGGTGGCTAGTTAATCATCCTAATAATCAACGTACTTGACTAGTAAAAGATTAAACAACTTGTCCCTCTTGGCTAGGCACCAGGCTAAATCGCGATGCATGTGCTACCTCTGAAGGTGGAGGAACTCTGTAGGTCAAAAGACCCTAAGTACGGAGGGACTCCGCTGAGACGCGCATGCTATCGGAGTCTACCTTTTCTAGACTTCGTGGATATTGGTGTGATCCACTAATATGTTGCAAAAGAGTGTTCCCGAGGTGGAAGAACTCCGTAGGTCATAATGACCCTAAGTACGGAGGGACTCTGCTGAGGTGGATGCGCGTAGTGCCCTTGAGTGCGGTTGTAACATAGATAAGCTAAGTAGAAACGGTTAGTCAATTCATGTTGATGGACATGAAATAAACCCCAGATTGAGTCGGTCACACAAGGATAACTAAACGATTAAATATCTTTTCTTTATCAATCTTAATTGTTGTCATAGCTTCTCACTTTTACTAAGTACTATGTACTTACCTCCTTTGCATTTTCTTTTGTATGCATCGTTGGGTGAGAAGATGAACAGGTTGAGCATGTTTACGAGGAGGATTTCGATGACGACCTCTCGTTGAAGATTTATCTTATATTTATTCTGTTATTCATTTGGTAGACTTTTTAGTAGGCTTTTGGTCTTTCGAGACTTGTCGTACGTTTATTTTGGATTTCGTATTTTCCTTTTAATGTAATAAAGTTACATTTCCATCTTTAGTATGGTAAATTTCTATTCATAGTAGCTTTTACGTTTTTACCCGAGTCTTTTTAGCTTCCGTTTGCTTTTATTTGATACGACGGCATAGAGGCTTGCGTATAATATTAAATTTATTTAATGTTATATGCGCCGAACGTTTCTCTTCCGAATAAGGATTCGGTATCCGGGAGCGGGGCGTTACACAATCAAACTCAAGTGTGGTATGAGTGTTTAATTAGCCAAAATAAGAGACTGCACCCACGTATCAAGAAGTTTAATGGATGTTTGTTATGTTATTTCTCATTTTCGTTGATTAATTAGGGGGACAAGGGAGTAGTTATCCTCATCATAGTTTGGCTACTTTTGTCATATTATTGTTTATCTCTTTTCATTTTTCGTTTAAAATTGGTAATTGTAAAACATCACCCTTTCAAAAGATTGGTAACCTAAACTAACTACGAAGGTGCCTTTGATACTTGATTGATTCCTCGTGAGATACGTATTTGCTCGTCATTTTATAGTACAACCGTCCTGGTACCCTCTATTGGTGAAAGTTAGACTCATAGGATTTGGCCATCAAGCGTCCCGGCTCTGTTGCGGAGGATTTGATTGATATCTTTTAAGTGATAGTCAATTATTCAGATTTAGAATATGATAGTTCAACTTTTGGGGTCAAACTTTTAGCCCTACCCTTCTTCCTCAAATTATTCTGATGCCTGGCAACTGATTTAATCTCCGAATGGTAAGGTGGTAAAGGCTCATTGGACCGTCATGTCATGCGCCGCAACACCAAAACAACAAAAGCAAGACTGTTGAAGCTATTGAACGTGTTTGCTGGTTCTACATCTGTGCTAGTTACGCCTAATGACTCAGTTGAGCTGATTCACGTCTGGGGTATTTATGGGAATTCCAACCAATGTCATTGTGGCGGATAGAGTTAGCTTTTCAAGGCTATAAATACCGGCGCTTAATGTAACCGAGTGAACGAAAATCTATGCATAATAAAAGTTCTTCTTGTCCGTGAAAGATCGGCACAACACCGAAAACCACGTTTCAATTTCCGTGTTCCTTTTGTTTCTATTCTTGTACGATTGTTTACGTTATATTTGTCTAATAATATGAGTATTTGGTTGCAAATCCGTTACTACAGGGAGAATAGAGAGTATGGTAAATTTAATTTTATTCTTATTGTGAGGATAACAAATGATTTACTTAAAATATTTCGTTTCCGCCAAAAAAAAAAAAAAATTTAAATAAATAAAATAAACAAATGATTACTTTAAAAAAATGATTTACTTTATTCACAAATTTTACGGCGTCGTCTTATGTTTTCTAAGCAAACGGTGTCGCGCTTATCCGTCGTCTTGGCCGTCCTTCTGGTTGTCCTCGGCGGGATGCAGACGATTACATGTTGTGCTTCTCCGGGGTGCGTGACAACTGCTCCGGCAACTGCGCACTGTTCAGTGGTTCACTTTGGATTCCTTCATTCCGTTTCATTTTACCGCCAGGACTGCAGTCCTTTCCCAACCACGCCGTTATATAGGCCGACCGGCTGCCACATGGTTCGGAAAATCCATTGGAGAACAAAAGTGAGTTTTTAGTAGTCCATAGTTGCTTCTCTTCTTCTCTGGTCTATGATTGTTCTTTATTGTTGTTTGTAATAATCCTCCCTCTCTCGGGTTTCTTATGCTATGATTATTTATTGGATCATGTTTATGGTTGGCTTTTTATGTTTTAGCTTCATAGATTGTCCAACCAACTGCGACAATAGCCATTCCTTGTGATTCAGTTTTCCCCTTTCAAATTGAGTCTGTAACAAAGGCTTTAAACTCTTTGACGGTTTTATGCCTCAGACATACCAAATAAACACCATGCATCTTTTGAAACAATAAATTATCTGCATAACACACATGCAGTCAGTAGTGTTTTTTTGTAAATGCCTCAAGGAGAGATTTGGTGTTCTATGCAAATACTTGATACTGAACACATAGAAAATTAAATCAAGCAGCTAAGAATGGAAAAAGTTAGCACTAAAGAAACTGAGATTCAGACATTCAGTTGTAAGGTGGAAAATGGAATCCCAACGCCATGTTGCTTCCATGTACTGTCATAGAAAATGTAGGTGGGTTGTTCACAGATGCTAGTAGTGCGGAGCTTAACTACCATTGCCACCCCATTAGCTAAAATGGGGCATTTTCACAGAAGCTGGTGTAAATCATTTTGGTATCATCTAATGAATATTGTGGTGATAAGCCTTAGTATTGGTATACTAAAGTAGTTTGTGTCCCTTTCATATTCTCCATAGCTCTCCAAGAATTTAGCGCAAGGAGAAGCTAACTGGCTAGGACTCCCTTAAGATATTCTATGCCAATTCTGTTTATTTTTCATGTATAGTCAAGCATCTTGGGGTCTTTTTCGGACTTCTGATAATTCTTGTTAATTGAGATTTGATTGTATGCATTTTGGTCTGGTTAACTGACTAGGACTCCCTTAAGATGGATAAGCCTTATGATTATTCTATGCCAATTCTGTTTATTTTTCATGTATAGACTAGTCAAGCACATTGGGGTCTTTTTTGGATTTGTGATAATTCTTGTTACTTGGGATGCTAAGTAATTATTATAAGGACAAGATTTGATTGTATGCATTTTTGGCTGGTTAACATTCGCTGGCTTCTTAGATTATAGAATTAAGGTTATTTTCCTGTTTTAAGAACTTTGTTGCATTGAATTCGTGTTTTTATCAACTGTCACTTAGCTGAGTTGTGTATGCTTGATTTGTACTTTGGACACTTGGATCATATATGTTTTGATAGAGCATCCCATCTTCTGCTTGTGGGGATTGTAGTATTCTGACAAACCAAAATTAATTAGAAATTTGTTCACCTTCTCCAGAACATCAATTAACCCTAAAATTGGTATTTCATTTAAATGTGATTGTGTTTGTTGCAGCGATCACTTGTTCATTCATTCTGAATGATTCAAAGTGACTAGCTGAACCAACCAAACGATTTACCTCATAAGAAAAAAGGATGAAGAGAGGAAAAAAAAAAAAAAAAAACTCAAAAGAATAATAATAACAATAGGATAATAATAATAATAATAAACATCCCTGTACATCAGCTAAAATTTCTCCAATCCCAAACAATTTCTTCAAATTATCAGTTAAAACATGAAAAGCTGTTTATTCAAAAGTCCCTAAATAGTGCTAAAATGTCTTAATAGATCAACACATGCAATGTATCAGTTTAAGATATAAGTTGTAGCTACAATTGGATTTCTCACTACTTGTCCTCCTTGGAGATTCACCCAACTAAGATAGCCGGTAACCACCGGATGTTCAATGACCGTTGGAGCTTCAATGGTTAAATCGTAGTGTAGCTTCTGAAACTTGTCATGAAATTCCAAATATTGAGGCTGCACACTCAAGTTGAATCCTTTTATCGGAGTCAATTCAGCGGAATAACGGGAACTCTTGTCTCCAACATTTGTGACTGCTCTATGGAACACGTATCTAGTTGGAGAAGATGAGTTGGGTTTGATGTAAGCAATGAAGGATGGATAATTAAGATCTTGGTTGGGATGAGAGCAGTTGAATGAGTTTGAACGGACAATGGCTTTGATTTGCTTTGTTGTCCAATTCAAGGCACATAAATAGTTAATATAGTCTTCTCTCCCGGCGTCATATATGAGGCCCGGGTCTAATGCCTTGTTAGGATTTAGATGACCAGCTCCCATAACAAAAGGAGTAGCAACCTGGCCATCGTTTTGATCTCGGATAGGATTGTTGGTGTTGTCCAATATATCAGCTGTTGTCATGATTGCCGACCGGATGGCAGCAGGGCTCCACTCAGGGTGTGCCTTCTTCAACAGTGCAGCGACTCCTGCTACATGCGGGCAGGCCATTGATGTCCCGGTATCTATATCAAAACCACCAGTGTTGTTAATTAATGTTTGTCCTTTTTCTGTGATATGTGGAATCCAAGATCCCAATACCATAACTCCAGGGGCAATAACATCTGGCTTGAGGAGGGTCGGGAAAAACATGGATGGCCCTCGGGAGCTTTCGTCCCAAACCATGGGAGCTGGTTTAGTACCAACAGCAGTCTCTTGGAAGTACAAGCTTCCGGTTGGTTGGGCAGTTTTGGTGATATAGTCCAGAACAATGTTACCGTTTTCTATGGTTAAAAGCAAAGTCGCATGATGAGAATACGACTCATCGTTTTCCTGCAATTCTCTTGCAGGATCATTCAGTATTTGAACTACTCCTTGAATATCTACAGTAGGTAGAGATGTTTTTCGGCACACAATAATCTTGCTCTGAATCTGTCCCTCCAAATGATTGCAGCTATCGATAAACACGATGGGGAGATGCTGATATGATTGTGTGCCATTGTAAAGGGCATGGCCTTGGACTGCCACTCCATTGCCAAGGAATATAGTTCCACCGAATGCCCTGTCTAGTGTGCCAGAACCGACACTGGTAGTCCATGGAAAATCATTATGCAGTGTCTGCATATCCGGCCCGCCATTTCCCACAGCCATAGAGACAAAAATCCCTTTCTCCATGGCTGAAAAGGTTGCTGCCGTGAAAGGGTTCTCGTACGGTGCTAGGCCAATGGGATACCCAATCGATATTGAAAGTATATCGACGCCATCTGCAATCGCCTGATCTATAGCTGCTAACACATCACAAGTACAACCGATTCTATCATGAGAAATTGCCTTGTAGATGGCAAGGGCTGCCCGAGGAGCCATGCCCCTTGCCGTGCCGGATGCATAACCAAATGAGGAGGCACCATCCACATAATTTCCAGCTGCAAGAGAGGAGGTGTGTGTGCCGTGGCCTACTGTGTCACGTGTTGAATTCACCGTGATCATCAAATTGGGATCACGAGCAATTTGTCCCTTGAGAAAGCTGCGTGCACCAATGAGCTTCTTATTGCACATGGAGCTGTTGAATAATGTCCCGTTCTCGCATCCTCCTTTCCATTTGGACGGAATCGGTGCCATTCCGAAATCATTGAAACTGGGAGATTCCGGCCATATCCCGGTATCAACCATACCGATGATAATTCCTTCACCCAATTTCGAAGCAGGCCATGCTCCGTAGTCATAGTTAAGCCCGAGGAAGTGTGCTGTACGCGTGCTGAACAGCTCCATAGGCCTGTCTTTCACCGATGATACAAATCCTCTCGAAACACTAAGGGAGTGGAGCTGTGGAGGGGTAAGCACAGCTGAAAACCCACTGATCGAGTTCTCATACGTGTACAGTAGCTTCGAGCCTTTGCTGTCCACGATGGCAGAAAACCAACCTCGTGGGTTCTGAAATACCAGGGGCATTGTGTCCACGTCCATGGACACAATATGACTAATACACTCTTGACTTGCTACAGCAGTCAAGAGACTGCCAACAGCCAATACAACAATGAAGAGTTTTGATATTGAGGTAAACATGGTGGTATTGGTGTTTAGTGTTTTTGTAACAGAGGGAAGAAGAAGAATTGAATGAAAAACAAGAGAGAATTGAATGAAAGACAAATGTTTCTTTTCACCTCGTATTTATAACCATGCAGAGGGTGACTTTTTTAATGCTCTCTAGCTAGGTCCTTTGTCTTAAATTGTCCATTTCTTAATAACTTTTACAGTAAACACGTTATAAGTTGAGTGTATAAAGTGAACACCAACTTAGGGAATTAATTCAAAATGATGCATGGCATGGGAGTAAAATTTCAAAACAAACCCTATGTAAAGTGTACCAGACTGAAATCATTGTCATTAGTAATACTACTAGTAGTGATGATGAATATTACTATTTTTTGGTATAGTTAATGTACTCTAATAAATGTCAGTTACAATCCAATTACATAAAACAAGGGAGTGATTCAGTTTTTTATCGTAATCGTTGAGATCATGTAACATATATAATCTTTAACCGTTGGGTTTATTTTTAACCACATCATAACTAATGTGTATTGTAGGTAGGTATTAAACCGTATTCAACACAAAACCAACCAACACCAAGTTCTTCATTCTTAACTGCAAAAATCTCAACAACAAAGAATTAAAAAAAGAATCATCAAACCCGTGATTGACAAAAATCTTCTGCAAACACCATACAGATGGTGTTGTTAACGAGCCGAGCTGAGTCGAGTATCGGCGGTTTGAAATCGAGCTTGTTTAGCTCACAAGCTCGTTCGTGATTGTTCGTTTGTTAAACGAACAAAAAATTATGTTCGAGCTCGGCTCGTTTAAAAGATGAACTGTTCGAGCTTGTGTTCGAGTTTGGCTCATTTAAAAGTTTAACTGTTCGAGCTCGCCTCGTTTAAAAGATGAACTGTTCGAGCTCGTTTTCGAGTTCGTCTCATTAAACATATTTTTTGTCTTCTCTGAATCAAGTTCGGCTCGGTTTCGGATCGAGTTTAGCTCGTTAAGGTATAAAATATGAAAATGCAAATGCGAAAATAACATAATTATGGATCAATTTTACATACATCTCATACAACAAAAAGTATTAGAATGTTTTCTAAACATGTAAAATCAATCTATAATCTCTATTAGATAGATGAATAGAGATTTTAGAATAAATGTAGTCAAGTAAGAAATCTTTGTTGGTGGTTTGGTTGTGCATCGACGTAATTTATCACGGTTTGGTTGGAAGTTTTGATACAAAGTTGATGCTTTTGCAGGGTTAAATAAGCTTTTAAGCTTTACATTTCTGCAGTCCAGGTCAGAGTTTTATGGCAGTGGGTGTAGGAACTTATGGTGTACTTGGTAATTTACTACTACACTAATGGCATTTTTCGAGCACTCAAGTTCATGCGAAGGGCCATATCGTACCTGCATTTTTCTGCAAGACGCGTTGATTGATATGGTCAGAACTCTCTCTCTCTCTCTCTCTCTCTCTCTCTCTATATATATATATATATATATATATATATATATATATATATATATATATATATATATATATATATATTTCCAGTTTGCCATTGATTCATTATACTTGCTGAGGTTCTGAGTCAAGAACATGTTGCTACAATAGTGTATAAGATTGATCGAAAATGGATACCAGTTGTGAACTATTATGTGTGCCTTTAGAATCGCCCTATCGGTTTCTGTTTCAAAAAGACCTCTTTTTTTTTTTTTTTTTTTTTTTTTTTTTTTTTTTTTTGAGATATGTTTATTACCAAATTAGTAAGGCATTAAGCGTCATGCATCCTTGAATGTAGTTGAATAGCACGACATCCGATGGATAATAGTTGGACACACATCTGAAACCGAAGGACCAATGAGTATTGGGAAGGATTGACGCGTTTCCTAGAGCAATGTTTCGACCGTGAGTTTCAGAACAGGATAATAAACTTCCCTGTACGTCGTCAGTTAAGAATAGACTTTCTGAAGGTCGATCGTGAGTTTCGGCCTTTTCAAAGTCGATTATTGAGACAAGAATCAACTTATCAACTTTTCTGAAGGTCGGTTTGGTGTGGTGCACAGGTTAGGTTGACTGTGGTGCAATTAATGTTGCCTTTCATAAATTATAACCAGAAACATGGATTACCTAATGTTATGAAGGATAACTCCTTAATGTTCTGTATGTCCATTTTGTAACTTGTTGTAAATAAACATGTTTGTGAATAATTAAAGTGAACAACCTACTTATGGAAATTCAAATAATGTTGTAAAATAAGTAAAATATAAGAACCAAAAGCAAAATGTAAATATGCTCTGTATACTACTTTGTATATAGAATGGAATAGGTAGTGTTTGGAAGTTTAGTACTACTGGCTACTGCATTTTCATCATACTCTATTAAAAGGAAAGAATGGAATAGGTAGTGTTTGGAAGTTTTGTACTGCTGGCTCAACTGCATTTTCATACTCTATTAAAAGGAAAGAGGATAATAACTTTTCTGTTCACATATTGAAAGTGGTACTCTCTCTTATATTTACACTTCCTTACTTCCTGTTTACTTATATACACACAAATGGATTGGCCCACTTTAAAGGAATCGGTAATGCATATCCATAATTATCTACACACCATATCATATCATATCATACGTGAGACATCGATCCGTCAATTACATCATGTATCTATGGTGTATTATACTAGTATCTAATGGTCATCCACATATTAACTATAATAACACGCATGTTTTTATAACACAACTTATTTATAACACATAATATTTATAGGGGCGATTCTAAAGGCACCCTACATTTTACTTCTGGCATCACGTCCACATGATGTAAAAATTTGCATGTAAAATGTTGTGTCGAAGTAGTTATGTGGTGCCTTTAGAATTGCCCTATTTATAACAGGTATAATAATAGCAGTGTTGATGATTATTACTATTTTCTGGGCATGGCTATGTACTCTAACGTAATTCGATAGGGCGGGAGAAGGTGAATGTTGTCTAACAGGACTTTACACTAGCTTTCTCGTCCCCTCAATGACTATTAAGGACGGAGGCACACTATGGGCTGAGGGGGGCAAAGCCCACCCAGCTCATTTGACTGATAGCCTATACATCTCATCTAATAATACACTAATCATTGACAACCAACTCACTAGCCCACTATCCAACACTAATTTCATATCCATCTGCAGGTCATCAAAGTCATCGATCCACTTTGAAAATATTATGGACTAGTGACTCCTTGATCCAACTTTAGTAATAGAATAATCTTTTAGCATCATACAGTTCAAAGCAGCTATTTCATATCATCAAACCATCAGCTATAAATTGGACGAGGGGTAGAACTTGATGTTTCTAAGTCGGTTTAGATAGCTATAAATAAGTGGCTTCGCCTCAGAACACAAGTGTACAATTTTCAAGACAATTATTATGCAATAAAAGTTCTTTGTTCTTTATTTTATTTATCTTATGAGTTCTGGTCGGAAAGACGACGGAGTTGCCGCCTAGGGAGAGATCTGAGGGATCTACGCTCATCTTCGAGGGTATGATTTTCTATCTTTTTCAAGATGTAGATCTATCGTTGTTCTATTCGACTAGTATGTTTTAATTGCTTATTTAGTTTAATTATGTGGTTGTTAGTTTATTTTACCCCATGTGTTATAGATCTGATTCGTTGGTGAAGAAATAATGAGATAGTAGTTGCGTTCTTCAGATCTGCGACGGTCTATATCGCTAGATCTGAATACCTAGTAAATTACTAATTCATGATAATCGGCGCCAGCTACGTTGATCGATAGATTTAATTTACATGTTTTTAGCCTGATCAACTATTTGCATGTTATCGTAAACTAACATGAAATACGAATAGCGAAGTGCTATGTTTGGACATTATCTAGAATGGACCATAGGAATGTGCTGATCAATGTCGACAGCTGTCTAGGCGGGTTTGCAGTATGAGTTAGCGCTCAATATCGACAGCTCTAGTTCTTTATGCGTATGGGCTATTACGGACCAATTAAGAAAGGTAGCTTGCGTATAGATTGTCTACTACCATTGTCGGAGTAGATAGGGTTAGGGGTTGTACCCGTAGCTGAACAATGAATAAATTCATCAATGGGAAGGACTGTTGCATGTGTGGGAGGAATAACTAATTACTCATGATTGAACTAATACATTAGAAACTCTAGTTTGCTTCGTTGAACTTGCATAATCTTGCTAGTTGATTGTTACCAAATTTACCACTGTCTATATTATAGTTGGTCGTAGACCATTATCGTGACAAGCTCAATCTTGATAATTAGACGTTCTTACGAGTCTCTGAGGGATCGACATTGACTCGCCAGTACTCTATTACGATAGACTTAGTCCTATTGCTAGTAAGTGTTTTGCACGCGATCAGCAGGTCATTAATGGGTTTAGCAATAATCTCATAATAAGGCACAAATATCTTGTAAAATCACAGTCACATTATAGGGTTTGGGCCAGTATAACATGGCTAGAATATTGCTTGGGTCGGCATGCACTTCACACTAATGTATGATATGAACCAAGTGTTCCACATTGGTTTGTCCAAATGATCATTTGTAAAATTTATCATAGTATTGGTTCTTCTTCAAAATTCTTCAAATGATTATTACTATTTTGTGAGCATGGCTATGTACTCTAACGTAAATCGATAGGGCGGGAGAAGTTGGATGTTGTTTATACATTCGGCTTTCACATGGTCGATTCTATGAAAATTGTGTGGTAGGTCGACATGTGTGGAACAACGGGTAGATCAATTGAGGGGGCAAATAAAAAGACTCATAGTGGCCTATTCTTTACCTTGAGTGGATATCAGCTTTATGCATGTGGTCGATGTGATTTAGTCTTTTTGGTTTTGTTCTAAAATGTAGGAGTATATTATCGTAGATTATCATTGAATCATTTATTACATATTTATTTATCTTACCTTTTGTTTTCTTTTCTTTTTTTGAAGAATTTATCTTGCCTTAAATTTAGGGGATTCTATTGGCACCCTTAATTTTACTATCAGTACCCTTTTTTGATTTCTTTTTTTTACTTCCAGCACCACGCATATATTCTTGTTTTTAGCCTCATGCCTTAACGATATTTATAAATGGCTAGGCAATGAGCGTCGATCAGCAAAGCCTTCAGTCCGCCCTTTACAAGTCGGCACAAAGCACTTGGGGCCGATCTAATCGCCCTTCAGCTCGCAGTCCTCCGGTTCGGATCAAGCCCGCTTTGACCAGACAACATGAGTTAATGCTCGACGGTTACATGCAATAAGTGCGCAATCATTATCATGAAGCTGCTTGTCCGGACGCCCACGTCGTACGTAGTTAATCATGTGTATTACGCATTAATCACTCTTGGTAACCGTAATCTCCTTAGTCTCTATAAATAGCGGCAATGTACCCCGAAAGGGATAACTCATTTATTAATACAAGTAGACAACCTCTGCCAATTTGTCGACAGACAAGCTCGCCATTTTACATAGGGGTGTACACGGTTCGGTTCGGATCGGTTAATGGCCGTAACTGAAACCGAATCGAAATTTTCGGTTAATTGAAAACCCGAACTGAAACCGAACCGTTTGTAAAAGAAAACCGAACCGAACCAAACCGAAATAACCGGTTCGGATAACCGAAAAAAAAAAATCAAAAGTAAATAATTAGCGATAACCGAACCGAACCGAACCGAAAACCGGTTGATTAACCGAAAAACCAAACCGAAATAACCAAATTTCATCCAAATGATACAATTACAACAGTTTGATTCACTATATGGTTATAAATGGTTTTATTTTTCTATTTGGTTTCGGTTCGGTTCGGCTCGGCTATAAACGGTTTGGTTTTCGGTTTGGATTCGGTTCGGTTTCCGGTTCGGTTTTCGGATAATTTACAGCACTAACCGTAACCGAACCGAAAATTCCGGTTTTTCCATTTGAAAACCGAAAACCGAACCGTAGGTCATATTAACCGAACCGAACCGAACCGAATTACCCCGGTTCGGTTCGGTTTTCGGATTATCCGTATCCATGTACACCCATAATTTTACAGCATTACTGTTTCATATCGCCTTCATATTTTTCTTGAGCACCGCCGCTCATCACCAGAAAAACCATACACTTGCTCCCAGATATCAACCGCTAAAATCAACCGCACCTGCTAGTGATAACTCTGACGTTATCAATTTTCAACGTATAGTTTAAGAAGATGGATACAATCCTATTTAAAGAATTTTAAGTCAAATTTCTAGAATGAAAGCATGTGGTCAGATTTATAGATGACAAGCAGTATTTTTAGAATTATCAGTTTCTCAGAAGAAATAGACTTGTAAAAGATAGGTTTAAAATATATTTTTATAATGCTATGGTTCACTAGACAGACGTCCCATTCCTGGGTTAGAGGGAGAATTCAGAATTAGATCCAGTACAATGAATTCTCGAGAATCCCTGACACCATGCCATGTTTATGGGGAAGTTTTTGTGTGGTATATCCACATGCACATATTTGACTCATAAACAAATTTGTACCACACAGTTTGAATTCAGTTTAAAAATAAAAAGGTCTATATCTTGCCACATGGGTGCACTCCGCATATGGCGGGTGCACCCAATAACTTTCCATGTTTATGGGCTATAATAGGAAGTATGGTTTTTATAAGCCAAAGTTGGTTAAAAATTATTTTCAACACAGAACCGTACCACTTTTAAAATTTTATTTTCAACACAGAATTTAACTATAGTTGCAGTTTTCAATTTCAGTATTTATATCAGTATTCACATTTCAATTTTAAAGATTAGTATTTTTAGACTAACCCATGAGTGAACTATGGAACGTTACAGATTCCTCAGTTTCCTCTTGATACTTAGACATTGTTTAAAGAGTATTTGTGCTCACTCCTATAGTTCTATTGTTTTTTAGATGAAAACCAATGTTCCAATGAGGAAGAGGGTGATTGTCTGCATACTATTTTAGTTAAGTCCATGATTGTCGTGGGTCGGACCTACATCCTTTTTTTTTCGATGGACCAGTGCTAATTATCTTGCAGGATGGAGTTCTAGAGGAAGTGAAAATTCATTCTTCTAAGGAGAATAATTTGAATTGAATAATTTCAGACAATTTCAAGTTTATGTTTGTAAGAACTAGGGTTAAGCCTGATAACTGTACTTTTGTTATCTCAAGACTTTCAGAATCATTATTTTAAAATAATCTATTATGTCAATTTTAGTTTCTGTCATTTTGATTGTTTTTTTAGTGAACATTTACTCAATTTCACTATAATATGCATTGAATTTTTGTCACAGGTACATTATGCAGCAAACAAGATCAAAGTCAGTTGGGAAGCAAAAAACTGATGGAACAATTACTAAGTAAGTACTAAATCGAAGAATTCACTGCTCTGTTTCACTTCGTTTACTAGTCGAGATTTCTGTCAATTTGATTGTTTTTTTAGTGAACATTTACTGAAATTCACTATAATATGCACTGAATTTTTACTAGGAATCTTGGTGATATTGTTAGGATTTTTTATTGCAACAAGTTTTAGTACTCACATTCATTTGCTGTTTCACTTTGAATCTCTTTGGATGATAAATCTATCAGCTTGATTGCTTTTCTCAGTGAGAAATCAAAGAGAATTATGTTTATACAAATGAATGTATACAAAGCTGTATTCATTGTATATTTTGTGTGATTTGTGCAACATATATGTTATAACGTGCTTATGATATTCACTAAACTTTGTTGTAATATGAATTCACTTTGCTATAATATGCATTCACTTTTTTACATGCAATCATGGTGATGTTGTTATGCATTCACTGTTTTATGCATGTCAGAGATATGTGTACAAAAAGTCTGATTCACTAGGTCAAGAAATATTAATGGAAATTCACTTTACCATTTTATTCACTGTTTACATACATTCATGCTGATGTTGTTTAAATTCAAAAAGTCTGATTCCTTACTTGTCATCCTTAACTACTTTAGCTTTAACATAATTGCTTATCTTGATCATGTTTAACTAGTTTCTAGCATTTAGGTTCCTCAAAGTTTGATTCACTAAGAATATTCACTACAATGACAATTCATGTAATACACATAAAACACATTGCCATAAGAGCCTGTATTTGCCCATATCACACTTATTATGTGAAGATTGGTACACTTGTTAAAAATTAATGTAGATAATTGTCCTACCCCTGTTTCTCAATTTTTGTGTTTTAGATCGTAAAACCCTGATTCACTAAGTAAATTCACTGAGGCAAGTATGGAATGTTAACTCGTTCATTTTACCATTTATTCATTGTTTGCATGCATTCATGCTGATGTTCTTTAAATTCAAGTCATTCATTACTTGTCATGCCCAATTCAGCTTTAACATGATTGCTTATCATTGTCATGCTAACTGGTTTTTATCACCTATGTTCCTGAAAGTTTGATTGACTAAGAATATTCACTACAAGGAATATTGACAGTACATGCATCTGAATGTCATATTGATGACACAAACTGTGATTCAAATGCCAAACAAATTAACTAACAAAAAAATGTGTTGTCTGCATTGATTTTTTCCAGGTACAGTCAATACAGAAACAACATCTCATATCTATTGGATGCATATAACATCATAGAGGAAAAATTGACAAGAAGTCACATGAACATTATGCAGCAAACTCCTTTTAAGCTCTTCTTCAAAGCTATTGACGAAAAGAGGATATGTTCCAACAAGCGAAAAGACCAAGTTTTGGACAACATCATAAGCGCATATGTACCAGAAAAAAGAGGAATCAAAATTGGAAGAGAATGCTGTCAGATACGTAGGACTGATATCAAGCTGATTTTTGGAATCATGGATGGCAATTTAAAAGTTGACAAGTACCACGGGAAGAAGGTCAAATCTGAATGTGCAGATAGAGTATTCCTAAATGCCCAAAACATCACAGCCAAAACGATGAAGGAAAATTTAGTAAAACTTGTGGACAATGAAGACACAACTGTTGTGGTAGACAACTTGTGAGAGTCCTATGCCTTTTGATGTTTCGAGGCATGTTTCTTCACAAACACCGAATGACGATTGCATGGACATATGTGAAATATGTGGAGGACTTGGACACATTGAAACACTACGATTGGTCTTACGCCATCTATGACACACTAATTGAGCCTTGAAAAAAAGAGCAAAAGCCTCATTACAAATGATTGGATGCACTAGTTCACTCTTGGTAAGAAATTCTAGGTTTTTTCCAAATATTTCTTATTACATGTGATTGCATATTAAAAATTTCTTATTCTATTGTAGTATTGGATGTGTGAGCATGATAAAACAATGAAGCCAAGAAAAGAGGAGGATCCAATGGAGCATCAAAACCAAGAGGACACAACTTCAATTCAATATTCAGGAATTCCAAGGTGCACAAAGTGGGACTTGAGCACCTTGAACAAATTTGTGAACAAGGCAACAATCATGGCTTTGCCTAATCAAAGTGTAAGAACTGCATCTCCTATGCCAAAGAAAATTTCATGCCATACATTTACATTCATTCACTGACACAATTCATTGTTTTAAAAATATATACATAGGTCATATGGACTGAATTGGAGCCTACACCAGCTGAGCTACAACTGATAAAATCCAGTTGGACACGATTCAGATTTTGAAGATGACATTCCAATGCAACAACTCAAACTCAGAATCAAACTCCAACCAGTGGCAATGCATGAGCAAGACAAAAATGCACAATTCATGGATGAACCATCTGAAGAGGATTCCCTACACATAACACAGTTGGAAGAGCAGCATCAAATTGACACCTATCATTCTGAAGAAAATGCAGATTTCATGGATGAGGATCCATTTGAACAGAATGTCCAAGGCATGTTGGAGTTTAGAAACAAAGAAAGAGATTCTATTGAGAAGACACTTAAGGTAATTACCTAGCCTAACAATAACATGAATTCACTGTAATAATTCCCCGTATCAGTAAAACATTTCATATATTCATCTCATTTTGTCAACCGTACCTTCTTATTCACTGTCAAATTTCACTGTAGTTTGAGATCCACTATTGAGAATCACTCACTGATCTTCATTAGTGAATCTCATGAAAAATTGCAAAACGCATGCATTTTTTCCAGCCAATTGTTTTACTAGATATTTTTTTAAACATAAAACATTTCATGAATGTAGGAAAGGGATGACAAGGCAGAACGTTTGAAAGCAAAAGTTAAGAGGATGAAGAAAAAGTTGAGAAAGCTGGAGTGAAAAAAGCATGAGATAAGCAAGCAGAAGGAAGAAATCAGAAGAATCAAGAAGCGAATAAAGGAGTCGCTTGTCAAACTGAAAAAATTTGAGGAAAGGGAGAATGAGATCAAATCCAAGATTTTCAATGAATTGGAGGAGGTATAAAAATGTGTAGTTGATGGTCTGAAAAAAGAAAATGTTGGACTTTTAGCTTCACTTACTGATGCTTTAACAAAAGATCACAATCTTCAGAAAGATGTAAATGAAATGAGATCAAGATTGGAGGAATTTGAGCAATGAGATGAGATAGAGTGGTGATGAGGCACTTTGATCGAGCAATCGAACACAAGTCCGACGAGAAAAAGTGAAGCATCTTGAGGATGAGAACGCACAAAAGAAGCTACTATTTCGAAATTGAACTCAACCGTGAGTGACCTCTGAGAATAGATTGGATGTGTTGAAGAAATGAAAAAAATCGTATGAGAGCAAAATAGAGGAACAACACACAACAATTGATGCTCTTCGTACGAAATTGAGAATGCAAAGAAGGCATGCGGTGACACGAAGAATATGGAAACACAGATGCTAAGCAAGTACAAAATCTGTGAAGCAAAGTTCGAGTGTAAAAGCAATAAAAGAAAGGAAACGAACAGCAAGAAAGGATGATGACTTTGTATATCCAGAAGATAAGAAAAGAAGAACTGAAATTCTGGACTTGACCAATGAAGCTGCAATAGAAGATGTCCAAAGGATGGAAAAAAAAGCGTGAAAGGCGCTTTTAAAAAAGAAGAAAGCCGTTACACACATGTGGGGAGAAAATAACCGAAGAAGCATTTCAGTTGTTACACACAACACTGAACAAACATGGAAAATTGTAAGTAACAGTCGTTAACATATTTCTGATTACATTTTATTCGTTTTAATGCTCGACGGTTACATGCAAGAAGTGTGCAACTGTTATCATGAAGCCTGCCCAATTAGATGCGGCCACGTCAGCCACGTAGTTAATCATGTGTATTACACATTAATCACTCTTGGTAACCGTAATCTCCTTAATCTCTATAAATAGCAGCAATGTACCCCGAAAGGGATAACTCATTTATTAATACAAGCAGACAAGCTCTGCAATTTGTCGACAGACAAGCTCGCCATTTTACAGCATTACTGTTTCATATCGCCTTCATATTTTTCTTGAGCACCGCCGCTCATCACCAGAAAAACCATACACTTCCTCCCAGATATCAACCGCTAAAATCAACCACACCTGCTAGTGATAACTCTGACGTTGTCAATTTTCAACGTATAATTTTAAGAAGATGGATACAATCCTATTTAAAGAATTTTAAGTCAAATTTCTAGAATGAAAGCATGTCAGATTTATAGATGACAAGCAGTATTTTTAGAATGATCAGTTTCTCAGAAGAAATAGACTTGTAAAATATAGGTTTAAAATATATTTTTATAATGCTATGGTTCACTAGACAGACGTCCCATTCCTGGGTTAGAGGGAGAATTCAGAATTAGATCCAGTACAATGAATTCTCGAGAATCCCCGACATCATGCCATGTTTATAAGGAAGTTTTGTGTGGTATATCCACATGCCCCTAATTGACTCGTACACAAATCTGGAGCACACAGTTTGAATTCAGTTTAAAAATGAAAAGGTCTATATCTTGCCACATGGGTGCACTCCGCATATGGCGGGTGCACCCAATAACTTCCCATGTTTGTGGCTACAATAGGAAGTATGGTTTTTATAAGCCAAAGTTGGTTACCGGCATAGACTAGAACCGTACCACTTTTACAAATTTATTTTCAACACAGAATTTAACTACAGTTGCAGTTTTCAATTTCAGTATTTATATCAATATTCACATTTCAATTTTAAAGATTAGTATTTTTAGACTAACCCATGAGTGAACTATGGAACGTTACGGATTTCTCAGTTTCCTCTATACTTAGACACTGTTTAAAGAGTATTCGTGCGCACTCATATAGTTCTATTGTTTTTTAGATGAAAACCAATGTTCCAATGAGGAAGAGGGTGATTGTCTGCATACTATTTTAGTTAAGTCCATGATTATCGTGGGTCGGACCTGCATCCTTTTTTTTCGATGGACCAGTGCTAATTATCTTGCAGGATGGAGTTTTAGAGGAAGTGAAAATTCATTCTTCTAAGGAGAATAATTTGAATTGAATAATTTGAGACAATTTCAAGTTTATGTTTGTAAGAACTAGGGTTAAGCCTGATAACTGTACTTTTGTTATCTCGAGACTTTCAGAATCATTATTTTAAAATAATCTATTATGTCAATTTTAGTTTTTGAATTCCAACTTTAAAGAATTCGTGATTCGAATTTAATAGTTTGGGTCATGGCCAAAGGATTAGTATCCATGTAATCGGGAAAATCAGGTGGGGTTGTTACAAATGCAATAATCGTAAATATGGGTGTAAATAATCCGAGCTGCTCATGAGCAGCTCAACGCTCGGTTTGTGAAATGCTCGTTCATATATGTTTTAACCGAACTTGAGCCAAACTCCATCATTTTATCAAGGTTAACAAGACGCACTCAAGCATATTAAGCTTAATGCTTTTTTAGATCTTGAGTTCGAGCTTGAAAGTGCTCGAATTTCGCCGAGCATAATATGGCCGAACTCGGACATAATTAAAACATAATTGAATAGACCTCAGGCAAGTTTTTTCTTGCTTGAACAAACTTGAGCCGAGTAATAAAAATTTAGGACAATTTGCGAAGTAATGAAAATTTGTGGGATTTATAATAAATTTTGGGAGTTCTATTGACAGCTCCATTTTTACTATTGACATCCTATTATTCCCGGCATCACCAAAAATTACTTCGACATCACGATTATTTTTAATGAACATAACGTCAGTGGCACTAACGTTTACGTTATAAAAGTGTCATGGCTAAAAACGTCGATCCACCGACGTTGATATCGAAAAAAAAAAGCGTCGATGTGGCCGACGTTCGATTGATCGAAACCTGAAGGTGCAAACTAGTTGGGCCGAAGACCCTATTCGTTATTGGGCCTACATCTTGGCCCAATATGAATGCGGGAGTTTTTTTTTCGGGCTTCGCGTATCAAAAATATGGTTGATTCGGTTCCTTTGTATAACTTCCGTGTAATATCATAATTTCAAATATTCTTATTTTCTTAAAAACATCATGATTGAAAAACCAAAAAAAAAAAAAAAAACACACACACACACACGCATTTATGTATGTATCAATGTATGTATGCATGCATGCTCCTTAAAAAACATATATACTCTTCTCAGAAAAGAAAAACATATATACTTATAAATCTATACATTTTAGGAATAAAACTTATCTATTCTTTAAATCATCAAATTATTAGGAAATTAATATTATCAGCTGGTTTTAAAATATAGTACAATTATAAAAACATTTAAAATACCTGAACCATCATATATAGTTTACCTGAAACCTTGAAATTTTCTGAATTTTCTTGAAAATGCCACCAGCTCAGCGGCAGTGAGCCAACCGGCTACGTCGGTGACTGGTTCACTTATTAAACTGGTTCTGATAAAAACTTCTATTTTTGGTACTTTGCTTTAGATATCATAAAGTTTATTATACTGGATATTCTAACTAAAACGAATCTTTTTATATGAAAAAGACTTGAAAATTGAAAATGTAGAACTTTTGAATTACTATTTCTTGATAGTGCACTTCTTACGTAAATCGGTGATAGCTTGGTGATCCACTGATTTATCTGATTTTTGATTTTGAGTTTCCCTCTAACCTATAAGCATAAGAATCCTTCATGAATACTTATCCTTAATCTAGAATGAAGCATGATTTCCATGTCCTAAGCATAGGGGCGGCTGCAGAAATTGTGTGACACGGATCAGGAATCGAGATCGACATATCGTATTATAAATTTTTAATATCTGACACGGGTCAAGGGCAAATATTTAAAAAATTTAGCGGGTCGTAAGTAATAATAGTACATTAAAATTTTAAATTATGTATAATATACATAGAATTTTATTTTATTTTATTTTATTTTTGTTTTGAGGGTCAAGTGACCCTTTTTCTATAAGGTGGCGCCGCCCTAAGCATGATTACAGAAACCTTCTCATTAATCCTCTTTTAACACCTTTAGATTGCTTATAAGTTGCTACCCACATAAACACAAAAGGCATCCATACAAGTTGGTTATGTTTGATCCCAACAAATGCTTAATGAAATTTTATATTATAATAATTGGTTAAACCTTACCAAAGTGCAAGGTCGTCTTGGTGTAATTTTAGGCCTAGGTCAAAAAAAAAAGGGTCAATTATTTAAAAGGACTGATTTTCAACTTATTAGAGGTAATAGGACACTCCGAAATCTTATTTAGTTATAAGGACATTCTAATTTTTAGAAGGAAACATATTTAGTTATAAGGACATTCTAATTTCAAGTGGATAAAGAGGAAGAAGGAAAAAAATGAAGGAAGAGAAAAAAAAAAAAGCGCTCAAAGGAAAAAAAAAAAAAAACTGCTGAGCGACCGTGTGGGTGATGGTTAAGGTTTTTTTTTTTTTTTTTTTTTTTTTTTTTTTTATTTTTATTTTTATTTTTAAATTCACCATATTTCTAAACGTCATATATTTTGATCTAAAACTCGGATCATCATAATTTTTTAACTAAAATTCATATTTTTTTCGTCTTCTTTATTCTAAAATCAAATTTGATATTTTTCCGAATAAATTTCATAAATCAATTTTTCTTCATAAAAATCGGCGTGGCATATTGATCACCGTCATACATTGACCGCTACCCGATGCATTGACCACCGGGATCCATTAACCACCCCGATGCATTGACCGCCGCGATTCATTGACTACCATGATGTATTGACCGCCGCGATCCATTGACAACCTTGATCAGTGACATCTCATTATAACGATTTATGCAATGACGTCTCATTGTAGCGATTTATACAGTGACTTCTTATTGTAGCGATCTATGCAGTGATGTCTTATTGTATCGAATTATACGATGGCGTGTTATTGTAACGATTTATGCGATTCACGTGTTATTGTAACGATTTATTCATACCTTTGGTTGTAAAATCGCTTTTTAAACCAAAAAAACAAAAGAATACGCTTATTTTACAAAGTTATCGAATATTTAAGCCAACTCTAATCAAATAAACCAAGATCAATCAAATGTTTAAAGATAACAAAGAAATAAAGTTACTTTACAAAGTTATCAAATGTGTGTATCAAGTTGTATATGCGGTGACATCAATATCATTACATCAGTTATCTAATTGTAAATACAGTCATCAATGTCACTGCATAAGTCATCAACGTCACTGCATCAGACATCAATGTCACAGCATAAGTCATCAATGTCACTGCATCAGACATCAATGTCACTGCATAAGTCAGTAATGTCAATGCATAAGCCCAGACCACCAAGATGATCATAGAGGGCACTCTTGTCAATCTCTTGATGATGGTAACTCTTGCACACATAGTAAAACACACTCTGCACTAATAGGCCAGCCAGATTAACTATCACCAGCAACCCAACCAAGAATCCACCAACCATAATTTTTGTAAGCACACCATGATTATCCCCACCATTAACCACAACTGATGAGAATATAGTGTGATCAGTCCACAAATAGCCACATACCCAAAAACAAGGTTGAAATCTCTCATGGTCCTGCCCTTTAACAACTGATAGCTCTTTTTCATAGTTGCAAGCCCATAAACCGGCTCCAATACAGAAACCACGCTAGCCAAATGCCACAAAGCACTTATATCGACCTACAACCCAAGAAACAGGACAAAGACAACCATAAGAGAAAAGAAAAACAACCCCAAACTATGAGAATCCACATCTATTATAAGCAGCACCAGAAACCCAAAAAATACTTAATTGTAAGCCACCATGGTGAGTGAAACCCATAAGAAGGTAATAAAGAGCCTCCTAGATCGTACTTGTGCCGCGAAAGCAAAATGGACTATATCATCTATTATAAGCACCCAAATACACTGTCAACTAATTAGTAAAACACAATCTATGAATGCTCAATGTTTCTCTGAGCGTGTTATTGTGTCACCGCTTTGAGACATCAATGTCACTTTGCGTAAGTCATCAATGTCCCTACATCAGACATCAATGTCACTGCATAAGTCATCAATGTCACTGCATCAGACATCAATATCACTGCATAAGTCATCAATGTCACTCCATCAAGTAGCATGTAAATCAGAAAAATAATTCTTACTTCGGTAGTTCTTGAGCTTACACTTCTTTGTCAAAATGCATATAAACACAAGAGAGACCGTAAGTAAACATCGAAAAGCTATTGACTTTGTAAACTTTATGAATGCAGGTACATGATTTACAAGTTTAAGAAGTCACATAATTCGGTTTACATCTCGGAAAATAAATCCTGGTCCAAAGAGGAAGAAAGGGGGCAGGTGGAGGATGCAACAAAGTCATAATGGTAGGCAAGTTGAACATTCTTTTATTTGGTGTAAATGATGATACTTGATCAACCTATTACAAACTCATAATACCTTTTTTGAACAGCAAAATAAACCTTTATTAATATATATCAAGAAAGATGCTTGAGAAAAGTTCATATAATTTTTTTACACCAGACCAAGAAAAGAACAAACAAAAAAACAATATTACATCCAAAAACTAAAGAAGCATCAACATGATTTATCATTGTATAAAGATTCATATCAACATCCTACATGATTATCATTGGTTGGTGTAACTTGTAAAATGTATGTAGGTCACATCAATTATTTTGAAGTAGGCCACCATGGCATTTTCCTACGATTGACATCATCATTATCACAATTTTAACCCACCATCTCCAAAAGAAAAATGCAAAATAAACATGAACAAGAAAGAAAGAAGAAAGAAAAGCAGAATTAAAGAAATCAAAATCAGATAGGCGTGATCTAAACTCGAAAACAGAGGTTTAATCCTCATCGGAATGATATGGAAGCTGGCGGAAGCTGGAATGAATGTAGCCCGTCTGAATATGTCTCATGAAGATCATCCATCTCACCAGCAAACAATTGATTTGGTTAATGAATACAATGCTCAGTTTGAGGACAAGGTTGTGGCCATCATGTTGGATACTAAGGTATTATAGTACTTTTTACTTCGAGATCAAACAATTCACTAAATTGTAAGTTTCACCTTTCCCACTACTTCTTTATACATTGTAGTAACATGTAAAGCATATTTCACTGCGTCAATCATCGTTAACTTAATTACCACCTAAAAATCGTCAAGAGTCACTACTTAAAGGCCATGTAGCCTTTGAGATAGATTGAGATAATTTTTCTTTATTTGTGAAAACTTATAAGATGACATTTTTATACAGAGGCAATACTTTCTAAATTGTGTTCATTTTGGTTCCTTTGTTTCACGACTGAATTTATCAGGGGCCCGAGGTAAGAAGTGGAGAGGTGCAACAACCAATTCTCCTAAAAAATAAATTAGAACGTCCTTATAACCGAATAAGTTTTTTGAGTGTCCTAAATGATCATTAAGTCGCTTGCGACGGCCTTATAACTAATAACCCCAAATAAAAAATCGCCCCTTCATACTATTACGAAGAAATAAGATCAAAGCTATAAAGAAACTAAAAATATTATAATTGTTTTAATTGGAAAATGAGAAAGTAGATTTGTGTGATATTATGGGTAGAGATGAGAATCGAACTCTACTTCTCAGCATGAAGTGCAATTATCCATGCCACTAGGCTACATCCGATTCTCAACTAAAAACTTATAAATATAACATGAGAAAAATTTAATGTCAATATAATTGTTAGAAAAAATATATATCATTTTGGCTCAATCGCCTGCACAAGTTTTATACCGCGGGTCAGATCGTTAAAGTGTATGAATATTCAGTTCGGGGTGAAATGAAAAACAGGTATGAGTAATAATGAGATAGAATTCATGGCCCGTGAAAAATATAATTGAGTTAAGATTGTTTTTCATTAATTAAATAGCATTCGGTCCTAAATTTGGACCTGAATGACACTTTTGCATTAAGCAAGCGGTAGTGATATGGTCACTGCAAACTAATTAGGTTAATACACACTTTATTTGATTAGAGTGGACTAAGATCAATCAAAAAGTGATACTCATTGACAATTTTTAATAGAATATGTGACATATGTTGTGATCCAATATGTAATGGATAAACCATTTATGATAAGTAATATTGAGATAAACTATATACTAGTAACTACATCGGGGGCCTTAAAAAAGTGCATTTCGGGGGAAGCCCTAGGCCATGGCCTGGTAGGCCTCCCCCAAGGGACATCCCTGCCAAAGTGTACAACTCCTTAAGATGGCTTGAAGGTTGTTGTATCTCCTTGGTTAAGCCTCCAAAATGCTGCACAAATTTATAGGAAAAAGCGTCTAAATGCTTGATGGAGTGGCTAGTGACGAAGCAAAATTTTGTCGGGTATAAATCTGGGCCGTATAATCTAGTGACAACTTGTTCCAGGTTGAACCCTAGAAAATATGTGGAGCGGGGGGCGGTTTTGTGGTGGTTTAGAATGCACTTGAGATGTTATTTCTCAAGCTGCCTACGTATCATGTCATTGTTCAGGAATCAAGTCTCCATAGTTTCTTAGGGATTGTTTATAGAGAGAGGGCTTATGCCCTAGGCCTGAATGGGCCGGGTCCTAATTGGACTCTGATTTCGTGTTCCCTAAGTAAAGGATAATTACGGTTCAATCTCCTTAATTTAGGAGATAATCACATTATTAAAATACTAGATTAAATGATAAAGATCAGAGCCTTAATGGCTTATGATTCTTTCCAAAATTATCTTGATAAACGTGTATTTATCGTTATACGCTCTAGCTGACCTGCGGCGAGTAGCTGAGGTCAAGATGACTGAACTACGCAGGTCGCCCTCTGCCTCGTCCTGACCGACCTGTGGTGGACTGAGGACCAACCTGATCAGCTTCCCTCTTGGGGGCGGAGATCGGCCCTTAGGCTTATATTGGGGCTCATGGCCCTTAGATATATAATTCTAAGTCATTTTCGTCATTATTCGAGCGTTGTGCGCATGACACGTGGAATGGTGAAATTTGACCTCGTCATAAGCCCCCGAGATCTAGCTGAGCTCTTGAGGTCAGGTCAGATCTGTTTTGGGTGCTACTCGGTTCAGTTATCTAGACTTGTTGATATTTTGCTCTTATTTGCTAGCTGGTGGACTTACGTTATAATGATGTTTGAAGTGAGACGGTTTTCACGGCGTGTTCGGGGTAGATAGATGAGGTACTTCCCTCAAATCCCCGCTAAACGCCATAGCTTTGCATACCAATCGCCGGAGGGCTATTGTGCAATTTACAAGGAACGGCTTGAAGCCGGACTTAGATTTCCACTTCGTCCGGCCTTTTTGGCCGTGCCGTGCTATTATAAGCCAGGAACTGCCCAGATAGCCCCCAATAGGGTTAGGGCCATCATAGAATTTGCCATCTGGTGCAGGTTGCTCGGGATCAAGTTCTCCTTGAACTTGTTCAGGTCTTTCTATCAATATAAAAGAGTGGAGTCACATAGGTGGTATTACTTTCCATGCCGATCCGGCTCTTGAAAGAGCATTTGGACCCTGTCTAAGAGGAAGTCCCCTCACACGAGATGGAAAGAGAGGTTTTACTTTGTTCATCATGATGGACGATCTAGGCTGGGCCAATGGAACTCTGAGGAGATTCCCAAAGATGTCTGCCCCATGTCTGTGAGTGAGGGCCTTATACAGAGCATTTGGGAATCGGTGATTACCCTAGACGTCAATTCTGCTCGGTGTCCTTTAGTGATGAAGAGAGGGGAACTCATAGGGTTTACTTTGTTTTTACTTCATAATTTCTTTTTTTCTTTTAGTACTAGTCTTTATTTTTGACTAACTATGGCCTTGTTTGCTTATTTACAGTGGCCGATTTCACTGGTCTGATGACTGGACCTGTTGACGATGAGGCTGCGATGAGTCAGCCTGAGCAAAGAGTAGAGGCAGAGAGGACAGCAAGTGTGAAGCCTCATCTGGTCCTATCTACGGGGGAAAACTTGGATGCTACTTCATCTACTACGTCCGCTTCCCACTCTGTCCCAAGGGACTTGGATTTGACTTCCCTGGATCTGTCTGATTCAAGAAAAGAAGAAGAAGGCCTCTAACTTCAGAAGAGAGGCCGACGTAAGGCTTCTGCAAACCCCAAAGAGGGTAGGCTTAAAAAGAAGGTCAAGTCTGGAGCCTTCCTTGAAGGCACTCATGATCAAGAGGGTCCACAGGGTTCTGCTACTAAAGCGCAACGGATCTATGAGACGACCAACAGAACTTGCTGAAGTTGGCGCCAGAGCCATGGACTTAGTGAGTTTTCTTTCCTATGTTCGTTCTTCACACTATCTTTTGATAGCGTTTCTTACTTTTGTTGTTCTGCTCTGCAATGTACCTTTGTCGGCCAGGAAGTTTTCCTGAAGCTAGGCAAGTCTTCAACTACCATTGAAGGCTTGGAGAATAAGGTTGCCGAGCTGAGGCAGACCAGGGGGAGGTTGAAGGGCTCTGTTGAGTCCTAGGATGAGGAGACTAAGGATCACCGAAAGCAACTCCAGGCTCTGGAGGCTGAGCTTAAGTCCTCAGCAGTGGCGGACCCAGAACTTTTTTTCAGCGGGGTCCGTAAATATTTAACACACTAAATAATTTTTTTCACGGGGTCCGAAAAATTTTCTATAGGTAAAATGCAGTGTATTTTTATTTTTAGCGGGGTCCGTGGACCACCCTTAGGTGGCTTTGGATCCGCCCCTGGTCCTCAGTGAGCAAGCATGCTGAGGAGGAAGGGATGGAGCAGGCCGTGGCCAAGCTCCGAGCTAAAAGGGACGAATTGGAAGCTGTTGTTCTAGGTCGGACCGCTGAGGCCATTCAACAGTATAAGGCTTCAGGGGTTCGTTACGGCTTTAAAGTTGTTTACTGCAGTTCTGAACCACGGCTATATTTTAGGCGTGGATAAGGCAAAGGGTCAGGTCGCCGACTTTGTCATGGACAACCTTCCTATAAAGGCTCTTTATAAGCCTGGATGAGTGTGGTCCATGAGACTCGGGTGAAGGACTTCAAGGCGGGGATAGACAATGTCTCTAAGTATTCTCACCATCCTAACCGTCGAAACAGACTCAAGCCCCAAATGCTTAGATCAGTAGGCTTATGGAGTTGTACTTATGTTTTTTGTTTTGGAATTTCAATTCAAATACACTGTAATCCTACAATTTGATATTAGAAGCAGTATTTTGTTAAGTTCTCAGCCTTAACTTTATTTCGAGCACTTTCTTCAAGTACTTGCTTTAACCCGCACTTTCCTTAAGTACTTCGTTAGTATACGATGCATTAACTTGTAGAGTTGGATGACATACTTGTTATTTTTGTTCCGACATGCGGAATTCAAAAGTCAGAATATGCCGAGTCCGAGGCATATTTTTAGCTGGTGTGTTTGCTGAGCCCGAGATTCGGAGCTCGGATCTCAGTTTTAGCGTGTTAAGTTAGGCGTTTGCTGACTTAGCATTTTTAGCCGACATATCCTTACGAATCTGACACAGGGAGTTCAGATTTCAGATCTTGGCGAAATGGGTCAGAAGTTCCTCTGACTTTTCACACTTAACATCGGCGAGCTAGGTAAGATGTTTTGCTGACTTCTCATGTTTCATATTTCGGCGAGCAGGGTCATATATTTCACTGACTTCTTGCATGTTTTTTGCTGAGTCCGACTGGGCGGAGCTCAGAGAATAGACATAGCGACGAGTCAGAAGTTTGCTGACTTAAGCTGATATATGTTTGCTTAGTCCGACCAGCGGAGCTCAGATGTCGGATTTAGCGTTTTAGCGGAGTCCGTCCTGCGGAGCTCAATTCGATGAGCAGACCTGCAAAATATGTTGTGTCCCACCGCAGAGCTCAATTCGATGAGTCTGACCTGCAAACTTTGTTGAGTCCGACCTGCAGAACTCGAGTTTTTGAGTCTGTCTTACATACTTTGAAGAAATGTATCATGCACAATGTTTTTATAATATATGCAAATTTTTGCAAGTTCTCTTGTCTTAATTTTATTTTCAGCACTTACCTGAAGTACTTTGATCCGCATTGAGGTGTCTTGTCCCCCCAGTATGCCATGCATTAACTTATAGATTTTTGGATGACATACTTAGTAAAATGTGTAGATTTTATTTTAATTTTTTTTTGGGTCTAAGGGCATCTGTCATGCAGATTTTATTTTTTTGAGTCTGACCTGCAGACTTAATTTTTTTGAGTCTGTCATCCAGACTTAATTTTTTGAATTTGACATGCAGACTTAATTTTTTTGAGTCTGTCAGGCAGACTTAATTTTTTTGAGTCTGACTTGCAGACTTAATTTTTTTTGTGAGTCTGTCACGCAAACTTTTTTTTTGAGTCTGTCAGGCAGACTTATTTTTTTTTGAGTATGACCTGCAGACTTATTTTTTTAATTTTTTTTGAGTCTGTCATGCAGACATTATTTTTTGAGTCTGACCTGCAGACTTATTTTTTTTGAGTTTGTCAGGCGGACTTATGGATTTTTTGCTGAGTCCGTCTTGCGGAGCTCAGTTGTCTGTCGTGCAGACTTAATGAATTGGCTGAATTCGACCTGCGGAGCTAAGTTTGTTTGCCCTGCAGACTTAAAGCTTTTATCTTAAAGCCGTTATGTATTATACACAATAAAGAAGAGAAATATAATATTGGAATAATATTGGTAAATTGAAATAATTTATTGAATTTTGGAACCTGTTTTAGGCTTAAAGCTTGCAGGGATTGTTTGCGTGCCAGCTTTGTGGAATGGCCCTGCCATTTGAATCTGCTGGTTGTTATGCACCCTTGCCTTGCGCTTTAACATCTTATAGGGGTGTCCTGTGGGCCTCGGGTTGTCTGACCTGCAGACATACAAATTTTGTTGAGTCCGACCTATGGAGCTCAATTCGTCAGTCCTGCTGACTTATGAATTTTTTGCTAAGTCCGACCTGCGGGTGACAGCTTGTCAGTCCTGTTGACTAAATGATTTAAGCTGAGTCCGTCCTGCGGATTCGCAGCTTGTCCGTCCTGCGGACTTTGATAAAATTACACTGGTCCGACCTGCGGATCTCAGCTCGTCCGTCCTGCTGACTTATATAAAATTACACTGGTCCCGTGGTCCGTCCTGCAGATCTCAGCACGTGCGTCCTGTGGACATAGATAAAATTACATTGATCCGTCCTACGGATCTCAACGCGTCCGTCCTACGGACTTAGATAAATTACACTGGTCCGTCCTGCGGATCTCAGCGCGTCCGTCCTGCGGGCTTAGATAAATTACACCGGTCCGACCTGCAGATCTCAGCGTGTCCGTCCTGCGGACCTGATGGGTTGGGCTTTTGCCCACTTCGCGAGTTTGTCCTGCAAAACTCAATAATAGAATACATAATGGAATGAAACAATATTATATTGAAATAGCGGTAAAGCGAACCTGACCGTTCAGAGTACAATTTATTGGAGTATTGCAGAGAAAGAAGATTTCCAAGTCTGGAAAATGTCCTCGTTATAGGTTTGACCGATTCGTGTACTAGAGGTGATGTTGATCGTACCGATGGTGTTTAGAGTTGTTGCACTCATGACAGCCAACTGCTCCACTACTGCTTGTTGAGGAGGATCTAGCACAACTTCGTGCCCTTATGGATTCTGGTTGGTGGCGGGCTCTATTGCCGTCCCGTCTCTACTGTTTTTGACCACCATCCTGGATGGTTTCCCCCTTGACTTTTCTTTTAGGTCGGATTTTGTGGCATAGTTACGATGGATCTTGAACTAATTGTCAGTAAAAGGCCCTCCTTCTAGCGCCATTTGACGAAGCAAAATTTCGTCAGATATAAATCTGGGCCTTACAATCTAGTGACAATTTGTTCGAGGTTCAACCCTAGAAAAGATGTGGAGCGGGGGGCGGTTTTGTGGTGGTTTAGATTGCACTTTAAATGTTATTTCTCAAGCTGCCTACATATCCTGTCATTGTTCAGGAATCAAGTCTCCGTAGTTCCTTAGGGATTGTTTATATAGAGAAAGTTTAGGAGATAATCATGTTAATTGGACCCTGATTTCGTGTTCCCTAAGGAAAGGATAATTACGGTTCAATCCTCTTAATTTAGGAGATAATCACGTTATTAAGATCAGAGCCTTAATGGCTTATGATTCTTTCCATAATTATTTTGATAAACGTGTATTTATCGTTATATGCTATAGCAGACCTGCGGCGAGCAGCCGAGGTCAAGATGACAGAACTACGCAGGCCGCCCTCTGCCACGTCCTGACCGACCTGCGGTGGACTGAGGACCAACTTGATCAGCTTCCCTCTTGGGGGCGGAGATCGGCCCTTAGGCTTATACTGGGGCTCATGGCTCTTAGATATATATTCTAAGTCATTTTCGTCATTATTCGAGCGTTGTGCGCATGACACGTGGAGTGGTGAAATTTGACCTCGTCAGCTAGGTGTTAAGAATACATAGATTATGTATGAAAAATTACTTACTTTGTCGTAAATTTTTTTCCCACTGAAACGAAATCACCTCATTTTAGAGGACTATTACCCACACTACACACGGTGGTACTCGAACCCGTGACCTCTTGTTCACGGGGCCTCTGCTTAACCACTTGATCTAAGACTCATCAGCTATAAGTTGTGGTACTTATAAGTTGTTTTCCGGGCTAAAACCGATGGAACACTAAAAATCACATCATATCTCCTGAAAGAAGCTGTTCCTCTTTTTGAAGCCACCGGCTCGCCGGTGACAGCCCTGCCGGCTCACCCACCAGTGGGGCTCTCCCCATAAAACAGCAAAATTCAATTTTTTTTTTGTTAAGGATGAGGACCTTTTTATACTATATCCGTCTCAAAATGTAAATCCGTCTAACTTTTTAAATTTGTCTTATAATATAACTCCATTTAAAATACCAAAAGAGTATTTATTACTTTTTTTTTTCTTTTATCCTTAATTGAAGTACATTCACATACTTTACACTTTACAACTATTAAAGAATCAAAAGATATTCTAGATTTTTAGCATTAAAATTATTGACATTTAACCACTTCTTAATCAATTTGAAAAAGTCTAAACGGACTTAGACAATTTGAGACGGATGTAGTAATTATATATTTGGAGGGAACAACAGAAAATGAGTTAAGCCGTTAGGATAATGTATTTTAACAATTTGATGCTTGGAAATTTGGGCCCTTCACATGAAATTATTATATATGTTCTTCCATATTGCTTTATATTATTCCATAAAATCTGAAGTCACCCAACTAATAAAAGAGAGTCAAGTACACCCCTTTATACATATATATAATCCATAATTTCTTGCTCAAAAAAACAGTCTTTTGTTCCATTTCAATGTCTATTGACTCAACATCCCATGATTTACCAGCATCTTATTATGGTGAAAAGAATGCAAAGGCTATTGAGTCCATTGAAGAGATGACTAAAAATGTAGACTCTTTTCAGAGAAAAGTTTTGGCTGAGATTCTAAGCCAAAATGCAAATGCAGAGTATATGGCTTAGCTAGCCCCCTTTTGTCCGGTATATGGCTCCGCCCTTGGATCATTGTCTTCGTTTGACCTGAAATAATTAACCCGAGTTACTAAATCCGTTACATCTCAATTTTACATCTTAGTGATCTTTTTTTTAATTTTTCAATGTAGGATATTACATTCTTCCACTCTTAAAAAACTGGCGTCCTCGTACCATATATATCTAACGGTGGCCCACCATCGCTAATGGTGTGACACATTGATCCGTCTAGTAGCCGACTATGACACGACATGTAACGTCTCAGAACTTGGGCATGGTTGCGCTACTGGAGGCATAATGGATCCAGTAACTATTTAGGCACACCTTCATCGTTTGGCCTAAAATGGTTAATCGAGTTACCAAGTTTATAATGTTGTGGGATGCTCCAGTGGTATGGCGCCTGATCCATTTTCAGTAGTGTGAGGAACCAGTCCTCACGAGGAGTCCAATTACTTTAAGATGGGGAAAATGTATTATTCATATGTCACGTTTCATATCATATAAGGTAGTATATTATACACATATTAAATTTGCATACGGCTTTTTACGACCTTTTTGTCGCGTCCGCCTTTAGCGACGTTTTGGTCGTCGCTAAAGTCTGTCCTTTGTGTTTTTTTTTTTTTTTTTGGGGAGGGAAGTAAAACGACGCGTCGTTTTGATCCCAGGAGTTGTTTTTTTATAAGGTAAAACGAAGTCGTATGATTTGATACGGTGTTATCACATCAATGTGTTTATCGAGTAGGGTTTTTATTTGAAGCATTCAATTCTCTCGATTCAATTTGGAAATTTTAATTGTGTTATTATGTAGGTTCTATTGGTTCACTCAAACTCGGTTTGACTTTTGTGCACGAAGGTGCATTTCGATCTTCGTAATTTTTTGGTTAAGTAAAACGAAAGTCGTATGATTTGGTGCGGTGCCACAAAACTACTAGAAAATAAAATATTGTAAAAATTAGACAATGAATGAGAATGTTCATTCGATCTATGATACATAAAAGATACATAAAAATAAAAAACGAGATCCAACTCCCATTTATCTTACTTATCCTTCGGTTAATTTACTTCGATAAAAGATAAGAAAATAAAAATCTTCCGAACCTTTTCTTAAATCATATATGTTAGTATATCATACTAGGTAGTAACCTTTATTTGTTGATCCTAGGCTTTTGGTCGTACTATCTATTGCGACGTTTCCTTTTTTTCATATAAGGTAGTATACATATACATACATATTAACTTTGCATACGGCTTTTTGCGACCTTTTTGGTCGTCCGCCTTTAGCGACGTTTTGGTCGTCGCTAAAGTCTGTCCTTTGTGTTTTTTTTTTTGGGGGGGGGAGGGGAAGTAAAACGACGTCGTTTTGATCGCAGGAGTTGTTTTTTTTTATAAGGTAAAACGAAGTCGTATGATTTGGTACGGTGTTATCACATCAATGTGTTTATCAGTAGGGTTTTTATTTGAAGCATTCAATTCTCTGATTCGAATTTCGGAAATTTTAATTGTGTTATTATGTAGGTTCTATTGGTTCACTGAAACTCTGGTTTGACTTTTTGTGCACGAAGGTGCATTTCGATCTTCAGAATTTTTTGGTTAAGTAAAACGAAGTCGTATGATTTGGTACGGTGCCACAAAAACTACTAGAAAATAAAATATTGTAAAAATTAGACAATGAATGAGAATGTTCATTCGATCTATGATACATAAAAGATACATAAAAATAAAAAACGAGATCCAACTCCCATTTATCTTACTTATCCTTCGGTTAATTTACTTCGATAAAAGATAAGAAAATAAAAATCTTCCGAACCTTTTCTTAAATCATATATGTTAGTATATCATACTAGGTAGTAACCTTTATTTGTTGATCCTAGGCTTTTGGTCGTACTATCTATTGCGACGTTTCCTTTTTTTTTTCCCAATTATTTTTTACATCCTAATTTCGCAGGTAAACACGTATGGAACACGTGTGTTCTATCGCTGCACCACCATCCTAATTAGCCTGTGAATGGCTTAGTCCTCCACTCAAATCAAACTCCACTATCTCTACAACAGATGAAATGGTACCGAGGCTCCTCTTATTTCATTCTCGATCTATTTTCTTCTTACCTTCTTCTTATTCCTCCTCTCTCCTCCTCCTCCGACGCTTGGGCCACCATCGATATCTCCCACCTCCTCTCTTCCACTTTCGAAACTTCTCAGATGAGCATCTTCCATGACTCATCTTCTCTTCCATTCATGCCTGGGTGAACAATCCTCTCGAATCTTCCGCTACACTTTACCTGGTCCGATGGTGCCCTTTCACGATGAAAAGGTGGAAGCTTTCTTGGATTAAAGGTGATGTGAATGTGGATAGATGAAGAAAAAAGACATCTCTTTGATGCTACAACATGCTAAGGCCGGTGATAGAGAAAATTGAGGCCAATGATGTCGTACTCAATGTATAAAATTGGGAGTAAAATTGATGACCTTCTTCTTCTTTTGGGTCAATCATTAATTTTCAAAGCCTTTTTGGCTTCACGATGCGTTGATTATAGCTTTAGTTGTGTCAAATTTTGTCGGTATCCACCCAATTGATCGCTTGCCGAGTTTCATCATTGCCTCTGTGAGTAGCGCTCTCTTCTCCTCCTTTTATTTCTTCGGTTTCTTTATTGGGTGTTGTCTTGCTTAATGCATGTCGGTGTAAGAAAGTTTTTGATCATGCATTCCCATTCATTGTCAATTTTGGGTCCGCCTCTTTGCTTCAGGGCTTCATAACGGTTAATTGGTTGTTGGTGAGCTACATTTCATTTTGTTTGGTGTATGGGTGAGTCGTATCGTACCGAGGAGGACAGGATCATCTTTGCTACTCTTTGGTATTTTTTTTATTGCATGTGAATAAAAATTTGTGTTGCACTGGTGAATTGTGATCAGAGGTGTTTGGATTGTGTTTGGGATGGTATGGATCATGGTTTAGCTTCGCCGATTCTGGTAATGTTCTTCTTTCTCTCTCTTTTTTAGTTTTTGGCTCAGGTCGTCATTTCGTCTAATGATCTCTTCTTTTTGGTGATATATTTGATTGTGAATTGGAATGGCTTGAGCCTTGATGTGCTGGTTTTTGTTCTCGGAGTGTAAGGTTTCAACTGGTTTAGGTTTCAGATGACAAACCCACAATAAGGTGAAATATGTTACTGTTGGAGGGAAAAGATTGAAGCTTGCTATATGGGATATAGGTAATGAACCAGCTTTAGTTTCATATGGTATTCTTTACAATTTTTAAAGCCCGACTCCCAGGTAATATGCACCTTATTTCGCACAATTCATTTGCTTCCTCACGCCCCCCGATGTGCCACTGCTTGCTTTTTATGTCAAATGAGTATGCCTATACTAGGCACAAATTTACTTCATGGTTCTGTTTGCACAACCCACGAATTAATGGCTGTAGCTAGACATGTATTTTACTCATTGCTAAACACAGTTTGCTGTGTACAAATTGTCATGTTAAATTTCAGATGCCTAGGCCTCGTTACAATCCGATAATTGTGCTTTCCTGCTATGCTTACTTTCTTATCAACTCGTATGGTACATCCCGCAAATACCATGGTGTCAATGAGCATCGTGGATGTCCACCAAAAAGCAGCCTACACAACGTGCCCCAAATGAAACAAGACACAAAAAGCACTTTCAGAGGAGAAATTCTACTGTAACACTTGCCAGGAATACCATATCGCTGTCCCAAGGTACTGTGCCATTTTACAAAAACAGGTGCAAGGTGGCTGTGCAAATTATTGATGCTTCACGCACCGTATCCGCAACTCTCTTTGACAAAAGCGCCGAAGAAAACCGAACTACAACCTTTAGACGAAATATGAACAGAGCCTGCACAACTCCATCCTCCTTTGTTTACCTAGACTCTTACTATCATCTTTTGTAACTATGTACAAAAAACTTTAGTCCAGGTGGTGAACAAGGGAACCTACGTCCCAATACCACATATTTTGTCCATGCTTAGAACCAGAGGTAGCAGCTATGTTGCACCGAGGTTAACAATAATCCCTCTTAGGAACTTCTAACAATGTAAAAAACATTTTACTCCAGGTGGTGAACTAGGGAACATACGTCCCAATACCACATATTTTTGTATGTCTTTTGAACCAGAGGTTGCAGCAATGTTGCACCCAGGACAACAACAATCCCTTCTGGGAACGTGCATAAAAAAAAATTGTAACTAATTTCTCTACTCACAAGCAGGATGAACCATAAACGAGGGCCAAAAACGTACAACGTACGTTTGCCGCCACTAGTATATATATATATTTGCAAAGTGGGATGCAGAATATCCAGGTCAAAAATATATATATATATTGTTCAGTTAACGAGAAATTTTTTTCTCTTTTTACCCATAATGGGTTTGAACACTGATTTTTACCATAACGGGGTTCGAACGCCGGTAAACTAGAAAACACATGTATTTAAAACTGTAAAATAAAGTATTTGTTAAAAGTATCTGATGCGAGAGTCTTTACATGTAAAGCAAAATTTACAGATTGTATATTTTAAAGATTTGAATAGAGACTCAGCTACAAATGATTTTTAGTAAATAACATTGATGATTTAAATCTCTATTTTACATATCGATGTAGTTTTATGGTAAGTATCTAGTGCAAAGTGCTCGATCTTTAACATAAATTTCTTTCACTCTTTTAACTTTGTTGAAAGCAATAATATATGCCACATTAATAGTTTTTGAAATTCCGATTAAGAAAAGATTAATTTCCTTTTTCTTTTCTTTTTTCGATTGAAACAACAGTTATGTTATAAAACAGATGGAGATAACTTCAGATGCAAGAAACAGAAACAGAAGCAATCAAACATAAACAATCAAAGGAGAAAACAGAAACAAGAAGAACACAGATTTAACGTGGAAAACCCCTCAGTGGGAGAGGTAAAAAAACCACGGGCAGAAAAGAGATATTTTATTATGCACTGAAATTTACAGATTTCAACACACCCAGACAATGTGACAACAATTGTATTTATAGGCACAAATCCCTAAAACCCTAGCCGCCAGGAATCTTTGTCTAATGCACCATAAATACCCCTACACGTGTCCTCCTTTTAATGACACTGCACAAATTGTCACATAATGTAATTAGCAGATGATGTGGGACCTCGCCAGTATTCGAGTACTCAGCAGACTATCACCCTGCTGATAGTCACCCTGCTGACAGAAACTCAGTAGACTCCACCCTACTGATGCACATAAACGAATACACTTCTCAGCTGAACATCACTCAGCTGAGTCTTCAAATTGGTTCCACCAAAATGTAGAGTTTAAGTCACTTTACTGACAAATCTCCACCTTGACTTCAACTCTCCCTAGAGTCAAACAGATTGCATAACCAGATGTACTTGTACCGGATGCATTCGTCAATGCCGGATGTACTTGTACCGGACTATCTCCACAAAGATCCACTCCACCGATCCGCCTCGGTAGAGTTTCCAAATGCAGTTATAAGCTTTGAATATTCAAGAAGTCCGACAAAGATGGAACTTACTCTCTTTGAATCTGTTTTAGTGAACATGTCGCCAGGATTCTCCTTTGTGCCAATCTTCTTCACCACAACCTCTTCTCATTCCTCAAGAAATGATACGACATCAATATGCTTGGTTCTCTCATGATGAACCTCATCCTTGGCTAAACATATTGCACTTAGATCATCACAATAAATTTCACTGATCCTGATGCAACCCCAAATCACCGACTAGCCCTTTCAACGGATACCTCCTTAGTTAGCCGCTTGAAGAAGAGCCATATATTCTCGCTTGATGGTTGATAAGGCTCTCAGAGCCTCAAGAGTAGCTTTCCAAATGACCATCGCATTTCCCAATGTAAACACATAACCAGGCCATTGACTTTCTATCATCAACATCACTGCATAATCAAGATCACAAGAACTCCTGTGACTGCACTCAAGATCACCTCCATAAATGAGACCAACATCACCAGACTACCTCTCGTGCACTGAATATCCTTTAATGACTTTCCAAAGTGTTCCTTTCCAGGTTGAGCCATAAACTCCGCCGACAACACTGATCGCTGAGCTGGATCGGCTAGTGCAAACCATGGCATACATTAGACGCCAACTACACTAGCATAGGGAACTTTTGACATATACTCCTTCTCTTGGTGGATCGTGAAGCATAAATGCAGACAAATGAACATTTGATGCAATAGAGTATCTATTGGTTTTGCACGTGGACATCCCAAACTTGGCCAATATCTTCACGACATAACCTGTGAGACAGAACAACTTCTTTTGACTCCTATCTCTCCGCATCCCCATCCCCAAATTTTCTTGGTCGCACCCAAATCCTTCATTTCAAATTCAAGACTAAGAAGGTTCTTCGATTTTGAACATCGACTTCCTTGTCTGCAGCCTATCAAGATGTCATCCACATATAGGACAAGAAAGATATATGATCCATCTTTCAACAGATCAAGTAAACACAACAATCATATGGACTTCATTGTAACCTGTTTGAAGCATGAAACTGTCAAAACCTTTTATACCACTTGCCTTGGAGCTTGCTTCAAACCATACAATGATTTCTTCAACTTGCAAACATAGTTTTCTTTGCCAGAACTTGAAAACCCTCAGTCGTGTCATGTATATCTCCTTATCCACCTCACCATGTAGAAAAGCGCTTTCACATCCAATTGCTCAAGTTCCAGATCCTCGCATGTGCCACCATTGCTAGTAACACCCTGATTGAAGTGTGTCCACCACCGGTGAAAATATTTCATCAAAGTCAACCCTTCCTTTTGATCAATCCTCTTGCAACCAAACGTGCCTTATACTTGACCCTTCTCGCCTTAGTTATTCCTTCTTTTTCTTGAAAATCCATTTACAGTCACAACTCCCTTGTCAGAAGGCTGTTTGACCAATTCCCAAGTCTGATTCTTCAATAATGACTCAATTTCATCTCCCATGGCTGCATGCCACTGAGATGCTTCTATACATGTCACTGCTTCCTGTAAAGTAGTAGGTTCAAGAAACTCTACCTCTTACGCAACTTGGAGTGCATATCCACCAAATCATCATATCCATATCTCCTGGGCGTATCCCAACATTAGATCTTCTAGGCTCTTTGGCAATGCAGACTCTGCCGATCAATGTTTGTATGACGCCCGCGAGAGTCTCGTGATAGGTGGCTTGGATCGATTCGGTTCATTATCCAGGTCAAGATAGTGTTGATTTGGATCCACCGATTGTTGCATATCAAGAGACTCCACCTCAAGCTCCACCTGCTTCTCAACACTATCGATTCAAGATCTGTTTGCACTCGGTAGACCTCCCACCGATGAGTTTAACATAGAATTTTCATCAAACACAACGTCCTGGCCGAGGATTACTCTGGACTCTGCCGATGACCAAATCCTATATCCTTTCACTCCATCACCATACCCCACAAACACTCCCTTCTTGGCTCTTGGCTCCAACTTCCTTCACTAACATGATAGTAAGTCAGACTTCCAAAACCCCTTAGAATCGAGTAGTCACAGGCTTGCCTGCGACCACATCTCAAATGGTGTCTTGTGATTGATTCCTGTGTGAGGACTCCTGCGTTGATTAAGTAGCAAGTCGCCTTTAACAGCTTTTCGCCCAAAATCTCCTTCATAAACCACGAGAAAGCATACATCTTGCCTCTCCAAGAGAGTTTGATTCATCCTTTCACTACACCATTCTCACGAGGTGTATTCCTTACATGATGATGTCCGGCAATACCTCACCGCACAAAATGAATCAAAATCATCCCAGTAAATTCCGCACCATTATCCGCACGAAGCTTCTTGATTTTCTTGCCTAACTGATTCTCCACTAGGGCCTTCCAACGCTTGAAGTTACTTTGAATGCATCACTTTTGTTCTTCATCATCACCACCCAAGTCATCCTTGAATAGTCATCTATGAATGACACAAAATATCTGTGACCACCCAATGACTCAACTCTTGATGGACCCCAAAGAATCAATGGATATAATCAAGTGATGCCTTTGTATTGTGCAACCTCACTGAAAATTTACTTCATGAAACTTCCCAAACACACAATGTTCACAAAAGTCCAGATTCTTGACCTTATATCCCCAAGAAAACTCTGTGAGAAAGAACTCGCATACCCTTTCACCCATGTGACCTAGTCTCATGTGCACACATGAAGTCTCACTGAGATCAGTGAATCAGCGAGGATGCAACAACAAGAAGGTGCAGATCTGATAGATCCTTGTAATATATACAAGGTTCCCTCTTGATGCCTTTGAGGACTACAATCAATCTTTGAAGACATTCAACTGTCCACCTTCACCCTTGAAATTGAACCCTTGTTGTCCAAGAGACTAAGAGATACCAAATTCTTGGTCATCTCAGGGAACATGTCTTACATCCTTCAATGTACAAAATTTACCATCCTCTGCCCTTAACTTCACCGAGCCAATTCCCACAACTTTGCAAACCTGCTTTCATTGGCCATATAGATTTGACCACCATCTATCTCGCCATAAGTAGAAAACCACTCCTGCTTGGACAAATATGGTAGGATGCTCCAGAATCAAGTATCCACACATCATTGTGGTGTGTAGAATCTCCCGCAACTAGAACCAGATCCTCATCGATTGCTCAAGAGCCAAAGTTGCTGTGCTGCACTGCCTTCCTCGCTGCTTTCTTCTTCCTTGGACAATTGGACTTCCAATGTCCCCGCTCCTTACAATAATTACAGAGATATCGCAGACTTAGGACCTTTGGACACCGACTTCTTTTTTCTTTTCTCTCATCCATATCCTTTTCCACTATTGTCGCTAGCTACTAGCCCAAAGAAATTTGATCGTCATCTCTGCAGATGATCTGTCATTCCCACAGCAGCCTTGTGTCTAAGCTCCCTGGCATGTAAGGCAGACCTTACATCCTCTAAAGCTACTGTATCCTTTCCAACTATGAAAGACTGCACAAAGTTTTCATATGATGCCGGTAGTGACACCAACAGGATTAGGTCTGCATCTTCATCTTCAATTTTAACATCAATATTCCTTAAATCAAGCAATATTGTGTTCAGCTGGTCCAGATGTTCCCTCGGTGGACTCCCTTCATGCATCTTCAAACTGAACAACCTCTGTTTCAACAACAACTTGTTGGTCAGTGACTTGGTCATATACAAAGCTTTCAAGCTTCTTCCACAACTTGGTGTGGTGTCTTCCTCAAAGAACCTCGGTGATAACATCATCGATAAGCACAACATGATGGTTGAATGTGCTTTCTCTTCCAGGCGGCATAATCTGGCCGCACTTGTATTTGGTTTGTCGATAAAGGATTCCACAAACCTGCTTTGTTTCAACAATTACGCGATCTTGATTTGCCACGCACCAAAACTGCTCCTTCCTCAAATTTATCGATTTTTGCGTTTCATCGCGACATCTTTTCTTGCTAAAGATCACAACTTTATCACGATCCTATCACCTTGTCAAGGCCTTGGTGAAGATGAAGTTGATCGTGCATGATTGTTTTCTCGAGAACTGCTCTCGATACCACTTGTTATAAACGGATGGAGATAACTTCGGATGCAAGAAGCGAAAGCAAATCAAACATAAACAATCAAAGGAGAAAACAGAAACAAGAAGAACACAGATTTAACGTGGAAAACCCTCTCGAGGGAGATGTAAAACCACGGGCGTAAAAGAGATATTTTATTATGCACCGAAATTTACTGATTTCAACACACCCGCATAATGTGACAACAATTGTATTTATAGGCACAAATCCCTAAACCCTAGCCGCCAGAATCTTTGTCTGATGCACCATAAATACCCCTACACGTGTCCTCCTTTTAATGACACTGCATACCGGTGACACATAACGTAATTAGCGATTTGGGACCTCACAGATTCGAGTACTCGGCAGACTATCACCTGGCCGATAGTCACCTGGCGACGAAGCTCGAGAGACTCCACCCTACCGATGCACGTAAACGAATACACTTCTCAGCTGACCATCACTCAGCTGAGTCTTCAGATTGGTTCCACCAAAATGTAGAGTTTAAGTCACTTTACTGACAAGTTACATCCCAGGTTTAGATAAAGGAAAATGTTTGGACTTTATTTTGACTCAAGCAGGTGCCATACTTGTACAAGGGGCATTAAGCAACATTTATAAGAATCCTCATTACCATAGCAATCCATATAATCCTTTTGTTGTTTTAACTAGCCCTATTGAAACTATTCTTTGTACCGATTCATTTCAAAGCATGTACCGTCATATGCTTTTTGTGGCCTTCTTATGAGGGTAGAGGTCCTAAGGTTGGGTGCCGCGCGCATTTGCCTCCGGTATTCTCCGAGCCATTCGATTCCTACAACTCAACTGGAAACACCTTTCCCATGATATCTGATACAACACAAGCCCGGTCAACATAGCAAGCCCGGTCAACACAGCAAATTGAACTTGGAGATCAAGTTTGGACAATAACTTGAAACGGAATATTCAAAGAATATTCCCAGAATATTCCACAGAATATTCTTTGTCAACAGAATATTCCACGGAATATTCCATGGCTGACTAATACCAAGTCAACTGTATGAAATGTTTAAATAGGCATAATGCACATACACAGAACTTGAGTTGTTGAATAAGAAATATTCCTTTTTCATCTTTATTTGCGTTTCCACATGGTATCAGAGCGGATTGCTCGATCCTGATATTGTTCTTTATTCCTTTTTTGTCTTGCATCCATGGCACAACCAAATCAGTTGCAAATTGTCCAGCTGAATCCTTATTACCTGCATCCAAATGAAAATCCATCATTAGTGTTAGTTCAACCACCCTTGAACGGAAGCAATTATCATGCATGGGCAAGATCAATGCTTATGACACTCCTTTCTAAGAACAAACTTGCTTTTATCGATGGAAATCTGCAAGCACCTCAAGCAGATGATGCTGAACATCATGCCTGGGAACAATGTAACAGCATGGTGGTGTCCTGTATCCTAAATTATGTATCTGGTTCAATAGCACACAGTGTAATGTGGTTCAATTCAGCAAGAGAAATATGGATAGATCTACAAGAGAGGTTTCTCATGGTGATCATTTCAGGCTCTCAGATTTACTAGAAGAGGTAAATTCTGTGAAGCAAAACGATTTATCTGTTACTGATTATTACACCAAACTGAAAATTCTATGGGAAGAACTATTAATAATCAGACCATATCCTACTTGCACTTGCAATCCTGTGTGCAACTGTGGTGCTGTGAGAATCTATAGAGATTACTTCGAATCAGAATGTGCTATCAGGTTTTTGAAAGGTTTAACTGATAATTTTGCTCCTGTGAAAGCACAAGTAATGCTGATGCATCCCTTACCTCCAATCAATCAAGTTTTTGGCATGGCAGTCAAACATGAGAGGCAATTGAGTTATTGTTTGGGACATCATGATAGAATTGATAATCCTGTTATGGCAGCTCAAAGAAGCAATGGATATGGTCAATCTGGTAATCAACTTGGTCAGAATAATATTCCTAGTGGAAGTGTGCAATATCCAAAAAGACCTATGTCCAGTAACAGAAACTTTCAGTGCACTTTCTGTGGTAGACAAGGACACACTGAAGACAGATGCTATCATAAGCATGGTTTTCCCCCAGGAGGGAGGGGAAGAGGCAGAAATAACTTTGGAGCTGGCAGAGGAAGAGATAGAATTGCAGCAAACCAGGTAAATGCTGAAGAAAGTACCATGTCAGAACCTGGCAATCAGTTTGTTGCAAGTATGTTCACACAGGAACAGTTGGAAGAGCTAAGAAGTCTCCTATATGTACCTACTTTTGGAAATCGGGATCGAGATCGAACATCCGTAAACAATTTCTTTGAATTAAGTGCTAATTTTGGATCCCCTGCTGCTGGTAAGTTTGTGCATTCTAAGTCACATCAATGAATTATAGACTCAGGTGCATCAGATCATATAATATGTACTCTTGATCTATTCTCATCCTATACACCTATCTCGCATATCAATGTTACCCTTCCCAATGGAAGCAAAACTATTGCAACACACAAAGGCACTGTCCAACTCACACCTGATCTCAAAATATGTGATGTTTTGTGATCGGACTTTTCTAGGTGTCCAATCTAACCGGCAGTGTACCGGGTCAATTGTAGTCTAGTAAGCGGTCAAGGTCGTATCCACGAGGATTGTGAGGTTGAACACCGAAAAGCTATTATTATTTTGATCTAAGTCGCAATAATACATGAAGGTAATTGTATCCAAAAATCTACTTCTACAAAGGGTGATAAAATATAAAAAGCCTAACCAAGACAATGCGTAGACTAGAAAATCTCTCGTAGCATCATGGGAATGATTTCCTACCTTCCTACCATTCGTGTTCAAAAGTATGAAACGGTGCATTCCTAAGCAAGCAATTCCCCCTCATACGAGTGTATGGAATTACTCTCTACCTCCTCCTTGGTTTAGGTGTCCAAAACCTAATGACTTGGTATGCTACGCACGTGAATGCAATGGCAGTGCCAACTATCCCCGGATAAGAAATCGAATGCCTCAAAGAGGTCGATTTTACCTTCCGGTTCACCTACCCTCATCCCACGTTTAACATCTCTGTTCGGTATCCGTTAAACGTGTAAAATGCTAACATTAGGCAATTACTCTAATGCAAGCAACAATATAATACAAGTAGGCAAAGCTCCACAACAATCAAAACTAACAACATAACCGATCATTCCCAATCAATCACGAGAGGACAAGCTAATACTACAACATAATATTGGCTAGTTACCCTAGCCGCTTATAACTACAAACATTAACATGTCAAAATTAACATTCATAATCATAAGAACACTTGAATCAAAATAAAGATTAAGAGTTACCAATTACAAGCAAGAACTCGGAATTGGTGTTCTTCATCCAAGCTTCCAAAACCTCCAATGGAGTCAACACACTAATGTATTTTTAACTCCAAGCAAAGGAGTAGAAGTTAGCTAAGAACCCTTAATTATTACAATCAAAATCAAGAGTTAATTCTACTTAGAATTCGTCTAGGAGAGCCCATGGAAGGTGGAGGTGCCTTCAAGGAGAGTGGAGGTGAGGAAGATGAAGTTGGGGGCTCCCCAACTTCGGTAAAATTCGATCCAAAATTAGGTTTATTTGGCTGAAAACGGCTTCTGTGACGTGTTGGCGCGCGTCACTAAAGTCTGGCGTGCGTCACGAAAAGATCTGAAACTCTCTGAATAGCTACAGTGACGTTGGCGCGCGCCACGATTTCACAGCATCTCAGAAAAATCACCATAACTTGAGTTGTAGAGCTCCGATTGATATGATTCAAAATGCGTTGGAAAACACGTTTCTTTATCTACAACTCTCATTCAGAAGTATTCCCCAGAAAATGCCTCTAAGATGGATCAAATGTCCGTTGAAGATAGGCTACGGTAGAAACACTAAGGACAATTGATCCGTTTGACTTTGATAGCTTCCGGCACACTCTCCTAGCCCTCAAAAGACGTGTTATTCTCACACGTGGTGTCACTCGGGGTCTTGGATAACCTATAATCCTGTAATAAATCACCAAAATACCAAGAGTAAACCCGACACGACGCTCCGGTTACTATAACCGGTACAAAACTAATCAAAACACGATATTTTATATAATAATTACTATCTACACAATTGGATGAAACAAAGCAAATAACGACTCAAATTGATACGAGAACATCAATAAATGCATGAGAAATGGGGATAAAACATCGTGAAATGCATCAACTAGTTGACTCACATCATTTTGTATATTCCATCATTTAGACACAACTTACTGTCCCTAGCAAGCTATTAATCCATCATAATATTACAGTGACATTTCACTCTAACCTGTGTTTAATTCACGATCTTATGACCAAGAAGAGGATTGGATCAGCTAGACATTTCTATGGGCTATACTACTTAAGTGTTCCTGACCACCACAATCAATCAAAATCCGAGGCTACCTCCACTCAAATAAATTCTGCTTCACCTTCCAGTAGGCCAGATGCTCTTATTTGGCATCTTAGATTAGGGCACATGTCCAATAAAGTAGTATGTGATGTGAAGATTATTGACCCTGATGTTTGTTCTTTTGAAATAAATAAATGCACTGTATGTTACCTTGCCAAGCAAAGAAAGCTATCTTTTCCTTTAAGTAATTCTATGGCCGTTGCTCCTTTTGATCTTATACATATTGACATTTGGGGACCTTAAAAAAAGGGAACTGTCTATCATGAGCATTATTTCCTAACCATAGTAGATGATTACACTAGTTACACTTGGGTATTCCTCCTTAAAACCAAGTCACAGCCCAGTGCCACAGTCAAATACTTTTGTGCTTTTGTCAAAAATCAGTTTGAAAAACAAATCAAAGTCATTAGGTCAAACAATGGCCTGGAATTCAAATTACCAGAATTCTATAACACATATGTCATCACTCACCAAACATCATGTGTACACACCCCTGATCAAAATGGAATCGTTGAAAGAAAGCACCAACATATCCTTAATGTGGCTAGAGCCCTAAAAATTCAATCTAATATACATATACATTACTGGGGATTTTGTGTGCAGCATGCAGTAAATCTCATCAATCTTACACCCTCACCCAAATTGCAACATCAAACTTCTTTTCAGAAACTCTACCTAAAACCTCCAGTGTATTCAAACCTTAGGGTTTTCGGTTGTTTGGCCTTTGCCACAAATCCTAGTGTACACAGAACCAAATTGGACAACAGGGGAATGCCTTGTGTTTTTTTGGGATATCCACCCAATGTCAAAGGTTACCTACTTCTCAATTTAGCCAATCAAATCATCTTTATCTCCAGAAATGTTTCTTTCCATGAAACCATCTTTCCATTTACTCTCAAAGCTGCTACACATTCACATGATCTCTCTTACTCCCTTCCATTGCCTATTAGTGACAACCATCTTCCTTTCAATCTTCAAAACACTAACTCCACAGAGCCTACAACACCTCCATCCAATCATGGCTCATCACCTACACATACTACTTCTAACTCTCACCCCACCACTACTCCATCTTTCACCTCTTCCCCTGTCCCAACTAACCTTAACACACAAGATTCAGTCACTCCTCCCACCAATTCCACACCCACAATCACTCCTCACTCTTCACCTGAATCTCTCAATCACACCATATATCAAAATAATGTGCTCATTAGACAATCTATTAGGGACAAGAGAATGCCTAAATACCTTCAAGATTATGTCTGCCACCATGTCTCAACCACCACATCCACAAAATATCATATTCAAGAGTATATATCTTATGATTCACTTGCACCTGACTATAAGAAACTTTCTTTGAGTGTGAATGTCACAGGTGAACCAGTCAGTTATCAACAAGCTATCAAAGATGTCAGATGGAGAGATGCAATGACTGCTGAAATTGAAGCTCTGCAACACAACAACACATGGGACATTGTCTCTCTTCCTAAGGGCAAAAGACCTATTGGGTGCAGGTGGGTCTATAAGGTCAAATACCTGCCAGATAGAACTGTGGAAAGGTTCAATGCACGCCAAGTGGCAAAGGGGTACACTCAACAGTTAGGGATAGATTATCATGACACCTATGTTCCAATTACAAAGCTTACAACAGTTAGAGTCATTATTGTTGTGGCAGCTGCAGCACATTGGCACTTGGAACAATTAGACATCAACAATGCCTATCTCTATGGGGACTTACCAGAAGAAGTCTACATGAAAGTCCCCCCAGAATATGACACTCCTACTCCAAATGCAGTTTGTAAGCTCAAGAAATCTCTATACGAGCTCAAACAAGCAGGACGACAATGGAATGCTCGACTTACATCCTATCTCATCACTCTGAATTTCAAACAATCCAAGAGCAACTACAGTCTTTTTACTAAAGGTTCCCATGATCAGTTCATTGCTCTACTAGTCTACATGGACGACATCATTCTCACTGGCCCCAATTTGGAGTTAAAATACAGGAGGTTAAAGTGTGTCTGGGTAGGGAATTCAAAATTAAAGACTTGGGACGGCTACACTATTTTCTAGGGGTGGATGTAGCAAGAGGAAAGAAAGGCATTACCTTGTCTCAACGCAAGTATGTTCTTGATCTTCTATCAGAATATGGCCTCCTTGCTTGTAAGCCTGCCACAACACCCATGGTCACCAGCGTGAGATTAGCAAAATCGGATTCTCCTCATTTACCCGACAATAGCAAATATCGGAGTTTGATCGGCAAATTGATTTACTTGACTTTCACCTAGCCGGATATCAATCTAGCTGTGCAACAGCTCTCACAATTCCTTTGAATGCCTCACTGAAAATCACCAACAAGAGGCTTTCCGACTTCTACGCTTCCTTAAAGCTGCTCCCGGTCAAGGGTTATTGTACCCAGCAGAACTCATTACTCGTCACCGGATTCTGCCTATATAGCACCATCTTTCCTCCATTTATAGGCATATTTGGACTCTGATTGGGCCGGATGCCCTGATACTCGTCGCTCCATCACCGGTTGGTGCATTTTTCTGGGCCAGTCCTTAATTTCCTGGAGAGCAAAAAAGCAAAGCACGGTATCCCGAAGTTCGGCGGAGGCGGAATACCGAGTCCTTGCTGCCACTTCTTGTGAATTACAGTTGTTGGTCTACCTGCTATCTGACCTTGGCATCAAACCTAATCTTCCAATCCCACTATTTTGTGACAATACCAGCGCGTGCTACATTGTTGAAAACCCCGTGTTTCACGAGCGCACTAAACACATCGAACTCGAATGTCACTACATCCAGGACAAATTTCAAGCTGGTCTGCTCGTCCCAAAATCCCTACTGACCAACAATTGCCGGACATTTTTACTAAACCGCTTGATGCACCTCGTTTCACCGACTTACGAATCAACTTGGGGTTTACTCTATTTACTCCCAGTCTAGCTTGCGGGGGGTGATACAACACAAGCCCGGTCAACATAGCAAATTGAACTTGGAGATCAAGTTTGGACAATAACTTGAAACGGAATATTCAAAGAATATTCCCAGAATATTCCACAGAATATTCTTTGTCAATAGAATATTCACGGAATATTCCATGGCTGACTAATACCAAGTCAACTGTATGAAATGTATAAATATGCATAATGTACATACACAGAACTTGAGTTGTTGAATAATAAATATTCATTTTTCATCTTTATTTGCGTTTCCACAATATCAAAACTGGGACCTTAAGCCGGATGATGGTCATTTACCCTTCAGTCAGAGATCGCATGTCGAGAAATTTCTGCAAGCCGAATCCCGAGCTTGCAGAGTTGATAAAGAAAGAATGTGAAAGCGAAAACTGGGAGAAGATTATACCAAGAATTTGGCCACATACTAAGTACATTAAGTGTGTTGTTACCGGCACTATGTCTCAATACATACCGTCTCTAGATTATTACAGTGGCGGGCTACCGCTTGCATGTACCGGTTACTCGTCCTCTGAATGTCATTTTGGGCTTAATCTGAAGCCATTGTCCAAGCCTTCGGAAATATCGTACACAATCATGCCAAATATGGGCTACTTTGAGTTCATCCCTTACGACGACAATGACTCTTTTGAATATCGGCCTTCCCTTGTCGATCGGTAAAGAATACGAGATCGTGGTCACAACATATGCCGGTCTTTACCGCGCTACCGTATGGGTGACATCCTACAGGTATATATTATGTTAATTACTTATAATTCAATTATCTATACCAATTTGGGTTTTGGAAGACATTACTAACCTCACATGCATGCACTTAAACTATTTCAGGTGACCGGTTTTCATAATGCGACACCAGAGCTTAAATTTGTGAAGAGAAAGGATGAGGTATTGAGCAGTGATGTAGATAAGACCTCTGAAGTTGAACTCCAAAAAGGCATCGATAATGCATCGGCTCTGTTGCGGCCATACGACATTGAAGTGCTGGACTACACAAGCTATGCTGATATCAAGACAATCCCAGGACACTGTGTCATTTATTGGGAGTTGTTAGTAAAAAAAGGATGCACGTAACGAGCAGAAACTGAGCCAAAATGTATTGTTGAATGAATATTGCCTGGCTATTGAAGAGTCGTTGAATTGGTTATATAGACAAAGGAGAGGGGAGAAAAACACCATAGGACCACTTGAAATAAGGGTTTTGAAAAATGGAACATTTGAAGAGTTGATGGAATATGCAATTTCTAGGGGTGCTTTCATCAGCCACTACAAGGTTCCAAGATGTGTTAGCTTTTCACCTATCATAAAACTATTAGATTCTAAAGTGGTCTCTATGCATTTTAGCCCATCTGAGCACACCGCAGCCCTCACAACTTCTGATATTCATTCATTTAAATGATCAGGCACATGCCTCCATCAGAGCCAAGCTAAAGATGGATTTTATTATTGGTCTAGCAGTCTTCTTTTCACCTTTTTCGTCAATAAAGCTTCCTACACCACATGGCACAGTCGTTGTGGTCATCCCTCTTTTCGTATTATTCAGCACTTAGTTAAGAATAAATATTTTGAATTATATAGTGTTGATTTAAACCCTCGTTATGTATGTTTTCGTAATAAAAGTCATGGGTTATCTTTTGGTGATTCCACTTTACAGTTTTCTCATCCTCTTGATGTCATTTATTTTTATGTATGGACTGCTCCAATTTATTTTGTTGAAGGTTACAAATACTACATTCTTTTTTTGATCACTTTATGAGTTATTTATGGCATTATCCCTTGTCTCGAAACCTGATGTTTCCACTGTGTTTGAAAAATCTGTTTTGTATGTTCAGAACTTTTTCACCACCAATATTAATATTATGTACTCCGATAATGGCACAAAATATATTTCCCTTCGTCCCTTACTATCTACTCATGGTATCACTCATCTCACCACCCCTCCCCACACCCTCAACACAATGGTTTGTCAGAACTCCGTCACCTTCACATTGTTGAAACTGCCCTCACGCTCCTTCAACATGCCTCTATTCCCTTCACATATTGGTCATATTCCGTCAATACGGATACCTACCTAATTAATCGCATGCCTACTACCACTTTAGACAAGGTCTCCCCGTATGCAAAACTTTTTTTTTCTAAATGCCATAGTTACTCCAAACTCTGGGTCTTTGGGTGTCCTTGTTATCCTTGGCTTAAACCTTACACTAGTCACAAGCTTGAATCCAATTCCGCTCCCTGTGTCTTCCTAGCTTACTCCCTCACTCAAAGTGCGTATCTGTGCTATGATCTTGCTAGCCATCGTCTCAATGTGTCTCGAGATGTTCGCTTTGTGGAAGAGATCTTTCCTTTCACCTCTCATACCTCCCCTGACCCATCTTCTATCACCCCTGACCAATTTTTTCCTCTCCTCTGATCCTAGCTTAACCTATCACCCTGACACTTCTCATCCCCAACCCGACCCTGATCATCTTCTAACCGATCATATCCCCCCTCCCAATCCGACCCACCCTTCCCACCTTTTACACCCTCTTCCTCCTCCTCCAACTCTCCTCCCATTGAATCCTCTCCTTCTCCTCATCCTATGGTCACACGTGCTCATAATAACATTTAAAAGCCTCAAACCCTACTCAACTTTACCGCTCATCTAGATTCTCAGTTCTCTGATACTGAACCCTGCACTTACGAACAGGCATTAAAGAGTTCATATTGGCATCAGGCTATGTCTGATGAGTTTGATGCGTTTGTTCATAATGGCACTTGTTCTATGGTTTCATATGATAGCTCCGTTAATCTAGTTGGCTGTAAGTGGGTCTATCAGATTAAGTGCAAGTTTGATGGCTCGATTGAGCGATATAAAGCTTGGTTGGTCGCCAAAGGCTTTCCACGGCGTCCGGGCGTTGATGTTTTTGAGAAATTCAGTCCAGTGTGTTAGGAAATCTACGCAGGAACGCAGCGGAATTTAAAATTTTATTTCCTTTTAACCAGGATCGACTTCGTTTAAGCAATAAACAAACAAGTAGTAGACGGTGGTTACCTTGGTTGATCTAAAAGATCGACGCTTTGACCGTCTAAGGAGAGTAGTTCTGCATAGAGCCGCCCAAGTGTTCGGCCTCTACCGCTAGTCCACACGAATAGCCCGCCGGAATCCCATCATGGATTGCTATTGGAAAACTCCGGTTGCTAGACTGGCATTTTTCCCTCTCTCCAACTCTCTATAGGATGCTCTCTATTTTACACAAGAACTATTAGTTCTTGGAATTGTGTTGTACAAAAGAGCTTGACACGCACCTCTTATTTATAGTGTAGGGGCGCCCATCTAGGTGTGGAGGAGAAGAAACTCTTTTTCCAAATAAAATAAGGAAAATATAATTGATTGATTTATCTCATTTATTATAATATCTTTGATTAAATAAATCTAGGATATTGTCAATATCTTATATTGAATATTTCCAAGATATTGTCAATATCTTATATTGACTATATTTATCTTATTACTATAAATCAATTTACACATGTGTATATATCACATATATATTATTACACATATAAATCTATACATAAATATTTTGGACACAATCATATTTTGGACACAATCATGCACATGCATATTATATGCATCACACGCTGGAAGCAAAAATATGTAAATATTAATATATAATATTAATATATGGTAATACCATTAATTAAATTGCACAATCCAAGTGTATCTTATACACTCCTAAATTGCGCCATCTTTAGCCAAAGATTTGGCATCCGAAATATTCTTTAATTAATATAATATTATTAATATCTTGTATTTAATTTATTCATAATAAATAAATACCACCATATTAATTTACCACTATAACCTTTATAGTCGTGAGATAAAACTTTCCTTATTTGGTTATCATCTATAACCACATTTTAATCCGCCTAGATGTTCTTATGTGTGTGACCCGATAGACTTCCGAATATGTTGGCCGTAGACACAAAGTGCAAATTACGAAAATGCCCTTCATGCCTAACGATCACGGGATAGCGTCTTGCAACACACCGTGACCCTCAATCATCGGAAGAGTCAAATGCAATGACTACTACCTTTCATGTGAAACAGTTACTGTGTAACTTACAATCCTATCGCTGTAATAATATCCATACGGTCGTACGTCGAGGGTCAAACATTAACGACCGTATCTTATAATCTGGATATCACGCTCTCTCGATGTAACTCATTTACCTCCACTTTGCAAAGATTCACGAGAGCTAGACATTCCTTATAAGAAGGCCATTTCGGATATTCGATCCCAATCATAGGATACGCGATTCCCGGACGACCAAACATGTATACTCCGCATGCTTCAATATCATACCCAATCACTACCGCATGATCGCCCCGTGGCTAGGGGAAACCTCACTAGTGTCAAAGCATGACAATCCACACCATGATGCCATGAAGACTCCGGTCTTAAGGATAATTACACAACCGCCACATAGTGTGACACTTAATGTAAGTGGGTCAGTCTAACGTACGCATTCTCTAATACACGTCCACGTACAGTCCAAGTGTCTCTACACTTTGATAGACGAGATCTATCCCTCCCCTTAAAGACATAAGACATCCAATACGTGCTAGTCTGTTTATACTATCAATGTCCTGTTTAATAGTACATCAGCCTAGAGACATTTAAGTATCAAACTTGTTAAAGTGATTAGAGATCTCATCAACCATAATCGCCTATCATGGTTTCTCTATCACAGTATAATACTAAGGACGTTATCATATAACAATTCATAATTGGTTCTTTAAAAGAACACATATATGATAACCGAAAAGCCATTTAATCTATGTATAAGCATAAAGAAATAGTAGAAATGATCCGACCCAGTCGGATCCGGTCCAACCCGATTGGGTTTAGGACACTATTTCAACGATCTCCCACTTGGCCTAAAACCAAGCACTCGCACACACAAGACCAAGTTGAAACACAAGAATCTCTTGCAATACTCGCAACCAGCCCTAGCCATAAACGGATCGCTATCCTTGGGGACTCAGACTATCTTCATATCATGTTCCAAATGACCAAGTCAAAGGAACCGCCTCAACACACACATGAATCTCCGACGAGACCCTGGTCTTTGCTTCAAGTAATGAATCCACTTACTATATCAGTTATATAGAAAAGGTGGAAAAACCGCACAAGGTTTAGAAATGAACCTTCTAGATCCATGTACTGCTCCCACTGTGCCTCTAAGGCACTACCGTGTTTTGGCCTAGTTGTAGAATTTACAGTGACCCATAGGCTAGAACATTTCCAGATCACTGTATCACTTAATCAAAGTGACTGCAAACCCAGACTATAGCTCCCACTCACCTTCGTAAGACTTAGGATACACGTCTATATATCTATACTTATCCGATTCCAAGTTTCGATAAACTAGGAACTCTTCCTTAACTTTCTTAAGGATATTCTCGACATTCACCAGATTTACTTTCATACTTGCTCATGACTATTCATGGACTATGAACATCCGGCATTACCTTTATGATGGTTCCTATCGCAGTAGCGAAGGAAACCTTCCATAGGCATCATCTTTCACCTTATCTTTAGGACTAACGTCCTAACATAGATAGATCTTGAGAACACCGGCTAGTAGTATCTCCTTTCGTGATCTATGCTAAACTCTTTTAGCATCACATCTATATAGGTAAAAAATAATCTAACAACAGTTAAATATATCGCTATAGATTCTTATTTCTAAAATAAGATTTTCTAATCCAAGTGCTTTCGTAAAGACCTTGAATTACCAAACATTAATTGACTGTGACATGGGGTGATAATTCCCGAGAGAGATATCCAATACCGTACTCAAAAATTGTATCCATCTTGCACATTGGCATATCCTTCTTTTGACTAAATCAAAATCCTTTGATTGTCAAACAAAGAAATTGTCTAGAGAAACTTGTTTGAGTCCATAAATAGATCTCGTGGGCTTACATATCATGTTATCGTCTATGAACACTGAGCTGTCTGCCCAACGTCTTCAATACTATCATATAGTCATGATATGAAGTTACAACAAGCATAGTCTGAATAGAACTGGGCTCAGCCTTACAGGGACATTCCCTCTAGGTAAGACAGACTAGGTTCATAACCTGGTTGTCACTGATGGAATCTAATTCAGATATTATGGCTCCTGGCCATATCTCTCAATCTTGTCTCTCAAACATTCATTCATAAGTCGTGAGATATTCATTCTTCAAGATGAACATGCCAGCACCTTTTTTCGTGCTTGAGGTTATCCACGCACTTACTGAGAACTTTTGTGTGCACTTTGCGTTGTTCTACACCTCATCGCTATGCGACGTCTGCTCATGTTCTAATGGTTGAATATATCTTTGTGGTGCTCAAACTCTTTTTGAGATCTAATTTACTCCCACTGTTTCTTTTGGAAGAAACACTTTCTTTAGAAGACAGCATGTTTGGAGACAAACATTTTGCTCCGCGGACAAGTAAATAATATCCAGCGTACTTGCTAAGATATTTCACAAAGTTGCATTTGTCATACTAGGCTCCAAGCCTTTCTGACTTTGCCAATGACAACTTCAAATTATCGGTTAAGATAGATTCGACATTATCCTCTTCCATATCTAATATGGAATTTATTCAACCTTTATTCTTTGGAACTCAGTTAAGTATAAGGGCACTATCTCGAAACGGGTAAGGGATACTTCCCATGGCTTGCGTCACACATTTATCATATAAAGTGTTGTTTCCATTTTAGGAACACAATCTAATTGCATAACTCAAAAATGGTATCCTTCAAGGGAGAATCTTATTCCTTTCTGCATTTACTTTAAAACACCCTTCAGGCATTAATTACTTCAATCCAATTGAAGATTAATTCCTAAGTAGCTCGTCAATCTCATATTCGTATTAGCTCGAACTTTTCGGGCTTTCCGAACTGTTGTACTTCAATAAGTACATTCAACTATTTCTAAAAATAGTCATAGAGATTACCAAACAATTATTTGTGGCATTAATTGTCATAAGCCAACAAACATCGGTATGTTTAGGCTTTAGACAATTTTTCTAGATTTTATAACCTTTTCATAAAAGGGTATTTTAGTCATCTTTAGATAAGATATGTATCACCCACATGATTCATAATCACACGGTTCAGACATCATTTAATTGACATTTTATTATACGTTTCTCTTCCAGAGAGTCGACATCTAGAACAACTACAAATATCAAGGATAACAGCCATTCAAATATTTAGTTGAGATCTCATCACATATATCAACTATATAGTGACATCAATCTAGTATGTTAGATTCAGTGACCTTCCAACTTTATCGGAATAACATTTATTCTTTACAATTGAATATGTCTAATAAATCCTAACAAATAACTGAAAGTATGTTCTTCATAAGAACCGGAACATAATAACATTTATTTAGTTCCCTTATCAGTTTACTAGATCCAGAATATGGCAAGTGTTACAACGTTTGCTTCACCTTCCATATCTGCATTTAATCTATCTAATTTAATCACACTCGCAAGATATTATATATCTAAGAGTCGATTTTGAACTTAGATAGATTTATCTCAACTCACTTGCTTAGAATAGAAACTTCAATAAGTTCTCTATTTAAGCACATGCCCTAACTTTCCTTTTCAATCCTTCAAGCACTTGTAAATATTTCTTAGTGTAGTCTTCATAAGACTTAAGAAAAATCACAAGAGCTATGTCTTTGATTTCCTTTCATAAAGAAAATCTAAAGTTTATTAAATAGTTTATTTAACCTTTTGAATCGTATTCAAAACATTGACTATCTAATTAACCTCTAAGCAGTGATAGAATTAAGTCGATACTTAAATCTTACAATTTTGAAAACAACCTTTCCAAAATTAGATGTGGTCATTCTTATCCAACGTTTGAATTAATTGTCATCGTATGACTGAATGATCATATTGGATCGTATCCAATGTCATGAGCTACCGTTTTTCATTAATAATTAAAGCCTTGGAGTACTGCATCAAATATGTAGTCTCCTTGTCTCTAACTACTATAACGGGATTGCTCGTGTCATTGCTTATTTTAAAAGGATTAAAATTACTTAACCATATTTTAGAACGTTTCTCAAAAGGTAACAATCATAATTTGGTTTTACTAATCGAGAATAAAACATAAATATAAAGTTTGCTAAAACTACAACATAAAAATGAAAATAAAAGAGTGTTGTTGTTTATGCATGCAAAATCAAAAATGGTCTTTTGGTTTATGATTTTGCTCCCACTAGTCAACTACTCCCAATTGACTTTGAAGAATTATTAATTTCTTTAGTGGACAAGATCCCACTAAACTACCGCAACACCCGCTTTGGCTGGTGGGCCGAAAATAGTCTAATAGGTAGACAACATACCTTTGTCAATCGTATCATATACGACTCTTGTTGTTTGACTAGTCAACTCTTTGACAAATTTTCATCTTATGAAATAGTCAAACCCTTGCCTCTAAAATCCAAACGACCCCGCTTTGGCTGGTGGCCGAAAGAATTCTTAGTCAAGTCATAACCCCAATATTCGTGAGATCTCATACGATCATATCTCGATAACGACGATATACCCGAGGTAGGTCAACCCCCTGCTTTGGCTGATGAGTTGGATCCGAACAAGGGCTCTTCACCGTCATTATAATATGGGGAGGCAATTTCAACTTGATTCTTTTGAGGTGGAAGTATTTATGTAAATTAATTCACTTAATTAATTTTAATTATGGTCTCATCAAATATATCTATCTCTATAGACATACATCCTACACATTCATCTAGATCGTGCCTAGTCATGCATCTATCGTATCATATAAAATAAATACAAGCACAATATAAATAAATGCGTAAAGTAACCGGTATGATCATGGACCTTTTCTAGGTGCGGTTTCGAATACAAACTGACGAAACCGCGGGTCACAATCTAAGGGTAGCTGCAACCGATAATAGGATCTTCAATGCTCCATTCTCCAATGGGATCTTTATTTTCGTCTTTCTTTGGTATCCATCTTCCGCTCCATTCTTGTTACATTTAATTCTATCTAATAAAATTAAGACACCCGCCGAACACGGGGGGAGCCAATGGGGATGGGATAAATGCAGAAAATAAACTAGGTCACATTCTTCATAACGGCCTAGGACAATTTTTAAACCAACAGAAAAATAAAATCATTCACATCTATCCTATCGGTCGAGTCCATGATCAATCGGGGTCCATATAATCATATTATATCTACTATATCTAATCCATACAATAAAATCTAATGAAAAAGATAAAATTAAAATTTAACTACTTGCGTCTTAATTAATCAATTAACATTTGATCTATTAAATAATTTTATCCAATCAATTAACTAATTAACATTTAATTAATTAAATGATTTTAATCGAAATAAAATTAACGATTAATTTTAAACGATTTTAATTTTAATTTTAATAAATTAAAACTATTCCAAAAATAAATCAAAATTAAAATTATGTCTCTTTTGTTTCTTTCCTTTTGATTCGTAATCAAAATGGATGCCTTTGGTTTCCTAAACCAAAAGGCATCTTCCTAAACCAAATTTGGTTTAGGCCTGACCACTTTCCAAAATCAAGATTTTGGAAGTGGCCTAGGCCTAAGCCTTTTACAAATCAAATATTTGAAAATGGCCTAGGTCTATTCCAAATCAAACATTTGGAAAGGCCAAATAATTTTGTTTTAGGCCTGGCCACTTTCCAAAATCAAAATTTTGGATGTGGCCTAGGCCTATGCTTTTTCCCAAATCAAATATTTGGAAAGGGCCTAGGCCTATTCCAAATAAAGTTTGGAAATGCCATTATTATTTTAATGCCATGTGGCATCCGAATGGCCCAAACTATTTGAACCATTGGTTAGCCATATGACACAACTAAACAAAAGAGGAATTACCAATCACAACTATGAACCATATTGAATCATAAAATACACAAAACAAAAATTTGAGATCTCGCCAAAGATTGACTATCAACCGATTGCCGGCGGCTTGCTTGCCCTTCTGCCGCCCCGCCGCGTGGTGGTGCCGCCGCCAGTCGGCCGAGCACCACCCAATCTCGTTTTTTTTTTCTTTTCATGTATTACTTTTGCGAATAAAAAATCTTTCATCTTTAAATTTTGTGATTTAAACGATAAAATGAACTATGCATTATAACATGCTTATTGCTTAAGCTCGAAGCTCGCTCTGATTCCACTGTTAGGAAATCTACGCGGGAACGCAGCGGAATTTAAAATTTTATTTCCTTTTAACCAGGATCGACTTCGTTTAAGCAATAAACAAACAAGTAGAAGACGGTGGTTACCCTGGTTGATCTAAAATATCGACGCTTTGACCGTCTAAGGAGACTAGTTCTGCATAGAGCCGCCCAAGTGTTCGGCCTCTACCGCTAGTCCACATGAACAGCTCGCCGGAATCCCATCATGGATTGCTATTGGAAAACTCCGGTTGCTAGACCGGCCTTTTTCCCTCTCTCCAACTCTCTATAGGATGCTCTCTATTTTACACAAGAACTATTAGTTCTTGGAATTGTGTTGTACAAAAGAGCTTGACACCCACCTCTTATTTATAGTGTAGGGGGGCGCCCCATCTAGGTGTGGAGGAGAAGAAAACCTTTTTCCAAATAAAATAAGGAAAATATAATTGATTGATTTATCTCATTTATTATAATATCTTTTATTAAATAAATCTAGGATATTGTCAATATCTTATATTGAATATTTTCAAGATATTGTCAATATCTTATATTGACTCTACTTATCTTATTACCATAAATCAATTTAAACATGGTTATATATCACATATATATTATTACACATATAAATCTATACATAAATATTTTGGACACAATCATGCACATGCATATTATATGCATCACACGCTGGAAGCAAAAATATGTAAATATTAATATATAATATTAATATATGGTAATACCATTACTTAAATTGCACAATCCAAGTGTATCTTATACACACCAAAATTGCGCCACATTTAGCCAAAGATTTGGCATCCAAAATATTCTTTATTTAATATAATATTATTAATATCTTGTATTTAATTTATTCATAATAAATAAATACCACCATATTAATTTACCACTATAACCTTTATAGTCGTGAGATAAAACTTTCCTTATTTGATTATCATCTATAACCACATTTTAATCCGGCTAGATGTTCTTATGTGTGTGACCCGATAGGCTTCCGAATATGTTGACCGTAGACACAAAGTGCAAATTACGAAAATGCCATTTATGCCTAACGATCACGGGATAGCGTCTAGCAACACACCGTGACCCCCAATCATCGGAAGAGTCAAATGCAATGACTACTACCTTTCATGTGAAACAGTTACCGTGTAACTTACAATCCTATCGTTGTAATAATATCCATATGGTCGTACGTCGAGTGTCAAACATTAACGAGCGTGTCTTATAATCTGGATATCACGCTCTCTCGAAGTAACTCATTTACCTCCACTTTGCAAAGATTCATGAGAGCTAGACATTCCTTATAATAAGGCCATTTCGGATATTCGATCCCAATCATAGGATACGCGATTCCCGGACGACCAAACATGTATACTCCACATGCTTCAATATCATACCCAATCACTACCGCATGATCGCCCCGTGGCTAGGGGAAACCTCAATAGTGTCAAAGCATGACAATCCACACCGTGATGCCATGAAGACTCCGGTCTTAAGGATAATTACACAACCGCCACATAGTGTGACACTTAATGTAAGTGGGTCACCTAACATACGCATTCTCTAATACACGCCCACGCATACCCAAGTGTCTCTACACTTCGATAGATTTAGATCTATCCCCGCCTTAAAGACGTAAGACATCCAATACGTTCTAGTCTGTTTATACTATCAATGTCCTGTTTAATAGTACATCAGCCTAGAGACATTTAAGTATCAAACTTGTTAAAGTGATTAGAGATCTCATCAACCATAATCGCCTATAATGGTTTCTCTATCACAGTTTAATACTAAGGACGCTATCATATAACAATTCATAATTGGTTCTTTAAAAGAACACATATATGATAACCGAAAAGCCATTTAATCTATGTATAAGCATAGAGAAATAGTAGAAATGATCCGACCCGGTCGGATCCGGTCCAACCCTATTGGGTTTAGGACACTATTTCAACACAGTGGTCACGCCTACAATTGTTCGTTTGTTTCTTGGTTTTACAGTTTCTCTAGGTTGGACTATGCAGCAGCTGGATGTCAATAATTCTTGTCTACAGGGGTCTCTATCTGATGATGTTTATATGGCCCAGCCGCCTGGGTTTAAGGATTTGGATCACCCGCATCATTTCTGTAAGCTGCATAAAGCTATTTATGGCCTCAAGTAGCCCCCCGTGCTTGATACCAGGAGTTGATGTCGTTCATACTTACCCTTGGTTTCTTCAACTCCACTTCTAACTACTCCTTATTTATTTATTGTATGGATTCTATTACTACTGTTCTCCTTGTCTACGTGGATGATATTATTGTTACATGTATCTCTCTGGATCATATTCAGTTTGTTATTGCGCACCTCAGCTCATTGTACTCCGTCAAAGATCTTGGTGACTTGTCTTATTTTTTAGGGGTTGAGGTTACTCCCATCTCCTCTGGTATTCTGTTCACACAGACCAAGTATATCCAAGACCTGCTTTAGCGTACTCTTATGCAGCATGCTCATCCCGTGACCACTCCGTTACCCACTGATGCTTTTTCATCTCTCCATGCGGCTACTGAGCCGCTTACATACATTACCTCGTTTTGGCAGTTCTTGGCGCCCTCCAGTAATTATTGTTCACTCGCCCTGATATTTACTATGTTGTTAATAGGCTGATAAGTCCACAGTTGGTGGGTATATAGTGTATTTTTGATACATTTTGTGCGAAAAGATATTGCTCGGGTGGTTGTTTTGTTTATGCTTTTTAGGATCTATATGATGGAGTCATGATTTTGGATGTTTTGATGCATGTTGGAGTCATTTGGAGCAGTTTGGATGAAGTTGAAGTGAAGCAGTCAAGCTTGAAAAAGAAAACAGTGCTTGAAAGTGATCACATTGAAAATGATACTTTGAATCATACATTTATTCGCCCTGAATCATGCTCAATTGATTAGTGATAGTTGGAATATTGTACGAAATACTTGTCGATTGCTTAATGTTGGTTCCTTGGTTAGTGATTCTGCATCTTTATATTTTATCCCGATATTTGGTACTGTTTCATCTAATTTTATGTGATTTTCAGGAATACCATATTATGGGCTAAAGAGAGTTGGATCCGGATTAGAGAAAGAGACATTAGGCCGATGTCAGAAGAAGTGAGTACGGAGACTGCTAGGCCAGAAAAGAGGAAAAAAGCCCGGAGGCTGCGGAAACCCTAGTTGAAGCCGCGGAAACATGGACGACACGAATCAGAGGAGCCGTAATTTGTTTTAAGTCAGTTAGGTTATATCAACTAGGTCGGTTTACAGCTCTATATAATGATGTGCCAGTCTATTATACATTACATGAATATATACTTGCATACAAAAATCATATATTCAATTATATACTTTGATTTATTTTCTATGAAATAAGAGTTTGTATTTACTTTTAAGTTCGTTGCTTGGTTATCTCATCCAATCCATCAACTAGTTTGAGTTGATCAAGCTAGGTCGCCATTGATAAAGGTATGAAGCTTTGAATGTTTCTTCGTCTTTTTATCATGGTAGATTTAGTTACATTAACGTGTTGTAATTGATCTGCATGTCTAAACAAATCGTAATTAACTAGAGTAATCACAATAGAACGATGTAGATTTTAGAATTAGGAACCGCCGCCGCCGGTCCTGCGATGGTCTATATCGCACCCGCGACAACCTTAGGTCCCCTTAATCTTAAGATTCGGCGTAAGATACGTTGATCGACAGTTTTAATTCACGATAGGTTATATCTGACCAATCTGCTTATTGTATTCATAAATTAACATGAAGGACGATAAAGTGAAGTGTTAGTTTGGACATAGTTTGATCAATCCCTAGGAACGTGCGAGTCAATCCATGATATTGTTGAATAGGTGTCCTAAACCCAATCGGGTCGGACCGGATCCGACCGGGCCGGGTCGTTTACAGTCTAGTTAGTTCATGTAATAACTTTATTATGATTAATAAAAGCACTTTTGTTATTATAGATGTTGTTTATCTTTATGAACCAATTATGTTATTGTATATATAGTAACGTCCTTAGTATTAAATTGTGATAGAGAAACCATGATAGTGATTATGGTTCATAAGATCTCTAATCACTTAGAAGGTTTGATACTTAAATGTCTCTAGTCATATGTCCTGTCAAAGATGACATTGATAGTGTGATTAGACTAGCACTGTAACACCCCGTTCCCGGACACCAAGTCTTTATCTGGAAAAGGACGTTCGGCACGTATAAAATAAAATAAATTTCACTTTATACATAAGCATTTACTACGTCGTATCAAAATAAAGCAAACGGAAGCAAAAGACTCGGGTAATTTTTTCAAACATCCAAGAATAGAAAGATAGAAATGTAACATTTATTACATTGGGAAAACCAAACAAAATCCAAAACGTAGTAAAAACCTCAAAAGAAAACTAAAAGGAAGTTACAACGTTTCCCATACAAATCTACAAGTCTAGAGCATAAATAAAAATATATATAAATAAACTCTTCAACTTCGGCGTCCTTAAACGTCGTCATCGAAGTCCTCCTCGAACTCTAGATTTACATGTTCGTCTTCTCTCCCCCAAACACATAAATAAACATGCATTTGAGGTAAATACATTGTACATAGTAAGAAGTAAAAACGACAATTTAATTAAGGTTTACAATTAAAAGATTATTTTAGCGAGACCGACTCAATCTAGGGTTCACTTCATGCCCATCGACATGTCATGACTATACGTCTCGCTAAAATAATCTTTTAATTGTAAACCTTAATTAAATTGTCGCGGGATCTCCCCGGTATGCATATAGTTTGATGAATTTCCTCCACTACCCTTCAGCCTTTTGAGCCAGTAGCGTTGTTAACCTTTTATGAACATATCACATCGCCGATATGAAATAGTGCCTAACCGAGAATAAGTGACGTTTTAGCTTTTATTACACTTATGTAATTATTATCGTGTATTACTAGCCACCTAAGTGTTTTCAAAGCAAAGCTTACTTTATCAACTCTACTCCCTCACTTAGACAGCTAGACATTACAAGCTATCAAGTACACAGACATTGATGAACTCTAGTTCATCAAAGCACAAGCCCCTTCATGCCCTTCCAACGTTCCCGAACTTCAACTCCCTTTAAGAGTACGTCCGGTGCCGGAACCAAACGCATCAGAAACTCAATCGAGGCTTGTTCAAGTTTATTTAATGTTATTAGATCATATTATAACATTTACATCTTATTGAAAGGCTTAAACAACATTTATTTAAAAAACCGGGGGCGATGTGTGCGCATCCTTACGGAATGTGTGCACATTCCATGTCTAAAAACCTGTTGAAACTCTCTGTTCAAGCAATACGTGTGCATTGTTGTTGCTGTGAGCAACCTGTACAACTATGAACCACCAATGCGTGCGCATTCTGGTGAATGCGTGCGCATTCTGGTGAATGCGTGCGCATTCTGGTGAATGCGTGCGCATTGAACATGAAACTAAAAGACTCCTACAGCCTGAACCATGACTGCGTGCGCATTGCTTTGAATGCGTGCGCATTGATCTGAATGCGTGCATATTGTTCTGACAAAAACTAAAGCCTTGCAACCTGTAACAGGAATGCGTGCGCATTCAATGCAGAAAAACCCTAAAAAAATCTGATTTTAGACCCTTAACGATCTCTACTCGAATCCAAACATGTTGTACACGAATTATGTCAGAAAAACAACTTAAAAACACAACTCTCTCAGGTCCAAACATCCCTTAGTCCATAAACAAAGTCTAGGTAAAACCTTGATATGAAAACGCTTCAAGAACATGATCTAACTACTCTAAACCATAATTAGATTGTAGGAAGAGCTTCTTACCTTTTAGCAAGCTAATCCCAATCCAAGAACTCAGAAAACCTGCAGCAAAACTTGATCCTTTTCTGCAGAAACCTATGTGATCAATCCATAAATAAATTAGATACGATCACACGCTTCTATAATAATGAAACTACGAATTTACGAGTTTAGAACATTTAAACTCAAGAATAAACTAGGACTCAAAACATACCTTAAGAAAACTCCAACTTTCTGGTGCTGAATCGACGCTCTCTTCACGACGATTCCGTTGCTCTACTCTGATCTGAAAACCGTTAAGATCTGACTTAGCAACTGATATAAAATCTCTCAGCCCTAATTCTTGCTCTCACATGCAGGAAATAAAATTAGGAGGTGGAAAATCTGATGCAAAAGGTTAGGGAAACTGATTGGGTTTATTTTTCCTTAAATAGGAAAAATCCCAATAAATACCTAATGCCTTGTTTTTCCTTAATTACCCTTTTTCCCTAAAATCAGACTTCCTTAAAATATATACATATATCTCAAGTGTATATATATATATATATATATATATATATATATATATATAAAACTTAACTCCAAAAAAATAAGTCGTAATAATAATATTTCGTTTTCCCAAAATGACACGTCTGCCCTTTTCCGAAAATTTGAATATTACATTCTGTGGAAATATTACTTTGTATATTACATTGTTGTAATTATAAATGGTTACATTGTAACATGTTACTTATGTATCAAGAGACATATTAATTGTATTAAATAAACAATTAATATGTCCTAAAGTCATAAAGCAACTCTAGTTTGTCCTATTATGTCATAGCCGACTCTAGCATTTAATACTAGCTGGCTCTAGTAACTTTTACTTTACTAGCTAGGACCTTACATGCTTGTATCTATTCATACCCTTTCTTCACATATGAATAAACAAGTTGAAGTTTACTCAAGTATTATTACTTTCTCAAACTCTCTTCAATTGGAGTGATCTCAATTTCAATAAGGTTGCCATCTGTGACTGTCTCAGTAGGTTTGCTGTAGTAAGGAGTTCTTTCAAAGAATTTTACATCCATAGAATTGTAAAATCTTTTGTCAATGGGAGAATAACACTTGTAACCTTTCATGTCTTTGGCATAGCCTAGGAAGATGCACTTATGAGCTTTGGGATCAAGTTTGCTTCTGTGTTGGGCATGAATATAGACAAACAAAGTACTTCCAAAGATCTTTGGAGGTAAGTCAGCAATTAGGTGAGGACATGGATGAGTTGTCAGCAGGGTTTGAATGGGAGTCTTGAATCCTAACACTCTGCTGGGTAACCTGTTGATTAGGTAGGTGGCAGTTAATATAGCTTCACCCCACATATATTTAGGCACATGTGTGGTGAACATGACTGATCTAGCCATCTCCAGTAAGTGCATGTTCTTCCTCTCAGCAACCTCATTTTGCTGAGGTGTCTCTACACAGCTACTGGTGTGAATAACCCCCTTATCATTCAGGAAGCTGCTGAGGTTGGACTCATAGTATTCCAGGGCATTATATGTTTTTAAGATTTTAATCTTAGTGTCAAATTGAGTGGATACCATATTATAGAATTCTTGGAAGATGGTTCCAACTTCATATTTATCTTTCATAAGAAACAGCCATGTGACCCTGGTGTGATCATCTATGAAGGTGACAAACCACCTCTTCCCTGTTATACTTTTAACTCTTGAAGGTCCCCATATATCACTACGTATTAGAGTGAAAGGTGTGGAAGGCAAGTAAGGTAATTTATTATACACAGACTTAGTAAGTTTAGAAAACTGACAAATATCACATTGAAGGTCACTGAGGTTACATCCTTTAAACAATTCAGGTAATAAAGACTTTAAATAACCAAAACTTGGATGACCTAGTCTATAATGCCATAACATGATATTGTCTAAGGTTTGGGTGCAGGCTGCTGAGGCAGTTTCAATCTTCAATCTTCTGTCTTCAGCAGGGTTTACCATAAACAGTCCTGAGCAGGCTTTAGCTCTCCCAATCACTTCCTGTGAAGAAAGATCCTGGAAAATACACTGATTGTCATTAAACAAGACTATCCAATTCAGGTCTTTAGTGAGTCTACTGACAGATATAAGGTTACAGTCTAATTTTGGAACAAATAGGACATCCTTAAGGTATATCTTATCAGTAAGTTTGACATTTCCAAAACCTTGTGCACATGAAATAGATCCATCAGCAATCCTAATATTGTGGGTTTGATTACAGGGCCTAAACTGAGATATGAGACTCTTGTTACCAGTCATATGGGATGAGGCCCCAGAATCAACAATCCAAGTATCATTACTGAGAGGTGAGTGGAATATACCTGTTTTAGCATGAGTAGCTATGTCAGTGATAGGACTACCTTCCTTTTGTTGAGCAATGAAGGCTTTGAAGGCAGTAAACTGAGCATCCAACCTGGTATCTTTGTTCCCTTCTTCCCGACATGCCTGCCCTGACTCTCCTTGGTTGGTTTGGAGGGTTTAAAAGAGTTAGGCTTACCATGTAGTTTCCAGCAAGTGTCCTTGGTGTGATTTGTGCGTTTGCAGTGGTCACAGAATAATTTTCCTGCCTTCTCAGTAGGGTTCCTGTAAATCTCAGTGACCTCAGTAGGCTTCCTGACTACCAATATTGCTGAGCTATCAGTAGGGTGATCAGCAGGGTTGCTTTGCAGCATTACTTTCCTCCTGATTTCCTCATGTTTGACTTCAGCAAACACAGATTTGAGATTGTGGAGAGGTTTAGTAGCAAGAACTCTACCTCTAACATCATCAAGGGATGAGTTCAGTCCTGTAAGGAACTTGTATACCCTCTTCTTCTCAATGATATTCTTGTATAAGGCAGCATCCTCTACATCCTTCCATGGGTGAATTTCCAACATATCTAGGTGTTTCCATGCCTTAGATAGTTGGTTGAAGTACTGAGTTACAGACATATCCCCTTGCCTGCAATTTTGGATTTGAGCTTCAAGATCATAGACCTCAGATGTATTGTCCTTTTTTGAGTAAAGGTCTCTAGTAATATCCCAAATTTCCTTTGCAGTATCATACATCATGAAGTTCTCACTGATCTCTTTTGTCATTGACCTCGTGAGGATGGTCATGACTTGGTTATTTTCTCCCATCCCATGCTTCAAACTTGGGGTCGGGCTTGGAAGAGCGGGTTTAGAGCCGCACAAGTATCACATCTTGCTCGCGGCTCGAGATATACATTTTCATAGATCTTGACCACAGCAGGTAGTTGTTGCCATCAAGTCTGTGATTTGTAAATGAATGGTTTTGGTGACCCCAATCACGAGGCACTGGGACTCTACTGAGGGTGAGGAAGCTTCAGATAATGAAGACATTCTTGATATGAGATGAGATGTTTCAGCAGGTTGGGGAGATTTTTGCAGCGGATTTAGGTTTTTAAGGCTCCGATACCATCAGCCTACTACACCTCAAAGAGATTCTGAACCTCGGCAGCCTTACTCAAAGATCCCATCAACCTCAAAGCACTCTCACTCGAGCCTCACGGAACCTCAGTGTCTCATCGAACCACAGCAGCCTCCCCGAGCCTCACGACCCTGCTCATTCTACTGATATTGATGACAGACCCATTGCCGTCTGAAAGGGAAAGAGATCATGCACTAATCACTCTATTCATACTTATGTGTCTTATGATCACTTGTCACCTTCCTTTGCAATGTTTACATAGGACTTGGATACTCACTCTATTCCTAAGAATATACAGGAAGCTCTCCAACATGATAAGTGGAAGGCAGCTGTCAAAACTGAAATGACTGCTCTCCTTGACAACCATACTTGGGACCTCACCACTCTTCCACATGGAAAGAAGACAGTCAGCTTTAAATGGCTGTTCACTATCAAGTACAATGCTGATGGTACTATTGACAAATACAAAGCTAGACTGGTTGTAAGGGGATTCACTCAAACTTACGGACTTGACTACAAAGAGACCTTTGCACCTGTGGCAAAGCTAAACTCTGTCAGGGTACTGATCTCACTTGCTGTCCAACTTGACTGGCCTCTCCACCAATTGGATATCAAGAATGCTATCCTAAATTGTGACCTTACTGAGGATGTCTATATGAATGTACCTCCTGGTTTTGCCAACACTCACACTCAAGGGAAAGTTTGCAAATTGAGGAAATCTCTATATGGCCTAAAGCAGTCCCCTAGAGCCTGGTTTGGCAAACTTACTACTGTGGTTAAAGCTGTTGTATATCATCAATGCAACTCAGATCACACCATGTTTATCAAAATAACCAACCAGAAGAGATCTATTCTTATTGTCTATGTGGATGATATCATCCTTACTGGTGATGACCCTGCTGAGATCCAACAATTGAAGACCCTTCCGCAAAACTGCTTTTCAGTTAAAGATCTGGGATATCTCAAGTACTTCCTTGGCATGGAAATAGCCAGAAATAGCCAGGGTATCTCAGTCTCACAGAGGAAGTATGTGCTGGACCTACTGAGGGAAACTGGCATGCTAGGATGCAAACCTGCTGTATCTCCAGTAGACCCCAATAATCCACTAGTACATAGTAATGTTGCTGTATGAAAGGAACAATATCAGAGACTTGTAGGGAAACTTATCTATCTCTCTCATACAAGACCTGATATTGCATATAGAGTTAGCCTTGTCAGTCAATTCATGCATTGCCCTACTGAGCACCATTGGGATGTTGTCTACAGAATACTCAGATACTTGAAGTCCACTCCTGGCCAGGGCCTATACTTCACTAAGTCTACTGACAGATCAGTGAAGGTCTATACTGATGCTGACTGGGCTGGTTGCCACATAGACAGAAGATCTACCACAGGCTATTGCTCATATGTATGGGGTAATCTTGTCACTTGGAGAAGCAAGAAACAACCTATTGTCTCTAGAAGCAGTGCTGAAGCTGAACTCAGGGCACTGGTTTTGGGCATTTGTGAAGCATTATGGCTGAAAAGAGTCCTAACTGACCTTCAGCAGACCCCTCAGCAACCTGTCATACTCTGTTTAATTCAGCTGTATGCATGGCAGAGGATCCAATCCATCATGATAAAACCAAACATGTGGATATTGACAGACATTTCCTTAAAGAGAAGATTGATGCCAAGATCATTCAACTTCAAGATATGTTCCTCAATGAGACCAAAATGCTGATATTCTCACCAAGGCAATTCCACCGCTTATGTTCAGCAGACTGAGTAGAAAACTTGGCTGTATTGACATATACAACCCAGTTTGAGGGGGGGTGTGGAAATATTACTTTGTATATTACATTGTTGTAATTATAAATGGTTACATTGTAACATGTTACTTATGTATCAAGAGACATATTAATTGTATTGAATAAACAATTAATATGTCCTAAAGTCATAAAGCAACTCTAGTTTGTCCTATTATGTCATAGCCGACTCTAGCATTTAATACTAGCCGGCTCTAGTAACTTTTACTTTACTAGCTAGGACCTTACATGCTTGTATCTATTTATACCCTTTCTTCACATACGAATAAACAAGTTGAAGTTTACTCAAGTATTATTACTTTCTCAAACTCTCTTCACATTCCTTCCCCCTTAAAAGGAGTTTCGTACTCGAAACTAGAACATACCTGGTATGTCCATAAAATTTGGGAACTCGCTAATCATATCATCCTCGACTTCCCAAGTAGCTTCCTCTGGTGAATGATTGCTCCATTGCACCAAAACCAAAGGAATCATCCTTCTCTTAACCATCTTTTCCTTCCGGTCCAAAAGTCTGATCGGTTTCTCATCATAAGCTAGATTATCCCAAAGAACTTCCGGATCAATTGTGGTTTCAACATCACTCTTCATCAAACACTTCATCAAATCGATACATGAAAAACATTATGGACTCTTGACATCGATTCCGGTAACGTAAGCTTATAAGCCAATGATCCAATTCTTTCCACAATCTCAAATGGTCCAACATACCTTGGGCTTAGATTACCCTTTTGTCCAAAACGTTTCACTCCTTTCATCGGTGAAGCACGCAGATAAACTCTCTCACCGACTTCAAACTCGAGAGGCCTTCTTCTAACATCTGCCCAACTATTCTGTCTATCTGTGCTGCCTTCATATTCTTCTTAACAAACAGAACTCTTTCCTTAGCTTGTTCAACTAACTCCGGCCCGGTGACTTGTCTTTCCCCGACTTCATCCCAAAACAGTGGCATTCTACATCTTCTTCCGTACAAAGCTTCAAACGGTGGCATGCCTATGCTTGCATGGTAACTGTTGTTGTAGGAAAATTCCGCAAATCATCCCATGATCTGCCTACTTCCAAAACACTAGCTCTCAACATGTCTTCAAGTGTTTGGATGGTTCTTTCTGACTGCCCATCTGTCTGAGGAGGAAAGGCCGTACTCATATCCAATCTCATACCAAAAGCTTGCTGCAAACCTTTCCAAAACCGACTAATGAACCGACTATCTTGATCCGAGACTATAGAGATAGGTACTCCGTGTAGCTTCACTATATTATCCAAGTATAGTGTGGTCATATTCTTCAAGGGCATATCAACCTTAAACGGTAAGAAATGAGCGGATTTGGTCAATCTATCCACGATCACCCAAATCGCATCATGTCCGCCTCTTGTCTTAGGTAAACCGGTGATGAAATCCATCATGATCTTATCCCATTTCCATTCAAGGATATCCAATGGCTTAAGCATTCCTCCTGGTCTTCTATGTTCTGCTTTGACTTTCTGGCAAATATCACATTATGCTACAAACATAGCTATTTCCACTTTCATCGAGGGCCACCAAAACTTTTCTTTCAAGTCTCTGTACATTTTAGTAGCTCCTGGATGAACTGCAAAAGCAATCCTATGTACCTCTTCCATAATTCTCTGCCTTAGATTACCAACATTAGGCACACACAAACGATCCTGGTACCAAAGATTTCCATTCTTGTCCAAGACATAACCTACTGTAGGCTTTTCTCTTGCAACTAGCTTCAAATCAACCAACACTGGATCATCATCTTGCTTTTCCCGAATATCATCCATCAACTCGGATCTTGCTAACAATGGTGCCACAAACTGCCAATCTTCAATCTGATCAAAACTCTGGATTTTCAGCCCATCTAACCTCTCTGCAACATCTTCAACGCTTGAAACCGCAAACACTGGTTTTCTGCTCAAAGCATCGGCCACTATATTCGCTTTACCTGGATGGTACTGAATATCTAAGTCGTAATCCTTTACGAACTCTAACCATCTCCTTTGCCTCATGTTCATATTTTCTTGAGTGAAGAAGTACTTAAAACTCTTATCGTCGGTGAAGATCCTAGCCTTAACTTCATACAAGTAGTGCCTCCAAATCTTTAGGGCAAACACTACCGCTGCCAACTATAGATCATGTGTTGGGTAATTCTTCTCATGCACTTTTAGCTGCCTAGATGCATAAGCGATTACTTTTCCTCCTTGCATCAACACACAACCTAAACCTTGTCCCGAAGCATCTGTATACACGTCATAATTATCAAAGATCTCAGGAACTGCCAAAACTGGGGTTGTAGTCAACTTCTCCTTCAAAGTCTGGAAAGCATCTTCACACTCACTGGTCCACTCGAACCTCACATTCTTCTGAGTGAGCCGGGTAAGTGGGGTAGCTATCTTTGAGAAGTCCTAAACAAACTATAATAGCCAGCCAAACCGAGAAAACTTCTAACTTCAAAAACTGTGGTCGGTCTGGACCACTTCTCAACTGATTCAATCTTTGCCGGATCAACCTTAATGCCATATCTAGAAATGACATGGCCCAAGAAACTAACTTGATCCAACCAAAAGTCACATTTCGAGAACTTCGCATACAACTGGTTCTTCTTCAAGGTATCCATCATTATCCTCAGGTGTTCTTCATGTTCTTTCTCATCCTTTGAGTATACTAGGATATCATCTATGAACACTATCACAAATTTATCCAAGTATGGCATGAAGACATGCTGCATTAAATCCATAAATGCAGATGGAGCATTAGGGAGTCCAAAAGGCATGACTAGGAACTCATAATGTCCATACCTCGTACTAAAAGCTGTCTTCGGTATATCCGCTACCTTGATCCTTAACTGATGATAACCAGACCTAAGATCAATCTTTGAAAACACTCTCTTGCCTTGCAACTGATTAAACAGATCATCAATTCTTGGCAAAGGGTACTTATTCTTGATGGTAAGATTATTCAGCGCTCTGTAGTCTATACACATCCTCACGCTACCATCTTTCTTCCTAACGAACAGAACAGGGGCTCCCTAAGGCGAAGTACTAGGCTAAATTATATTCCTTCCGAGCATATCCTTAAGTTGAGCTTTCAACTCCTTCAATTCAGCCGGGGCCATTCTATAGGGTGCCTTAGCAACTGGTGCCGCTCCTGGTATCAACTTGATCTCAAATTCTATCTCTCTATCCGGCATGTTTCCCGATAACTCTTCCGGAAACACTTCTGGGTACTCTTTCACTACAGGGGTTTTCTCTAACCTAGGCTTCTCTTGTTCCACATCTACTACGTATAACAAGTAGCCTTCACAACCTTTCTGACAAGCTCTTATAGCCTTAACCGCTGAAATTATAGGGTGACGCTTCTTACTAGGCTTGTAAACGTTACCTTGATAAGTCTTAGCTGATTTCCCGGGTACCTTAAAAGTCACTCTCTTTTCTCTACAATCCAGGCCGACATAATTCTCGGATAGCCAATCTATTACAAGAATTACATCGAAATCCAAAAAATCCAAAACCGTAAAGTCACTCATACATCAATAAGATCCAACTCGAACATCTACTTGAGGAATCAACTTGGCTACCTTGGTCGCTTTTCCTAAAGGTGTTGTTATTTCCAAAGTGTTTCTTAAAGTTTCCATTGGTAAGTTAAGCTTCTTAGCTATCGTAGTTGACACAAAGGTGTTAGACGCTCTCGTATCAAATAATGTCGTAACTACTAAGTTGTCTAATATTATTGTACCTATGATGTGAATTCATTTATTTAAATACAAATACAACATGATTTAAATCGTGCTATAGGAGTATTCTAATAAATCAAAATAATAATAGAGGTACCTGAAATAACATTTTCATCTGGTTCGGCCATCTCAGCATCCACTGCAAACACTCGAAGTGGGCGACTTGGGCCGCCATTCCTATTTCCCTGTTTCTGCCCACTTGTAGACCCTTTGTCGGATGGGGCTTAGCAAATGTCCCATTTCTCCACAAGAGTAGCAGCCACCACCAGATAGCCTTACACTCACCTGAGTGAATCATGTTGCACTTAGGGCAAAGCTGTGCTCCGGTTGGAGGTTTACCTGCCACAGGGGCTGTCATCCTCTTAGCATTCTGCTGCGGTGCTCCTCGGTGATTGCCTTGACTCGCTCCAAAACTCCTCTTATTCCCAATAACGACGGTGGCCTTCTTCCTGACAGTATCAACCTCTAATGCTTTATTCAGAAGTTCAGCTATGTTCTTTGCTGTGAAACCCAACATGCCAGATTGTATCTTGTGGGCTAAACCTTCTTTGTACAAGGCCATCTTCATTTCTTCAACCTTCATGAGCTCAGGGTAAAACCTTCCCAACTCATTGAACTTGTTGGTGTACTGAGATACTGTCATATAAATACCCTGCTTAAGTTTCAAGAACTAGCTCGCCTTGTCTGCTTGCACTGTTGCTGTGAAATACTCATTGTAAAACATAACTTTAAAGCTTTCCCAATCTATCACTTACCCGCTGCTACTCTCTATGGCATCAATACAAGCTTTAGCTGCACCCAAAAGAAAACCAACTGCTAACTGGGCCATCTCGGATTCAGGGACGTTTATGTTCCTGCAAGCTTTCTCAAAACTCCTTAACCATTCTTCATCCTTTAAATGTTCCACATTCCCAAAGAAGTCTTGAACTCGGTTCCTTCATAGCCTTGTGTACCAATCAACCGGTGGTGCTTGCTCAAAGGCTGGTCTAACTGGTGGGACTAGTTGGTATGCAAAAGGTATTTCTTGTTGATAAGCCTGTTGTTGGTAGGGTGGTGGTTGGTAGTAACCGTAGGGTGGATAAACAAAGCCTTGCTGATGATCAAAATGTGGTGAACGAGGTATAATAGGTCGAGGGGTGTGACCCACTGGTGGAGGGTAAAAAGTCTGTTGTTGCTGATAATGAAAAACTGGTGGAGAGGGGTGACTTACTGGTGGAGGATAAACACTGATCGGTGGAGGGTATATGCTTACTGGAGGGGGTACACTGACTTGCGGAATGTATCCTACTACAGTGACACGGATGGGGGGCTTCCCCAGGTTCTCCATAGATGTAATTGTACCTTGGTTGAGGTCATGGTGTGGGATCCTGATGTGGTCACGGTGACAGGCTCCACTGAGATAGTGGTGTGGGGGTCGCAGTATGAGGGGGTGGACTGTAGCTCAGGTGAGGTGAATGATTCACCACTGGCGTCAGACTTTCACGCCGCACTCCTGAAGCTTTTGCACCTGCTCCGATTCTAGTGAACACCATCCTGATGATCAAAGGAAAACTAAAACGTTACTAAAATATCTAAAGAAGTCTTATCTCAAAAGGACGGAAGCCTAAAATATGCTTCTCTCTGATACCAACTGTAACGCCCCGTTCCCGGACACCGAGTCCTTATCCGGAAAAGGAACGTTTGGCACGTATAAAATAAAATAAATTTCACTTTATACATAAGCCTCTAGTACGTCGTATCATAATAAAGCAAACGGAAGCAAAAGACTCGGGTAATTTTTTCAAACATCCAAGAATAGAAACTCAATATCTAAATATAGAAATGTAACATTTAATACATTGGGAAAACCAAACGAAATCCAAAACGTACTAAAGACCTAAAAATAAAACTAAAAAGAAATTACAACGTTTCCCAAACAAATCTCCAAGTCTGAGCATAAATAAAAATATAAATAAATAAACTCTTCAACTTCGGCGTCCTTAAACGTCGTCATCGAAGTCCTCCTCGAACTCCAGATTTACCTGTTCGTCTTCTCTCCCCCAAACACATAAATAAACATGCATTTGAGGTAAGTATATTGTACATAGTAAGAAGTAGAAACGACAATTTAATTAAGGTTTACAATTAAAAGATTATTTTAGCGAGACCGACTCAATCTAGGGTTCACTTCATGCCCATCGACACGTCATGACTATACGTCTCTAACTTAGCTTATCTTGGTTACATCATTACTCAAGGACACTATGCATGATGAATATCCACCACGAGATATACTTGCCAACTACGGTGATTATCACCGATAGTCCCGGGATCTCCCCGGTATGCATATACGTTCGATGATTTTCCTCCACTACCCTTCAGCCTTTTGAGCCAATAGCGTTGTGTTGGATATACAGAAACCCGAATCCGAATCCGATCCAACAAATAGATAATTAATTAATTACACAAATGACATAATCTAGAAAAATTTCTTTTCCTAATTTATCCATATTTGAGGCGCCAACTTCATCATTATTTTAATAGAAAATGTCTTTTCTATTTACTCTTCATTTAATAATGAAGAGTGCAAAGCACGTGGTAAACTTTCTAGCACTTATCAATACCTATGAGTTTAGCTATTTCATTCTGGTGCTATGGTTTTTTTTTTCTGATTCAGATTTCAAGGCTGCTGAGATTGGAAGACATTTAAAACCTGCTGAAGCTCCAAGATGACATGTCTAATTAGATTTAAGGCTCTTGCATTTTGTTTTTTTCTTGCTTATTTGCTGAAGAGATACTAGAGTTCTCTTTTATTTTGATTATTGTGAGAGTTCCAATGCACATAGGCTCATACTCTTTCCCTAGCACCCGGTTTTTCCTACCCTGGGTTTCCCGGACTAGGGTTTTAGGGAGGTGAGGTATGTGCATTGATGACACATCTTTCTTTTGGAGTGTGCATGGGGTGTGCACAAAAACCTGGTAAATTTCAAATCATTAATATAATTTACAGGTTTATTAAAAAAAATGTCTTTTCTATTTTACATATTATTTACCAAATAAATAATACTCCCTCCGTCCCATTTTATTTGTCCATATTTCCTTTTTGGTTTGTCCCAAAATAAGTGTCCACTTTGTGCATTAATTGTTAAATTTCTTCAAACACCCTTCACTCTTTACAATATTTACAATAAAAAGTGTGTAGCATTAAATGCTCCAACAACAACTTAAAGGGCATAAGTGTAAAAATATTGGATCATTTAATGTGATTCAAAGCATTAACTACAATTTTCTTAATCTGTGTGAAAAGTCAAACAAGACAAATAAAATGGGACGAAGGGAGTATTTGGATATTCATTAAATAGACCAACTATTTAATTTATTCTCGAGGTACCATAAAATGAGAAAACACTCGCGTATTAGGAGCCAACCCGGGGACCATGGACCTATAACCAGTAGCTACAATAAATTAAATAAAATATTGATCGAACATAATATTTCTACTTAATTCATTAATTCCGGAATTACGCCACCATAAATCCGAAACTGAACTCTATCGATTATAGATTTAACTTATTCTCAAAACGTCGAGTCGAGTCGATAAGTGTCCATTGATATAATCATTACATATAAACTAACCCTCCATAGACTATCCGTAATGAAGTGGGATTATTTCCGTAAACCTTCTTCAATACATCTTATCCTTATTTACCATTAACCCACTAGTGATCAATTAGTTCATAACCAATACGAACTCCACGGATCGATCAGTTTCTAGGATCAACAAATAAGAGGATTGTCTTTCTACTTCCCGCAGGAAGGAATGGATTTCATATCTGTGAGACACACTTCTCACTCATTCCAGAATAGTGCCAACGTGAGGGTGATTAGGACCGCGCCTCTTAGAGATCCTTAACGAACACATCAAACCCTATTTTGGAACCAGTAGGAGTATTCAATCACTTCAGGATTAAGGTTAATACATATATGATCATCTTGTGATTTAATAAGATTTCTCAATCACGGAATTATATGAGAAACTCAGATTAAATCGGTACAGTCCTATATGACTCTTATCATAAATAAATGGCCCACTTAGACAACCAATGTCGACGGTCCGGATAAGACGGTCACACCATTAAGTGTTATGGGCGCATTAATGGTGGTTTAATCAATAGACTCCATACTTTGATTAAGTTCACCACGGACTAGCTAATAGTTCAAGTAGTTCACAATAAACTTAATCCTCATGTGTGACACACACTAAGTTATATGGCTACATATGATACGACTTGGGGTTTTCAGTAGTATATTAATTATAAGCACAAAACAAATAATAAGATGAGAATAAATCTGTCATTTATTATTATAAAAACAATTACATAAATTGTCTTTCGGGCGTTACCTCCAACAATCTCCCACTTGACCGTAAGGACAAGCAACAATTGTCTATCGGGCACACTATATCTAACAATCTCCCACTTGCCCGTAAAGACAAGCAATGATTGTTTTTAGAGCACCACACCCTTATTCTTTCTATCCAGAACATTCTCCCACTTGCTCTAAGGCAGATGAGACATATCTCCCAATCTCATACCCGCCAAGCGCTTATCAGTGACACTATATGTCACGCAACTTGGTAAACTGATCATCTAGGTTTTCGGCTCGAGGCGATCTTTAGGACCGAAACGTCACCTCTCTGCACGGTCTGACTGAGCAGCTGGTACTTTCTCTCAATATGCTTTTTACCTCTTATGACTGCGAAGAACATTTGCATGAGCTACCTCTCAACTGTTTTCACAAAAAAAAAATGGTATCGGCTCATCGAGACCTGGAATCACTTCCCGATCCAACAAAAAACTTCTCAAGCCACACTACCTCTTTAGCTGCTCCGAAAGCTGCTATGTATTCGAATAACAGAGTCAAATTAGCAGTGCTGGATTGCTCCAGACTGTAGCTCAATCACAATGAGTAAACACTGAGCCTAAGATCGATTCACGATCATCCTTAATCCGACAAAAATGAGAATCAGTGTAGTCAACAATACTCAGGTTTGTACCCAAATACATAAGCATATGATTCCTCGTTCTCTAAAGATACTTGAGGATGCACTATACTGCTATCAATACTTGAATCCCTTTTAATAATCTGACATTCTCTATCCCAAAAAGAATTTATCCCATTTTCTCTATATCCCAAAAAGAATTTATCCCATTTTTATCTTAACCAATAAGATGGATGGGATACGGCCAACAACTTGTTCTTATGAATTCGCCCGAATCGATTCTAAGAATATAGTCTACTTCTCTGATTCAGAGAAGCTTTGGCTCGTCAGTTCTTGACTTTAGATAACACACTCAAGTTGTTCCCAACCGTTGCAGTGTAATATTTTATATGCACTAATGGCTACTACTTTACCAATATTGATTCTCTGGTCTACAAAAGACTCATCAATATTCTGGTCAAGCCCACACATTTCAAAACATGTGAATTTTAATGACCTGAAGGTTTACTTTAATCCACCGATGGATATAAGCATAGGCAGTCAATCTGCCATTGGCTTTAAGCTGAAACCCTTCTATTCCGAATGAACTCAAGCTCCTTTGTACGGCAAGAAAGTTTCAGGGCATCACCCCTATTGAACTATCTACTTCTCAGGTAATTACCCCAAGACCACTTGGCTTTGCCTTGAAAGATAAACTTTCCATTCATTTGACTCTTTTTCATGTAGATCCAATTACTCCCACTAGGCCTGAGACACTCAGGTGGTTCTACAAGAGTATACAAAAACTCCATTTACAGGTTTATGGCTTTAAACCAATCTCTTATTTTAAGAATCCCATACAGCCCAAATAGGCCATAGGTGATCAATCACCCCTAGCAGACTATAAAGTCTACATGATCACAGTGGGTCAATGGTTAAACCACACTTCCACTGCATTTGGGTGGGTCGACATTCTGATCTAGTGTAGTAGTATTTATCAGCGTAACCCCCAACAACCAATGTTGGATGTGGTCTGATTAAATCAGATAGTAACTCCTTGAGTAACATTACCTCAAGGCCCAAGGTTGTTATTTTTTAACATTCTTTCAGAAAGGCAGTGACAGTACAACCGTCACTTTCCGATCATAAGAATCTTATAACCAACCTTTACTCATTGTATTAAGATATTTCACGAACAGTAACCATCTGAACATGCATGCAAAATCTTCGGTCCTACCTTCAAGCACTAGTGCTAAATGCCTCTATTTGCGGAAGTGGAGTAAATGTACTTCACTCCTTATCCACAAATCCATAAGCATCTTCTAGGTAGACTTATCGTTATTACATAATAATGTAAACCGTTATTTTGCAACTAATAACTTAATTGAGTTAAGCAGTGTAATGTAGCATATTAATAACTATACAAGACAATACATGGTTTATCCTTTCAGTGAAATCGTTTCACTCGGAGGTAGGCCGAGCATCAGTTCCAAATACTATGCTATGGCCCATATCTGAGCATGGAATACTCTTTTCTCTTGTAATATCAGAGATTCCTCCAAAATGTCTATTACTCAAAAAACTCCCACTAGCTTGTATCCTTCATAAGACCCCGAAGGTCAATATGAACAAGCTATGATACTTCTTTAGCTCTATTACCCTTTCCAAATTGAAAGGTTACTTAGTCATTTTTCCTTTGAGATAGTGTTCTTAGACTGGAAGATAGGAATCACCCTTAGCCAGTCTTCATATCTTATCTTCAGGATATATGCACTAATTAATAGATGCTGAAGAATCGTTTATCTAAATACGGAAACCATTTGTCTTAATAGTTTATGATGTGTTACATATACTTTTTTCAACATTACTTAGTGGTTCTGACTTTATCAAACAAAAGTCCGAGTCTCAGAATCGTATACAAATGTCATATTCACTTTCTTTAAGGCAAATATATTATCGATTTAAAAGTGAATCCATTCATTCCAACGAATCTGAAAACAGAAATTAAATTTATGCGATATTCAAGGATTAAAATCCGAAATTTGTTTCCTTATATCACTCCCACTATCTTAGCTGAAATAACTGCCCGTTGTCTACTCTTTATCATGAATGCCCAGCTACCTTGTTCTTACAAAAGAACTTTAGCTTCTGTCAAATTACTCAGTTAAGAAAGTCTCTAAGGATTCATAGGTTAGTTATCCGAAATCACTTTCCTTATCCTATATTTTCTTCGATTAAGAATCCAGTTTAGTCTATAACTTATTTAGTTTAGATGACTTACACTTGTAGACATTTACCTTCCCATTCTTAGATTTCTTTAAAGGAAATGGCCGTGAACAAGCAGTTCATTTGAGTAGACACTACTCGTGAACTGTGGGATGTCTAGTGAGATTGATACCAAATCATTCTCGTCATCTTTGAACTAATATCGGTTGTCTCTCGTTCAACACGAGTGACAGCAGTGACATACTCCTTAATGTCACTTAAGTTTGAAGGCTTAGGAGGAAAATCCTCTTCCGAAAAATTAATTTGCATTCTCGATTTATGAGTTCAACGTTCTTGTTACTTTTCCACTTTTACGAAGTCGTTTTTAGTCAATATAATATGTTTAGCAGTGTAGAAACCTTGAGATGACATGTAGTTGCAAAAATAAATTATGACAGAAATGTAAATCAAATCATACACCACAACATATAATAATTTTAGGAATTATAAACGTAATGTCATGCATGCAGTTTATCCTACCATTCCAAGCATTTAACCTCACATCATGTTGCCGCCGCAGGGTCGGTATCAACACAATGATAGTTAAATTGAGACAATCTCTCTCAACAATTAAACCATTAAGAATCAAACATCTCCATTTAATTGTTGATTACCTTTCTTTTTCATCCAAAATATTTCCAAAAATATCCTTGTGAGTGTGACCTACTGTTTCAGATCTCAAAATACGCCCCGAGTGTGCCGCCGCAGGGTCGGTCAATGACTCGACGAGTACCCAAAATCCTATCCTTTCGGAGACCAAGCCTTGAATTTTGATAGGGGTGAAGGCCATCCGCAGGGGCCGTAATCAAAGCGGCTCGAGGCGTCACCCTCCTCTCACGTGCTTGTGCCAACAGTAGAGGCCGTGGGGTCGGTTGTCACCTTCCCCGCTCCCCCTCGTTATTTTGAAAATTAGGTAGTCTTTTAGGATTTTCAGAATTTATTTACAATCCAAAAAACAATAAATCATGAATATTTAAATTAATCCTCTCACTAGTTCATCTGTTCCAAATACCGTTTAACTAGTGTCACTTATTCACGACTTTCCAATTTCTCGGATTTATAAAATCTTTGTGTAGACACTACACAATTAAAATTTACAATGAATTTTATAATCCTAATACATTAGGACTTATGATTTTTTCAACAAATCGAAAAACAATAAATCACAAATTTAAAGCTCTCACTAGTTTATCGGTTCCAAATACTGTCTAACTAGTGACACTATATTCATGATTTTCCAATTTGTCGATTATTTAGAAATCTCTTGTATAGTCACTACACAACAAAAATTCACCAATGAATTTTAAAGTCCTAATTTTATCATGATAAAAATTTAGGATCTTAGAATTGTCCAATAATCGAAAACAATAAACCAAGAAAAGTAATCACCAACTTATCGGTTCCAAATACCGTATAGTTAGTGTCCAATCTTTTCACGATTTTCCAAATTTTGATTATTAAATTCTATTTATGTAGACACTACATAATTAAATCCTCAAAGAATTTTAGATCCAAAAATTAAGTTTATCATGTGAATTTTATATCCCGATAAAATTCCGTTTCCTTTAATTAAATTAATTTATTTTTAATCCAAATTAATTATCGTGTTCATACATGTCTAATTAATGTCAATATTAATTTTCTACATGTATACATATGTTAGGAGTGGAATTCATGAATATGATGCATGACATAGTTATATCACATAAATAATCACAAAAGGAAATAAATGCGAAAAATAAACCACTGAGATGGATTGTTGGTACCCCCATATCTAATCTATAAATAAATAAACCCTAAATTCATAATTGGATCCGATCCATAATTGGATCGTCAGATCTGATTCACAGCACCGATCGAGACACTCGATCATGCACAGCAAAAACTACGAATAAATTCACATGCGATTTTACCACGATTCGATTCGCATAATAAATTAATAATTAACTACAAAAAAGTTAGTAGATTTACCCAACAAACGGAGAGGAAGAAATAGTCGACCAAGGGAGAAGCCGTAGTCTTCCGGATTGTATCTCCTAGCGACGACTGGTGGACGTCGATCCTTGCCGTAGAACCTCCTCGAATATGCACAAGAAAAAACCCTAGTTTTTTCTTCTCTTGATGACTAAGGCAAGAAACTAATTTTTCTTCCTTTTTAATTTGATGTTGGCGCAAATTATGAATGTGTATTCTGTTAGGAGGCACTCTCTTTATATAGGAAAATAACTAGTCAAGAGAGTTATCCTTTTCACACCACAATTACTTATTCTTACAAGGAAAAGATATTTGCCAAAAGATAAGAGATAATTCCCAAAAATCAATCTCTTATTTTTCCATTAATTATCCAACAAATAGATAATTAATTAATTACACATGTGACATAATCTAGAAAAATTTCTTTTCCTAATTTATCCATATTTGAGGTGCCAACTTCATCATTATTTTAATAGAAAATGTCCTCTCTATTTTACATATTATTTATCAAATAAATAATATTTGCATATTCATTAAATAGACCAACTATTTAATTTATTCTCGAGGTACCATAAAACGATAAAACACTCGCGTGTTAGGAGCCAACCCGGGGACCATGGACCTATAACCAGTAGCTACAATAAATTAAATAAAATATTCATTGAACAGAATATTTCTACTTAATTCATTAATTCCGGAATTATGCCACCATAAATCCGTAACTGAACTCTATCGATTATAGATATAACTTATTCTCAAAACGTTGAGTCGAGTCGATAAGTGTCCATTGATATAATCATTACATATCCCTCCATAGACTATCCGTAATGAAGTGGGATTATTTCCGTAAACCTTTTTCAATACATCTTATCCTTATTTACCATTAACCCACTAGTGATCAATTAGTTCATAACCAATAGGAACTCCGCGGATCGATCAGTTTCTAGGATCAACAAATAAGGGGATTGTCTTTCTACTTCCCGCAGGAAGGAATGAATTCCATATCTGTGAGACACACACTTCTCACTCATTCCAGAATAGTGCCAACGTGAAAGTGATTCGGACCGCGCCTCTTAGCGATCCTTAACGAACACATCAAACCCTATCTTGAAACCAGTAGGAGTATGCAATCACTTCAAGATTAAGGTTAACCATATAGCATCTTGTGATTTAATAAGATTTCTCAATCACGGAATAATATGAGATACACAGATTAAATCAGTTCAGTCCTATATGACTCTTATCATATATAAATGGCCCACTTAGACAACCAATATCGACGGTCTAGATAAGACGGTCACACCATAAAGTGTTTTGGGCACATTAATGGTGGTTTAATCAATAGACCCCATACTTTGATTAAGTTCACCACGGACTAATAGTTTAAGTGTATCACCATAAACTTAATCCTCATGTGTGACACACACTAAGTTATATGGCTACATATGATACGACTTGGGGTTTTCAGTAGTGTATTACTTATAAGAACGAAGCAAATAATAAGATGAGAATAAATCTGTCATTTATTAATTATAAAAACAATTACATAAATTGTCTTTCGGGAGTTACTTCCAACACGTTGTTCACCTTTTATAAACGTATCACATCAGCGACATGAAATAGTGTCTAACCGAGAATAACTGACGTTTTAGCTTTTACTACACTTATGTAATTATTATCGTGTATTACTAGCCACCTAAGTGTTTTCAAAGCAAAGCTTACCTTATCAACTCTACTCCCTCACTTAGACAGCTAGACATTACAACCCATCAAGTACACAGACATTGATGAACTCTAGTTCATCAAAGCACAAGCCCCTTCATGCCCTTCTGACGGTCCCGAACTTCAACTACCCTTAAGAGTACGTCCGGTGCCGGAACCAAACTCATCAGAAACTCAATCGAGGCTTGTTCAAGTTTATTTAATGTTATTAGATCATATTATAACATTTAACATCTTTACTTAAAAAACCGGGGGCGATGCGTGCGCATCCTTATGGAATGCGTGTGCATTCCCTGTCTAAAAACCTGCTGAAACTCTCTGTTCGAGCAATGCGTGCGCATTGTTCATGCTGTGAGCATCCTGCACAACTCTGAACCACCAATACGTGCACATTCTGGTGAATGCGTGCGTATTGATCCTGAAACTAAAAGACTCCTACAGCCTGAACCATGACTGTGTGCGTATTGCTCTAAATGTGTGCGCATTGTTCAGACAAAAACTAAAGCCTTGCAACCTGTAACAGGAATGCGTGCGCATTCAACGTAGAAAAACCCTAAAAAAACCTGATTTTTGACCCTTAATGATCTCTACTCGAATCCAAACATGTTGTACATGAATTATGTCAGAAAAACAACTTAAAAACACAACTTTCTCAGATCCAAACATCCCTTAGTCCATTAACAACGTCTAGGTAAAACCTTGACATGAAAACGCTTCAGAAACATGATCTAACTACTCTAAACCATAATCAGATTGTAGTAAGAGCTTCTTACCTTTTAGCAAGCTAATCCCAATCAAAGAACTCAGAAAACCTGCAGCAAAACTTGATCCTTTTCTGCAGAAACCTATGTGATCAATCCATAAATAAATTAGATACGATCACACGCTTCTATAACAACGAAACTACAAATTTACGAGTTTAGAACCTTTAAACTCGGGTAAGAATAAACTAGGGCTCAAAACATACCTTAAGAAAACTCCAACTTTCTGGTGCTGAATCGACGCTCTCTTCACGACGATTCCGTTGCCTACTCTGATCTGAAAACTGTTAAGATCCGACTTAGCAACTGATATAAAATCTCTTAGCCCTAATTCTTGCTCTCACACGCAGGAAATAAAATTATGAGGTGTAAAATCTGATTTAAAAGGTGAGGGAAACTGATTGGGTTTATTTTTCCTTAAATAGGAAAAATCTCAATAATTACCTAATCCCTTGTTTTTCCTTAATTACCCCTTTTTCCTTAAAATCAGATTTCCTTAAAATATATACATATATCTCGAGTATATATATATATATATATATATATATATATATATATATATATATCTTATAAAACTTCACTCCAATAAAAGAAGTTTTAATAATAATATTTCGTTTTCACAAAATGACACGTCTGCCCTTTCCCGAAAATAGGAATATTACAAGCACGTATTGGTTGTCTTCTATCTTACTCAAGATAGGGATAGATCTTGTCTATCTAAGTGCAGAGACACTTGGACTGTACGTGGACGTGTATTGGAGAATGCGTACGTTAGACTGACCCACTTGCATTAAGTGTCGGAGTATGTGGCAGTTGTGTAATTATCTTGAGACCGCAGTCTTCATGGTATCACGGTGTGGATTGTCATGCTTTGACACTATTGAGGTTTTCCCTAGCCATGGGGCGATCATTCGATTGTGCTCGGGTATGATATTGAAGCATGTGTAGGATACATGTTTGTTCATCTGGAAATCGCGTATCCTATTAATATGAGTGAATATCCGAAATGGCCTTATTATAAGGAATGTCTAGGATAATATATTTGCAGGGAACAGCAGAAAATGAGTTAAGCAATTAGGATAATATATTTTTAACTATTTGATGCTTGGAAACTTGAGCCCTTCACATGAAAATATTATATATATTATTCCATATTGCATTATATTATTCCAGAGATCTGTAAAGAAAAACCAAATACGTAATGTAAAAACAATGAATTGGTGTCTTATTTTATTGAATGAAAATAATACAGTGGTTTTCTTTATATAGGAGAGAAATGACATAAATCCAGAGAAATTATAACAGAATTCAAAGGATAAAATATTCTAAAGATTGCAATCTATTTAAATCCTAACAATAATCAAATATTTATCTATAATATAACAATTCTATATATTTTGGCATTTATCCAATCTCTTCCAAATTTATCTTCTATTACCCTCCCTCAAACGAGGCCAGGTTTGGAGGCTGAGTTTGTTTGATGATAGTTTGGAGGGCATCTCCACTCCGACTGTTCTTCGTAGTCCATTGGTTGTTGTGTTTTGGAGGGCATCTCCATCCCGGCTGTTCTTCCGGAGTCCATTAGTTGTTGTTTTTTTTGGAGGGCATCTCCACCCCGGCCGTTCTTCCGGAGTCCATTAGTTATTGTGTTTTGGAAGGCATCTCCACTCCGGTATTTCTTCCGAAGTCCATAGTTGTAGAGTGTTGGAGGGCATCTCCACTCCGGATCAGTTTTTTCCGAAGCCCATTAGTAATTCGTAGATTTGACTTCCTCGGTGCACGTATTTCCGGCTCTTACGGGAGTCCTGCTGTGTGATTTGTGAACCTGACTTAATGTACTCTTCCAAGTCTTTATATGATGTTAGCCTCCAATTGTGATTGATGAATTGCATGTCTCCGGTTGTACCTAAAAAAAGTGAGAATGAATGCCAAAAAAAGTTTAAAAAAAATTGTTGCAATGAGGATATTATTTATTTATTGGGGGATATGGACTAAAACTGAAAAAGGATCTGTGGTTAAGGAATTTATTAGGGTAAAATCTCATATCTTTCCATGTGTTGTAAAAGGGGAAATTTTTAGGTAGTGTGTCTTTCACGTGAGTACATACTACGCAAGACAATCAGAGCCTACGAGATCAAATTCCGCAATTGTTTATGTGGTGTGTAGTTATGATCACGCCAGTCTTCGACGCATTGAAGATGTATTTTACGTGAGACACACTACCTCAAAATTTCCCTTGTAAAAGAATGCGGAAGGAATAGGGCTCTTGATCGTTGCTTAGGTTCATGATGATGAATAAAAGATGAGATTGTTATTTGATGGAAACACAATTCTGAAAGGAAATGCAACGTGGACTCAATTTAATTGACAAATTTATGGAGGTCTTATTGACTATTAAGATTGAAAAAATGTTGATGTGATGCAGCTACCGGGAATGGGGCATGACTGCAGGTACGGCCATGATTAAAATAAAATAAATTAGATGATGAAATGGATGTAGACGATGAAATGGTTTGATGGATTCGTGGTTGATTGGTTTTTTTTTTTTTTTTTTTTCAATGGAACGTGATGGTTAATGGGATTGCATGGGTTGGGGCAGTAGAATTGGTTTACATGATGAGGATTGACTCAATTACTGGAAAGTTTTTTTTGTTTTTTTTGTTTTTAAAACGCGGAAGAGGATCAGGCAAGGGTTCACCAATGTTAGGGCATTCGAACCCCCGTCCATATCTCTGATACCATAAAGAAAAACCGAATACGTAATGCAAAAACAATGAATTGTGTCTTATTTTATTGATTGAAAATAATACAGTGGTCTCTTTTATATCAGAGAGAAATCGCATAAATCTAGAGAAATCATAATATAATTCAAAGGATAAAATATTCTATAGATTGCGATCTATTTAAATCCTAACAATAATCAAATATTTATCTATAATATAACAATTCTATATATTTTGTCATTTATCAAATCTCTTCCAAATTTATCTTGTATTAATCTGAAGTCACCCAACTAAAAAAAGAGAGTCAAGTACTCCCCCCTTTATACATATAATACATAATTTCTTGCTCAAAAAAAAAAAAAAAAAAATGTCAATTCTTTCATTTCAATGGCTATTGACTCAATATCCCATGAATCACCTTCATATTATGATGACTAGTAAAACGGGACTCCGTACAACGCACGGAGTGCCCATGCTAGATGTTTACCTTAATGTCAAAAACTATTAAATATAAAATATATTTTAATTAAAATATCTCCACACATTTTAAGTACAACACAATATAAATGACGAAATTTAGCCGGCATTGATATTATACAACAAATTATGATGTCAATTATTTAACATGACGACAATTAGACAAATGTTTTCGACTTACTTACATAGACACCTGATACAAAAAACAAAAGTTTCAAACTACATGTAACATCCATCAATAAAATACATTTATCATGGTATTAGTAAAAATTGGCCTTTATCCACACTAAAACTAACTAACGGCGTGCACATGCTATAAGTTTGAACTTATTTGACGATATTAAATACGAAGAAACGTAGCATGTAACGAACCGTTCAGAATGCAATTATATTGCGCAACAATGAAAAATAAAACATTTTACGTCGATCTCCCTTCGACAATCGAGATGGTTAATAGATCGAAAGAAAGAGGAAAGGAAGAGGTAGAGGGTAGAGGGTAGAGGGTAGAGGGTACAGGGTAGGGGCTTAATCACTTTTTCTATTTATGTATTTTCTCAAACGCGACATAGTAATTGAAAAAGAAATCTGGGAAAAAAAAAAAAATTTAAATCCGATGAACAGTAAATGAGCCTACGAAGCTGAAAAATAATATTTAAAAGCGGAAATAATATTAAAATTTGTATTGGAAATGTAACTACGACATATTAAAAAAAATTGATTTCGGCAACTACGACATATAAATAGGAACGGATAGAGTAATAAAATATTAATGTTATGTATGTTTCCTTCATCGAGAAGTATAGCCAAATAAAACAAATAAAAAGAAGGGGTGCGTGGGGTTGTTTCCGATCCGTTTTTCTTCTCGGTAATGATTTTGGTGTCTATCTCGAGAGGGTTGTGTGGTTCAGACACAAAGCAAAATAATATGTAATTAAATTGAAATCGGATACATTTTAAGCACTACACACATAATAAGATTACATTAAGGCTAATATGTAGATTTAAAAAAATTGAAAAAAAAAAAAAAAATGATGAACAATTGAGTCCTCCAAAATAGAACAATTTAACTCAAACCCTTCTTCTCAACAAAAAAAAAATCTGGACTGGGCCGATGAACAATAAAAAAAGCTAGACGTTTATCATAATGTCAAAAACTATTAAATATAACATACATTTCAACTAAAATATCACTCAACACATTTTAAGTACAACACAATATAAATGATTTAAATTTAGCCGGCATTGAAATTATACAACAAATTTTGATGTCAATTATTTAACATAACGACAATTATAGTAAAAAAAAAAAAAAAAAAAAAACTGGAGTGGCCCGATTAACGGTAAAAATAATTTTGAATCGGCCGATGAACAGTAAAATATTTTAAAAAAAAATGGACTGGGCTTCTAGACCGATGAACAGTAAAAACGGGGAACCGATAAAAAAAAAAAAAAAAAAAAACAAGTGTCAGAAAACAACAAATTTTCCATTCTTATTTAGATAGAAGGAAAAGAATGCAAAGGCTATTGATCGAGTCCATTGAAGAGATGACTAAAAATGTAGACTCTGTTCAGAGGAAAGTTTTGGCTGAGATTCTAAGCCAAAATGCTAATGCAGAATATCTACAGAGATTCAAACTTAATGTGGCAACAGATAGGGATTCTTTCAAGTCTAAGGTTCCGGTAATCACCTACGAAGATATCAAACCGGATATCCAACGCGTTGCCAACAGGGGCGGAACCACCCTATAGCTAGGGTGGTCTCAAGCCCCCCCCCCCCCCCCCCTCCCTCCCCCCACCCATATGGTCTCAAGCCCCTCCCAAATTTTTATTATTAGACATTAGTAGTAGTGTTAATATTAGTATGTTATGCTATGCTTTTTTATTGAACAAAAGGAGATAAATCTCCTATCTTTTTCTTCTCAACCCATCTCTGAGCTTCTTATCAGGTATGTACTACCTCCGTCTCAAAATAAGTAGCAGCTTTATACTCAAAGGCCACCCTCGAAAAATTTCTGCTCCGCCATCAAGGTTGCCAATGGAGATAAATCTCCTATCTTTTCTTCTCAACCCATCTCTGAGCTTCTTATCAGGTATGTACTACCTCCGTCTCAAAATAGTAAGCTAATTTTTATCTCTTTTGATTTTTATTTTATTTTAAATATAACTCATTTTACATTATGAACGAAGAATTTATTACTATTTTCTATATATTTGCCCTATGCTATACAACTTTTTGTTTCTGTGCTTGCAGTTCCGGCACGTCCGGTGGGGAAAAATAGTTCGTCCCAACAATACATGAAGATATTTTCCGCAAAAAGGAGTTTTTCAATTTTATCATGCCTATCTTGAACCTGTAAGTTAAATAATGGGGGAGTGGTTTAAAAGGACAAATAAGAGAGGGAAATAGGAATCAGGATTTTGGAAATACAAATTGTGTGATTAGGACAATTCTACTATTATTTACTCCAAATCCATTGTTCAGTACAGTGGAATTGACTTCACATCCACTATTTCACTGTTTTACTATTTCGTTATTTTTGATAAAAATGGTCTCGAAAAAATATCAAATTGGATGCCTAAATAAAGATAACGAAAAAAAGAAAAATATGGTGAAAGAATTATGATCTTTTGACGTTAAGATAAAAAGATATATTCATTTTTGTAATTTAAATTGAAGAGATTTTAAATTATAGTGCAATAAACATTTGTCTTTTTTACCTAATAAAAAATTCCACTGGCCTGTTTACATATTTTTAGTTTCAAATTGTCATTTTTAACAATAAACCCTTAAAATGTCACTATTATTTTTACCCTTACTAAAAATAAAATAAAATAAAAAAATAAAAAAAAACACGGTCGATTCTACCGTGTAGCACACTACGTACCTGACACCACAATAGAATCGATCATGTGAAAGTGGAATGCACAAGGCAACATTAGACCTTCCCAGTGTCAATTTTAATTCGACAGTGCGGGTAGTCGAATGTTGCTTTATACATTCGACTTTAATAAGATCGATACTATAAAATTGGTGTAGTGCACTGGTAAGTGTGAGACAATGGGTATATATGGAATGCGAATAAATGACCCCAAAACAAACAAGTAATAAAATTTAACAATCCGGTATTCCCCAAATGTAGGGATCGTAGTACAGCGATTAATACCGGAGTCGATCACAGGGAATTGGGGTATCTAGTTCATTAATTTTCCTAAGATTGTTACTATTTATTTCTAAACCTAAAACGATAAAATAAACTGGACAGAGGATTGTCAGTCCAAAGCCAGGAAGGATAAAAGCGATAATAAATAAATAAAACTATAAACGAGAAAAAACAATAAAAACGATGATCATGGTGATTAAACAATTGAATAAGTAATTATCCACCGATCCCGCAACCCTTAATTTCCTCTCTAAAGTTATCTTGTGATGATCTAATTAAAGATGTGGTTCACCTCTCATAAGTATGAATTCCTACTCTCGTAGATAATTCGCCTATCAATCCCTCATCTCTCGATATATATGATTGACGCTCTCAAACCAAGGTGTAAGATCTCTCAATCTAGCAACCTAGATATTCAACCTATCAACTCTCGTTATGTCAAGATTAAAAATCCCATCTTTCCTATGGTGATCTAAGGTTTACACCGACTCTCGTCATACGGTAAACATCAATAACAATTCATCTTTCGATATCGATTGCATAAACAATAAGCATATAGAAAAGATACAACTTTAACCAAATTCACAAAACAAATCTAGATTGAAAATAAAGAACCTGCTGAAACGGATTCACATGGTTTGAACAATTGCTCACTCTCCAAGCATTCAAAGACAAAACGGCAAAGAAACGAAATAAAAGCGAATATAAAACAGGAAAATCGCAACCCCACCTCCTCCCTGCAAGGGTCAAATACCGCGTAGGTTTTCTCATAATAATTGTGTATCAATAGGTCTCAATAATGTATGATTAGGGTTGAGATCCGCTACGCTATTTATAGAAAAGTAAGTCGGTTTTTCAAAGATGTCGGCCGTGGGCGCCCGTCCGAATTGTGGACACCCGCCCAGATGCCTTGACTTGCTTCAAACGCCCGTCCCACTCGGGCCCAAACTCTCTGAATCAACTTTCTTCTCCTGGACGCCAGTCCATATCTTTAGACGCCCGTCCACTATGGACGGGACTTGGACGCCAGTTCAGCTGGATCAATAACTTGATTTCGTCATCTTTATCCTTTATCAAATTCCAACTTTATCTCTTCTCCTCTTCATTAATCCGATTGTTAACCTCTTTTAACCCTCTTCTTGGTCGAAATTGTGTATCTACAATACATCAAACACATTGCAAAATGTAGTATCTTCCAAATCAATATAAAACCATCAATTTTACACATAAATCATACAATTTTGCAACTAACCCATTAAAAACATCACTTGCTCAATACTTCAATATAAAGCTCGATTTTTATGAAAAACATCCAAATATGGGGAAAATTGACATAAAATATATCCTTATAAAACGTATAAAATCACCCTTAACAGCACCTCACGATGTCAGGAGTTGTAGTTTTTTGCCGAACTTAGATGAACTTTACCCTTTTCACGTAGAAGTACCTCACTTCGTGTATGGGGTGCCTTTGGCCTATATAAGGCACTAGCATGCAAACGAAAACGGTACACTTATTGAACAACATTATTAGTACTTTATGAGTGTCCTCGGTTTTGATTCAAGTAAGTCAGTGTGTGAACCGAACACACCCATTGTATCCCGAGAGAGATTTTTGTTAGTTTCCTAAATGACAATCGTGAGAGACGAAACATCTCTTTAAAGATAATTCTTATTATGTGTATTAAATTTTCCAACATAATGTGATGCTCTAAACCCAAATGAGTCTTGTTCTTATTTACACACATTATGTTAATGCATGCATATAGTGGCAAATTTTTTTTTTCAAATTTATTTTTATTTTTTAACGACGAAAGAAAAAATACTACAACTATTTACCATTATATTAGTGGGCAAACACACCACAAATATGTGGCCTCCACGTAGATTTGAACCTGAGACATTCAGACATATTGTTAGCATTTGATTTATTCATTCTCCTAATTAACTATACCGTCAGGTCACTAGAATTGAATTTATGATAAAGAAATTATAATGATGTTAAGATTGATGGGTTTTTTCAATCACATTAAAGTTTTAAATTCGAAATTACCCAGTTTAAAACTGATTTATAACCGTTACTATTTGCAAAAATATATTGTAGCTCCAGGGTAAATGTTACAGCTTGAATAAGCCCAAACTCATATTAGATGAGGGGTCTCAACCTCAAAACCTAGGCTATGAGGTGGGGGTAATCTATCTCTCAATATTGTGGGTGAAACAATACTAAATATCCAATGTAGGACAACTTTATCAGGCCACCTCAAATGTGAGCCTATAACAAAGAGCCCAACACTTGGAATATAAATGGGGAACAATTTTAACAGACCCCCTCAAGCTTGGGCATATAACAAAGAGCCCAACACTTGAAATATAAATGGGTGGCACTGATACCATGTTGAATAAGCCCAGACTCATATTAGAGGAGAGGTCTCAACCTCAAAACAAGGCTATGAAGTGAGGGAAATTCATCATTTAATATGGTGGGTAAAACAATACTAAGTGTCTAATGTGGGACAACTTTAACAGGCTCCCTAAGTGTGGGCCTATAACAAAGAGCCCAACAGTTGCAATATAAATGGGGACAACTTTAACACTGATTGGCCCCAACTTTTCTCAAACTTGCGTTTTAACTTCATTTCTCAACAATTTTTAAGCGGTTTCGGCAATAAATCGATTAGATTACCGAATTCTCTAACTGTTCTTTGGTCAGAATTAATTAAAGAATTTCATGGGATTTAAACATGTACATATTTTTTTTTAGAGCTAAAAATTTCGTTCAACCAAATCCGCCAAAACAGTGATAATAACATCATCCGGGGGCCTACTTCCTCAAGAGATAGCACCTAAATATGATAAATCATGCCTAGCGAGCAAATGTGCAGGCACATTATCCGACCGCCTAACAAAAGATTAAAAAATACACTCAAAGGACAAAGACTATTGCAAACAATCATGCACTAACCAGCCAAATGGCGCAAAGTCATCCACTGGACAAGAGACATTCAGCACACACGATAGACGATCACTCTCCCCAACAAGTGTTGTAATATTCATTCTCCAAGCTTCCATCAATGCCATCTGGATTGCCTCTACTCCAGCAAAGCCGCACTATATAATCCCCGGATCAAACCGAAACGAGAATGATGTAGGAATAGAGCCTTGAATATCTCTAAAAATTGTCCAACCGCAGACGAAGCCTTTGAAACATAAAGAATACTAGTTCATTCAAAGAAAACAATCCAAAGAGATCTCAAACGTTTACAATCTACAGGGCCGGCCCTGAAGTTTTCGGGGTCTTAGACGACTTTGTCGAATGTGGCCTTTTTACTTCAAAGGTTTTTTTTTCAAAAACATATTTACGAAACATTCTTCAACATCACGCTTCTAACATCTGTAGATACAAAATTCAAATTCATTTATAGTCGCAAAACATATCTACAAAGTAGTAATTTAACATCTACTCCCTTCGTTCCAAAATAACTGTGGCAGATGCCAAAAAGTTTTGTTCTAAAATAACCGAGGCAGAATATTTTCTAATACAAAATTTAATGCAATTTTCTTCAAGTTTTTACCCAATTTTTTTTAATTTTTTCCATACACTGTCTTAAATGCACTAGCATTATTTACTTCATTTTCCATAAAGGTATTCTACTATTTATCTGATCAAAGTCAAAACAATTAATTACTTTTTACTCTGCGTGTTTTTTGAAACTGTCTCAATTATTGTGAAACGGAACAAGTATTTTCTAGCATATTTACATGCACTTAAGAACTTAGGGCTTTTGTGGATTAAGATTGATATTTGAGGATTGGAATTTAAAGGAAAAGATGATGAATTATAGAGTGGAAATGTGTAATTGTTAAAAAGAAGAAAGGGAAAGAAAAGAAAAGAAAAAAAAAAAGGTGCCACTTGAGTGAGTTTTTTCCTTTCAGTTTCACGTTCTGAAAACTGAATTCACAATTTTGGATTTTTTATTTTTATTTTTATTACACTTTGCACCTTTTGCATTATTTTTTCAGTCTTTCAATTCACCGTATCCCTAATTCTCTATTTGGTTATAAAAAAATAAGCATTCTTATTGGGCTGATGATTGGACCTTGATAATGTCGAAATTATCTCGGTATAAATAGCGGTGTTTATGTGGTGGATATCTGGCTGATTTGGGTGATTTTGCCGGCCGGTTATGCGGCGGTGCTCAAGAAGAAGATGAAGATCTTAAAGAGCAAGATGAAGAATATGTCGTGTTTGTGATTTTGGGCAGAGCCTTAAGTGGCTGCCTACGTACCCTTTGTAAGGGATCAAGCCAATGCGTAGTTCTCGAAGTGATACTTCTTCCCCTTTTTTGTAATGGTGGTGATGTTGTTATTTATAGAGGTCTGGAGCTGGCCAGCTGGTGAGAGCTTGACAACTGGAAGGGGCTGGCAGGTTGCGAGCCTGGAGGGCCGCGAACCTAGAGGGTTGCGAGGGCTGAAGGCCTATGGCGAGCTGAGAGCCTTTGTCGGGCTGAGGGTCTAGCGGCCTTAGAGCCTTGACGAGCTGAGGGACTTGGCGAGCTGAGGGCCTAGCGGGCTGAGAGCCTAGCGGCCTGGGAGCCTTGTGGCCTGGCGGCCCGAAGGTCTGGAGGGCTTGTCGGCCTGTAGATTGTAGCTTGTCTTATCACCCTTATGTTGTAGCTTGCTCTTCCTTATGTTGCCGGCTCTGGTCTCTGGCGGATCTAATAGCCTAAGGGGTTCGCGTGCCGGGGCCCTAACCTTTCTTAGCGCCGCACGGGGTTAAGGTTGAAAGTTCGCTGACTATAGTGGCCGGTGGCCTTATCCACTATTTTGGTGGCCAGATGGACCCGAATAAGGATCCATGGGCCGAATTATGGTTCAGGCATATCAATGCCCCCCACTCCGTGCCATAAGCATTTTCTCGAAATTTTAGGCAATGAGTAAAGTCTGCTCGCGGATCGATTTCCCTGGAGTACCGTGGTGGCGTGCTATATGGCGGATAGCCTACTAGCTTTGCCTAAATGCCGTACTTTGAGATGGTCTTCTTGTGGTCTTATGTCGTAAATCTACTTCGCCTTTTATGGCTTGTGTCATGAACTGACTTTGCCTTTTGGTGGCCTAAAGTGGCGGATAGCCTTAGGCTTTTGGTGGCTATAAGTGGTGTATAGCCTTAGACTTTTGGTTTCTTTAAGTGGCGGATAGCCTTAGCCTTTTGATGGCTTCAAGTGGCGGATAGCCTTAGCCTTGTGGTGGCTTCAAGTGGCGGATAGCCTTAGCCTTTTTGTGGCTTTAAGTGGAGGATAGCCTTAGCCTTGTGGTGACTTTAAGTGGCGGATATCCTTAGCCTTTTGATGGCTTAAAGTGGCGGATAGCCTTAGCCTTTTGTACGGCTTTAAGTGGCGGATAGCCTTAGCCTTGTGGTAGATTTAAGTGGTGGATAGCCTTAGCCTTTTAATGGCTTTAAGTGGCGGATAGCCTTAGCCTTTTGTGCGGCTTTCAGTGGCGGATAGCCTTAGCCTTTTGGTGGCTTTATTTTGGCGGCCTCATTTTGGTGGCCTCATTCTGACGGCCTCATTTTGGGTGGCCTCATTGTGGCGGCCTCATTCTGACGGCCTCATTATGGTGGCCTCATTCTAGTGGCATCATTTTGGGCGGCCTCATTGTGGGTTGTTATTCACGCTGAACGCCAACTGTCATCTGACAACCAACAAACTTATATGACCTGTAGACAAAGAGTTGGAGAATGTCGGCGATAGTGACGTCTCCGGCGAGATGGTGGCCGAAAATCCAAAGAATCCAAAGAGAGTAGTGATAAATCGAACGCAAACTCTATGTATTGTGTGTTTTTGCTTCTTTAAACGCACTAGTTCAACGAAAAACTTGAAGAGCGGCTCCAGGTATGTGTTGATGTTGATGAATGCCGGTCGGAAAACTAAAAAATGGTTGGTTTTAGGCCGCCGGAAAACTAAAAAATAGGTGGAGATCTTACTATTAGGTGAAGACCTTGGAGATCTTGGTAAGGATTTTGTTAGATCCAGAGATAAATCTTGTAGATCTGGAGGAAAATCCTGTATATCTGGAGGGAAAATCTTGTAGATCTGGAGGGAAATCTTGATGAAGACTTGGAGATCTAGATGTAGATCTTGTTGAAAACTTGGTGATCTAGATGTAGATCTTGTTGAAGACTTGAAGATCTGGATGAAGATCTTGTTGAAGACTTGGCCGGAAAACTAATAATGGGCAGTTTTAGGCCGTTGGAAACCTCAGATCTGACCAGAAAATGTTGAAAATGTCGATTTCCCGGTAACGGAGCCAACTGATAATGTCGAAGTTATCTCGGTATAAATAGCGGTATTTATATCTGGTTGATTTTGATGATTTTGCCGGCCGGTTATACGGCGGTGCTCAAGAAGAAGATGAAGATCTTAAAGAGCAAGATGAAGAATATGTTGTGTTTGTGATTTTGGGTTGAGCCTTAAGTGGCTACCTACGTACCCTTTGTAAGGGATCAAGCCAATGCGTAGTTCTCGAAGTGAAGCTTCTTCCCCCTTTTTGTAATTGAGGTGATGTTGCTATTTATAGAGGCCTGGAGCTGGCCAGCTGGCGAGAGCATGAAAGCTGGCAAAGGCTGGCAAGTTGCGAGCCTAGAGGGCCACGAACCTGGAGGGTTGCGAACCTGGAGGATCACGAGGGCTGAAGGCCTCTGGTGAGCGGAGAGCCTTTGGCGGACTGTGGGCGTAGCGGCCTGAGAGATTTGACGAGGTGAGGGTATAGCGGCCTGAGATCCTTGGTGGGTTGAGAACCTGGCGGCCTGAGGGCGTAGCGGGCTGAGAGCCTTGTGGCCTGGCGGCCCGAAGGTCTGGAGGGCTTGTCGGCCTGGAGGTCGTAGCTTGTCTTATCACCCTTAAGTAATAGCTTGCTCTTCCTTATGTTGCCGGCTCTGGTCTTTGGCAGACATAATAACCTGAGGGGTTCGCGTGCTGGCCCTCTAGTCTTTCTTAGCGCCGCATGGGGTTAAGGTTGCGAGTTCGCAGACTATCGTGGCCGGTGGCCTTATCCACTATTTTGGTGGCCGGGTTGACCCGAATAAAGATTCGTGAGCCAAATTACGGTTCAGGCATATCTGACCTACACGAATTTTTTGTTTATTTATTAAAATATGTCTTGGGGGGCACCCTGTTGGTGGGCCTATGGCGATTGTCTGGCCTGCCTAATGGGTGAGCCGGCCCTGACAATCCAACAACATTTCGATTAAAAAATGAACTTAATAATAAATTAGCAAGATTTTTCTTTCATTGGTCCATAGCTCATACATCCGTTTCATCGAAGCTATCATCATCAAACTGTCAATATTCTTGGGCAGAGAACCTACAATATATAGGGGTAAATACAACGTACTTAGTAAGAGGTAAAAAATTTGTACAAACAGATACAAGAGACACATATTGAAGTACACACACTACCATGTATGTTGTAAAGAGTTAACTCCTCTCTACCATCACCATGCAAAAGTGCCCTTAGATCATAGTGTAAGAAACCCTTAATTGGTCGAGGTTTGTAGTTCAATATGATCTAAGGGTTTCTTACACTATGATCTAAGGGCACTTTTGCATGGTGATGGTATAAACCATGACATATCCTTCAGTACTCATATGTCATGGATTTGTCCATGTGGGCTTGGCCATACTGCGAAACTAAAATGTGTCTCACAAAAGATCATAGTGTTTCAGCTTTTAGACCAAATAAGAATGTTTATTATGAAGTTAACTAACCACCTATGTACATTCACATAAAAGACATGCTAAGGACACCTAGTCCTAGATCATTATATATTAAGTTATCTAGCACATAATAAACGAATAATCGACTACTAAGTCAATGTTCTGCAGGGCCTGACAAACGCCTTCCGGTGCTCCCATCTTCTCCCCGCAGACGGTCTCAATTGTGATGTTGAACCGAGGCAACCAGAAGTCGGATGCTTGACTTTGCCAAGTTCCGGCTAATGTTCCAAAATAACAAACAATACATGTAGAAGCATGATATAACACTTGAACTCTTCTTTCCAAACATTACAGGCTGAGTGCACGCCTATAGGGCAAGTGCACGCCCGTAACTGCAAAACCATTTTGTTTTCTGAATTTCATGGCAAGAGCATTCCCACCACCGAAAGCACGCCCGCGATTGAACGAGCACTCCGTCCAAAATAATTAGTCACTGACATAAATCTGCAAAAATTCACCTGTATGTTTTCCTGCATTTTTAACACTTAATTTCATCATATAATTCGCCCAATACATCACCAAACCCGCAAGAATTCTTCTACACAAGGCTAAACAATATTCTAATGATAACATAAATCGATAACACCGAATAAGAACACCCCATTAACTAATTGTTTCACAGAAATAGGTCCAAACTTTGAAACGAAGGTGTAAGAAGCGATTTCTTCCACTCTTAAGGCAAACATTACAAACCAAAAAGGCAAACTACAATTAGTACGGCAGTTCTAAAACATCAAACTACAATAATTTACAAGATTCTGCCTAGATTCTCAAAAGGCATGAAAACAAAAACTTACGACTTGATAGGAATTGTTGGTACTTCAACGGTCATTGTGACGCGCTCGTTCCAATAATCCACTTTGATCTGAAAAAGAACCGTAGAATTAATCAACACCTTGAAGATTCTTTTCTTCTTTCTTTTCGCCCAATTTCTCCCAGAGTTCAAACTTTCTGATATTATTCTCAAAACTGGCATTAAGGGGGTTAATGGCATGGGGTTATCTTTTAAGTGATTAAAAATGGAAATATACAAAATAAATCAATTTTTTTACTATTTTACCCTTACTTCGATCCCTGGGTTATTACATCCCTCACCTCTTCGTCCTCCAAATTGAATATATCTGGAAGGTGGATGAACTCGGGGAATTCATTAACCATATCATCTTCCATCTCCCACGTCACTTTGGAAGGCGAGTGATTGATCCACTGAACCAAAACCAACGATACTTCCTCATTATTGATCGTCTTGTTTTTCCGTGCTAGAATGCAAACCGACATTTCCTTATAAGACAGATTCTCTTGGAGTACATCATGGTCAATGCTTGCCTCTACATCAATAACCGTTATGCATCTCTTTAACATTGACACGTGGTAGACATTGTGCACTCTTGACAAGGATTCCGGTAACTCGACACGTTAGGCCAAGGGTCCAATCCTGGACTTCATCTCGCAAGTACCAACATACCTCGGGCTCAACTTTCTTTTTTGCCCGAACTGACTCACTCCTCTCATCAGAGACGCTTTAAGATACACTTTATCTCCAACTTCGAATTCCAATGGTCTACGTCTTACGTTAGTCCAACTCTTCTGCCTATCTAGAGCCATGTTAAGGTTACAACAAACCACTTCAACATTTTTCTTGGTTTGTTGCACTAGTTCCGGTCCTATGATCTGTTTCTCACCAACCTCATCCCAATAAACTGGTGTTATACATTTTCTCACATACAAAGCTTCAATAGCTGGCATCTTGATACTTCATGGTAACTTTTAATACATGCAAACTCATCTACCAGTAAGTATTCATCTCATGAACCACCTACCTCCAAGGCACATGCCCTCAACATATCCTCTAGTATTTGGATGGTTCCCTCTAATTCTCCATCTATATGGGGTGAAAAGTTGTACTTAAATCCAATTTAGTGTCAAGTTGTTTCTGTAGACTCATCCAAAACCTGCTGATAAACCGTTTGTCTCTGACTCCGGCCTTGTGAGACACTATAAAAACTGGAACTCCATAAAGCTTCCCAACGTCGTTTAGGTAGATCGTAGCAAACGTCTTCAAAGTCATGTTATCTTTTTAGTCAACCAATCAAATATTACCCATATTTTATCATAAACTCTCTATGTCCGGGGTAAAGCACTAATGGAATCCATAGTAATCTTTTCCTATTTCCACTCGGGAATTTCCCAAGTCTTTAACAATCCCGCTGGCCTCTTATGTTCAACCTTTAATCTGTGACAAGTGTCACACCTACGGATGGCAATTTTGACCCAACCCGGTGGATATCCACCCGACCCTACCCGTTAGGGTAGGGTATTTTTTATGGTAGGGGAGGGTATGGGTTTAATTTTCCAAAACCCGTTGTGGGTAGGGTAAGGTATTGATATGTGTTGTCTACCCATCATAATACTCACCCGACCCACGGTGTGTGTGTGTGTGTATATATGTCTAGGGACACACGCACATCATGATTAAATAATGACAACATACATTACCTACAAAGTAAGAAAACAATAAAACATCTCACTACAAAAGAAACAAAATAACAAAAACAAATATATGTAATTTAAATAACACTATTATATACTTCTTATATATCAATTTTTGAGGTAAAAAACTGGGTGTTTTCTCTCACAATCGATTCCGTATTGTCAAAATCAGGATTGAAATGTGCGATTATTTTAAATCTTTTGCTTATTTCATTTTTAATAATGTATTCTTGAATCTAATCTATTCTGCCCTAATATCAATTGTCAAACCCGAAATCCACGTCTATCTTGTTACAGTATATATTCGTTTTTTTTTTACTCACAACTTATGCAGCCAATATCAAGGTTAATAGGTGGGATTTTTTTTTATCTTCTGCTTTTTACTGTTTCAGTGTATATGTAATGTAATATATTTTAAGAAAATTAGATCTTGGAATTCTAAGGCACTTCTGTTTGTTTGTTTTCCTTAAGAAATTGACAAATTTATTTATGTTATCGAGTAATGATAAACATATTTTGTCACCTGTGTGATATTTTGGGAGTTTACGTGTTGATTCATGAATTTACTTTATTTAATAGACTATTACGATGGGTATTGATATAATGTAATTATATATTGTATTTATTTATTAAGGGTAGAGTGGTAATTACGGATAGGAGAAGAAACTTTGGGCAGTATTCTACCAATAATATTGATGATGATATGAAAAATATTTTCCCCGAACATTTTAACATGGTAGTAGAGACATGTTGACACCTCTTCTAAAAAAATAAAAAATAAAAAACAAACAAACAAACAGACAGACGCAGCTTTTCTTCTTTGCCGCAAGCTTTGTTCGAACAGGGGTCAACAACCAAGAAGAAGCATGGCCATACTTACAGAAACGGAAAAGAAGCTTGCGTATTTTTTCAACACCACCGCAACCCCGATTACGTCGGTGGTGACCAGAAGGACGACGACACAAATTACCACATGGACATGATAGCTCCCCTTGCGAAACAGGCCGACTCTGTTAATATAGTCATGGTTCCCGAATTCGGACCTAGAAAATGTGTGAAAATTGTGACAGATGAAAAGGCTACTACGAGTCTTTCTGCTGCTTCCGTAGATGATGCGGCTGTCATTGATGAACTGATTATGAAGCTTGAACAATGCCGAAAAAATTTACATACAGGATTCAAGATGAGTCTGATTCAGTTTGAGAAGGACGATGATACCTGCTTCCATCTTCACGACTGCGGTGGAGACACGCAGACGACGGCGAGGAGCATATGCTGCTTCTCATCAACCAAAGGTTCACACGGCGGGACTACCATTCTATTTGTCAAAATACCATTCCGTTTTTTGCGTTTCCATTGTTTCCGGCAGCCTTCTAAACCCTAATTGGGAAGGGAAACCCCAATAGGAGATTTGTGTACCTTAAGATCGTGCACATTCATGAAAAAAATCCTCGGATATGAACGAAAATTGTGAACCAAAATTGGCTTAAAGTGGTATATTGACAAATAGCACACAGAATGGGTGATATATTGAAAAAAATCCCGGGCTGCTCTAGGTACTGTGGTGCGCTCGGCTCAGCCCATCACTTCGGCTCAAACCAAGAATTTGGACCAATCTGGGCTCGGTAATATCACACCAGTCCAGTGGCGGAACCAGAAAAAAATTTCGGGGTGGTCTTGGTATATAAACTGCAAAGCTAAAAAAAATCCGGGAAAGAAATATGGGGTGGTCTTGGTATATAGTATATAAACTGCAAAGCTAAAAAAAATCCGGAAAAGAAATATGGGGTGGTCTTGGTATATAAACTGCAAAGCTAAAAAAAATCCGGGAAAGAAATATGGGGTGGTCTTGGTATATAGTATATAAACTGCAAAGCTAAAAAAAATCCGGAAAAGAAATATGGGGTGGTCTTGGTATATAGACTATAAAGCTAAAAAAAATCCGAAAAAAAATATGTTGGTAGTGGGATTTGAACTTACAACCTAGAATTATGGAGACTGAAAATGGTTTGTTCTTAAACCACTAGGATATAAGGTCTTTTGTGTTTACTTGCTTCTAAATAAAGTGGAGGTTGAAACAGTATTTTTGGAGTTTGTGGCTTTGATTTCACGACAATTTGATGTTACCATTAAACGTGTTCATAGTGATAATGGAACCGAATTTCGAAAACTGCTCCCTTACTTTAGTGAACAAGGCATAATTTTTGAAACTTCTTGTGTAGCTACCCCACAACAGAATGGTCGTTTTGAACGTAAACACCAACATATTTTGAACGTTGCCCGGGCCCTTCGCTTTGAGGGTCACTTGGCTCTTAAATTTTGGGGAGAGTGTGTGTTAGTGGCCTCCCATATTATTAATCGTACCCCATCGAGTGTTTTGAATTACAAAACTCCCTATGAAGCCTTGTGCGGAAAGCAGCCCGATTTATCTATGCTTCGCATTTTAGGTTGTTTGTGTTATGCCCATAACCACCACCACACGAATAAGTTTGACAGTCACAGTCATAAGTGTGTTTTTTTGGGATATCCCTTTGGGAAGAAGGGTGGACTATGTACGACCTTGATACGGAGGAGATATTTGTATCCCGGGATGTCAAATTTTATGAGCACGTTTTTCAATTTTCTCGCCAGGACGAGGGTAGTGTGTCTCCTTCTATCCCTTACCCAGTTTTTGATGATGTGGCATAGTAGATATGGGGTTCGACACTTCTCCTCCTTCTCCAGGAGATCCACCATTGCCGGATCCACAGGTTGAGGGGGGGACGGAAAGGAAAGATGAAACAGGTGATCCGGCAAGTGATATTGCACCTTCACCACAACTTTGAGAGCCAGGTGACGGTGCGGAAGAGTTAGGCAGAGGTTGGAGACAGAAGATCCCAATTCGCGGTTTCAGGATTTCATGACACATACGCTGGTTGAGAAGAAAAGTCCAACTCCACGCTCCTCCACTCCATTAGCATCCTCAGGTACTCTATATCCACTAATCCATTTTGTAAATTATGATATGTTCTCTGATAAGCATCGCAAGTATCTCGTAGCTATAATAGTTGGGAATCCTCCGAAATCTTTTAAGGAGGATGTTAAACATGACGGTTGGCGTAGGGCCATGGCTTAAGAAATTCAGGCCCTAGAAGATCAGGGTACATGGGTGTTACAACAACTTCCTCTTGGGAAAAAGGCATTAGGGAGTAAGTGGGTCTATACAGAGAAATATGACGAGCATGGGACCCTGCAGCGGTTGAAAGCTCGATTAGTGGCATTTGGGCATCATCAGGAAGAAGGTATAGATTACACAGAAACATTCGCTCCTGTGGCAAAGATGGTTACGGTTCTGACTGTCAGTTTTGGTGACTTGATCTCTAAACTGATAAATATCTTGTGGAACTAATCTGGGAAAACTGAGACTGAGATTGATGGTCAGTTCAGTTAAGTATATTCAGTTCTGTGAAAGTCAGTTTGATGAAGTGCAACCGAGTTTCTTCAAGTCGCCGATCGGTTTACGACTCTTGAGTTATCTTGAGTATAGCCGAGTTCTACATCTCGGGCGCTTGATTACAAGTCCGGAAGTCGCTTTGAGTGAGTTTCGTGCTGTGAATAACAATTGTCTTTGGGGTCCACATCTGGGGTATTTATGGTAGTTTTGACAAAGATCTATGGTGGTTAGGGTTTGGGACTTGTGTCTGTAAATACCAATGTATTAATCAATGCAATGTTGTAATCAATGCAATGTGTGTCATTAAAAGTGTTATTCACACACTTGTGAAAACCTTGTAATTCTGTGCATAATAAATATCTCATTTTCTGTCCGTGGAGTAGTCGGCACAATGCCGGAAACCATGTTAAATCACTGTGTTCTTCTTGTTTCTGTGTTTATCAATTCCGCCATTTTTTACGTTTGCATTGCTTCTGTGTTTGTTTCTTTCTAGAACTGCAAGCTTCCTGTCTGTGTTTATAACAAACTGGTATCAGAGCGTCAGGTTCAAGATTCAGAGAGAGTTGCAGGTGGATAGAGTTGATCTTCACCAAGACCGGTGACCGGTGCTAGGACTTTGTGATCAAAGGTTCGTTCTTTAATTAGAAGGATGTCAGCAATGAACGTGAAGATTGATAAATTTACAGGGAGAAATAGTTTCAGTCTGTGGCAAATAAAGATGCGGGCCTTGTTAAAGCAACAGGGATTGTGGACTCCTTTATCTGGTAAAAGGGGATGCGGGTTCTGTAGATTATGCCAGTCTGGAGGAGAAAGCACATTCAACCATCATGTTGTGCTTGTCGGATGATGTTATCATAGAAGTTGATGAGGAAGACATTCTTTGCCAAGTTATGGTTGAATCTTGAAAGCTCAGATATGACTAAGTCATTGACCAACAAGTTGCTCTCAAGCGTGTCGTCGTCACCTGAGGATGCATGAGGGGCTCAGTTGAGAGATCATCTTGATCACCAACACAATATTACTTGATCTCGATAATATTGATGTTAAGATTGAGGATGAAGATGTTGCTTTGATTTTGGCTTTGGTTTCATTACCACTTCCCCATGAGAACTTTGTGCAGCCTTCATAGTTGGGAAGGATACAGATTGCTTTAGAGGATGTAAGGTCAGCTTTACATGCTAGGGAGCTGAGACAAAAGGCAACTGGAGCAGACAATCAGTGCTGTGGGATCGATAGTCGATGCAGCAGATGGAAAAGAGCATGGTCAGTCTAGGTAGAAAGTTGAAAGAAGACAAAGTCCAAAAGCCCTAAGTCCACAGATGTCTGTAATTATTTTAAGGAGCAGGGACATTGGAAGTCCAATTGTCCAAAGAGGAAGAAACAAACATGAAATAATAGCTTCGCACAATCTGCGAGTGCAAATGAGCATGAATCAGATGAGGACATGGTCCTAGTGGCAGGAGAGTCAGCACATCATACTGATGTGTTGATTCTGGACTCTGGGGCATCCTTTCATATTTGCCCTCATAGAGAGTGGTTCTTAAGTTATCAGTAGATAGATGGTGGTCATATATCTATGGCAAACAGAAAGGTCTGCAAGGTAGTTGGGATTGGCTCAGTTCAGTTGAGGATAGAGGATGAAAGATTCTATAAACTGAGTGAAGTTAGACATGTTCCACAAATGACCAAAAACTTGGTATCTCTCAGTTCTTTAGACAGCAAGGGATTCAGTTTTAAGGAGGAAAGTGGTGTCCTGAGTGTCTATAAAAACTCAGTTGAGGTTCTCAAGGGAGTCAAGCTAGGGACTCTGTATATATTACAAGGGTCAATTGTTGTTGGTTCTGCTGCTGTGGCATCAACTGAGGTTCATCAGTCACAGCTTACAAAACTGTGGCACATGAGACTAGGTCACTTGGGTGAAAAGGGGATGCAGGTTCTTTCTCCGAAAGATCTTCTTGGGGGATGTAAGGTCAAGAATCTAGACTTTTGTGAGCATAGTGTGTTTGGGAAGCTTCACAGGAGCAAGTTCTCGAAAGGGGTACACAACACAAAGTCATCATTTGATTACATTCATTCTGATTGTTGGGGGCCATCAAAGGTGGAGTCATTGGGTGGTCACAGATATTTTGTGCCCTTTATTGATGACTTTTCAAGGATGACTTGGGTGGGGCTGATGAAACACAAAAGTGAGGCATTCAAGAGCTTCATGCAACAGAAGGCTCTAGTTGAGAATCAGTTAGGAAAGAAGATCAAGAGGCTTCATATAGATAATGGTCTGGAATTCGGCTGGACTGAGTTTGATGAGTTGTGCAGAAATGAAGGTATTGCCAGACATCAAACAGTCAGGAATACTCCTCAGCAAAATGGTGTAGCTGAAAGGATGAATCAAACTCTTCTGGAGAGAGCAAGATGTATGCTTTCTCATGCTGGTTTGTCAAGGAGATTTTGGGCAGAGGCTGTTACCACAACTTGCTACTTAATCAATAGGAGTCCTCACACAGGGATCAGTCTCAAAACACCAGTTGAGATGTGGTCAGGTAAACCTGCAGATTATTCAGTTCTAAGGGTATTTGGAAGCACATTTTACTATCATATCAGTGAAAGGAAACTGAAACCAAGGGCCAGGAAAGGAGTGTTTATGGGGTATGGTGATGGAGTAAAGGGGTACAGAATTTGGTCATCGCTAAAAATGAGTCATTCTCGGTAGAATACGATTTCGATTAAAATTATATACTCGGTTCATCGGTGGGAGGATAATCAAATCGAAACCGATATTGAAACCGAAAAGCGGCGATGAGGTGGAGCTTGGGTGGAGTCGGTTGGAATGCAACGACCAAGCGATCCAAGTCGATTTTCATCCGATTTGGTTGTTTGAACTAAGTCGAATCCAAGCCGATCAACAGCAAATGTCGATTGAGCGTCAAACCGAGAATGTGGGTCAACAGAGTATAGGCATGTCGTGAGCTAGAAGATCCATGTTGGGATACCTCCTAGAAGGTATGGGTTTGATGATATGGTTGGGTGCGCACTTCAAGTTGAAGAAGAAGTGGATGGTTTTGAACCTTCTACTTACAGGGAGGCAGTGACATGTTTTGAAGCATCTCAATGGCTTGCTGCCATGGAAGATGAAATGAAGTCATTACTGATTTGGGACTAGTCAGTGACAGGTGATGTGGATAGTAGAAAATATATTACTGGTTATGTTTTCACATTAGAGAATTCAGTTGTCAGCTGGAAAGCAACTCTTCAGACAACAGTGGCTTATCAACTACTGAAGCTGAGTATATGGCTCTTACTGAAGCAGCTAAGGTGGGTGTCTGGTTGAAGGGACTAGTCAGTGATTTGGGGCTACATCAGGATCTAGCTGAGATTTATCGTGACAGTTTAAGTGCAATTTGTCTAGCTAAGGATCAGGTTCATCATGAGAGAACCAAGCATATTGATGTGAGGTATCATTTTCTGAGAAATGAGAAGAAGGTTGTAGTGAAGAAGATTAGCACCAAGGAGAATCCTGCTGATATGTTCACTAAACCAGTTCAGCAGAGCAAGTTTCAGTTGTGTCTGGACTTGCTGAATATTCAAATATTGTAAATTGAAATCTGGATACTCAGTTGAGGGCAGATCAACTTGAGTGGATTCTGAGGAGAATCTGGTACTGTACATCCTGGCATTGACGAATGCCTCTCGTATAAGTACATCTGATTATGCAGTCTGGTGACGTTGAATGAGAGTTCAAGTCAAGGTGGAGATTTGTCGATTTTGGTGACTTGATCTCTAAACCGAGAAATATCTGGTGGAACTAATCTAGAAACTGGAGACCGAGATTGATGGTCGATTCGATTAAGTATATTCGATTCGTGAAAGTCGCTTTGATGAAGTGCAACCGAGTTTCTTCGAAGTTAGCGATCGGCTTACGGACTAACGAGTTATCTTTGAGTATAGCTAAGTTCTACATCTCGGCGATTGATTACAAGTCTAAAAGTCGAGTTTGAGTGAGTTTAAATGCAGTGGATAACAAATGTCTTTGGGTCCACATCTGGGGTATTTATGGTAGTTCCGACAAAGATCTATGGCGGTTAGGGTTTGGGAATTGTGCCTATTGTTGGTCCCTTGAAAAGGCTTTGGTTAAGTTTAGAGGGGGTGAATAAACTTAACACTTAAAACTTTTGGAGTTAACAAATTTCGCAACTTCGACTGCTTTCGATACTTGATGAATCTCTTTGAGACCTCGATAACTGGCCGATAAATGATGATCTCGACAGATTCGATTCTTTGAATTTGTGCAAATGAATAATATCAAAATTAAGCCTTGTTACTTGTTGTTAAGTATGATACCAAGTATTAGATACTCAAGGTGGTGTATGTGTGTGATTTGATTTGCTAGATTCGATGAGGTTGATGTGTAAAATAAACTAAGTGCGTAATGTAAATCTTTGAAAGTAAATAGGCGCTTTATAGTGGTTCCGGTGGTGTAATCTCGTCACCCCACTCTTCTCCAAAGTGATGTTGGAGGAAATTCACTAGAGATCTTTGGTGTAGCTTTTACAAAGATTCCTAAGTTGTTTGTCCTTCACCAATAACTATGGCTTCACAAACTGGCGGGAGCAGGTAGGATTGTTGCTCCCGAGTCTTCCACTTGGTCCTTGAAGGGTATGATTGCCTCTTCACCAAATCCACCACAAACAACGATCTTTCACACCCAGCGGATGCTTCACTGTTTCAAGAGTTCTTTATAAAATAAAGAGTGAATCAAGTAAATGATTCGATTCGCAGCGAACCTGATTAGGATGAAGTAATCGCGACTTGCGTGCTTCAAGTGTGTATGCTTGATATAGCTTGAATGTAGAATACACTTGAAGTAATTCACTGGATCAGTAGCTTTATGCTCAGTAAGTTCAGCAGGGTGTTTTTCAGCTCAGAGTAATCTCTTAAAGTTTATCCAAAATTCATCATCTAGTTTCTGAGTTGAAAGTCCTCTATTTATAGGTAGGAATGCATGTGACTTGTATTTTAAATTCAAATGTAACCGTTCCTTGTTTTTGTCCCATCTGATTTGCATTCTATCACTATTCATAGGGTCGACACTTGCTGAAATTCCTTTTGACAAGATCAGCGATCTGTCCACCCCTTTGACTTGTATCCAATGGATAAAAACATAAATCATCCTAACGTTTTTTTAATCTCAGCCTTTGATTTTCTTGATAAGTCAGAGGTAGTTGGTCATCTTATCCATGTAATCTTCCAATATAATTTTAAATTGATCGAGGTATATATCGGCGAGTTCATCGATCTGTTGAAGTACCTATCGATCTGTTTGAAACGACAATTTCTTTGTGTATAAAATGTAATGCAGCTGATTTCTTTTATCTAACTTTTATTTGTGAAGTTAGATTGCACCTTTTTAATTATAACCAAGTTCCAAACATCATCCAACTTATGGAACTTAGACCGTCAACACAAGGTATATGTAATCAGTTTAGGTCATCACAGACTTGCCTAAATTCTGATTCCATATCCTTGAATTTAATTACTAAGTTTGATCCCTTAGTCTTACATGAATCGAGTTTGAGCCTCACCTTCCCGATCTTCGGTCTTGAGGTTCTGACTAGTCTCTCATGACCTATCTACCCTATCGACTGAGACTAGTCTCACGCGATGTGTCACCGACCATTACAGTGCTTGTTTGATCAAACCTATTTATGAATCAAACTCTAATAAACCTATACAATTGATCTAGACATCTTTTTGCCTTTGCACTATAACAGCTAGTATGACACTCATCATCAAAACTAAGAAATAAGTCCAACAATTTCCCCTTTTTTTGGTGATGATGCCACTACCTCACCTAATCAAAGAAAGCAAAAGATTAAGACAAAAACAGAACAAATATTCATCTTTCATTAAAATCATTTGTTCAAAGCTATTACAAACTAGATACAGCAAAGATAAAGTAATGTAGGTATGCTGATCTATTGTCTATTTTCTCTTTCTTGTCTAGCCTTCTCAGCTTGCTCTTGATAGGCTCTGATTTGTTCTATCATATCCCTCATCCACTCATTTTCAATCAAAGTAAAATCAATGTAGGGATTAACTTGTTTCCACCAGTTCCAAGCTTCAGCGAGATAAGATTGATATCATTCACTCTGAATCCAAACTTCATGTACAGCCTCCTTGAATTCATCAAGTGAGTCCTTTGCTTTTGTGATAGGTAGGATCCTATCACCTCTGCCACTTCTTCCACCTCTGCCACCTCTGCCTCCTCTGTAAGTTGCCCTTAAGGCTTTGACTCTTGTTTCCCAAAATCTCAATGCCAAGAAAGAGTTTAGACCTTCAAGATATCCCATGTCATGATAAGGTCTCCTTCTGTTATAGTATTCTTTCTGTATTGTCTAAGGAGATCATCAGTAAGTTGAACTCTGCAAGTGCGAGTTGCACGAGAGCATTGATTTCATCCTCCCATCTTTTCTTTGCAAAGAGTCTTGCACCTCTTTTCTTTGCAATGATTGGCCCTCTTCCCCCTTAGTGACATCATCAACAAAACGGGATATGAGGCCATGAATACCTTCCTGTGAGATGACCACTCTATTCAATTGACCTTCTATAACTCCAGTTCTTGTATCAATTGCAGTAATCCTTGATTGCAGGGTCTCCTCCAGCAGATTGATTCTTTCAGTAAGTTTGGGATCAGGCAAAGCAGGTTGTTGTGCAGCAGCAGGCTCAGCAGGTTTAGGTGTAGTAGCAAGGTTGTCAAGTTTCTGATGGATGGAAATAAGTTGGTCTTTCAGAAACTTATCTTTCAAAGTATTCCCTTGCTTGATTCCTCGTACATCTAGCATCATATCATTGACAGCATTTTGAGTGGATGAAAAATTTGAAGCAATCAGACTATGTCAGATTGTCTGTTTTCATTTATCAGGTTCATCAAGTTCTTCAAATCTCTGTTCTTTTCTTCCAAGTTGAGTCCTTAATGTTGCATATCATGCCTCACAGTTCTTAACTCATTCAACACCTCAACTGGCACTTCACCGTCATCCTTCCACCAAGAGCTTCATCAAGAGCTCCTCAACATTGTACTGTGGCCTCGATTGCTTACAACCACGCCCAACTCATATCTGTACCCGGCGAGGATTAGGTCCTTCATATTCCTCGAGAATAGGATCAAGGCGGAGTTCCTCAAAAGCAGTACAAATGCCTGAGGTGGATCAACAATAACATTTTCTTCTTGGTATCTGAAACTCCTCATCACTAAAGTCAAAGTCCAAAGTAATTGCTCATCCTCATTAATGCTGAGCTTCATCGACCATCTTTCCTTCAAAGTGGTCTTGTCTCCATTAGGCTCCACTACAAAGACTGACCCACCCGATAAAGAGGGGTTCTCCAAAACCCAAAGTTTGTTCCAACCTTTGTCCAGTCTTTGTTTGAGACTTAGCACTGCACCTCCTGTTCCAACCTTTTGTCCAGTCTTTGTTTGTAGCCCAAAGAACTGTACCTCCTCTTCAATTCTCTGTGGATGAATACGACCTCATTATCCACTTGGAATCATTCATGATGACCAATCTTGTGCGGGATGATGGCGCTTTTAGTAAGAATGCCCTCAAAGTCAAATCCATCTTGATATTCAATGGACTCTTACGAATCGGCACTAGGTTCATTGAAATCGATAACCTTTTCTCCATCCAAATCCTCACTGCATTCGACTTCGGTTTGTGCAGAGGCTCTACAACATGGAATGTAGAAGATTCATCGGCTAGCCTACCAAAGACTCAAATTAATTCCTTCATTGATCAATGCCTCTAGATCATCCATGGTGAGATCCTCAGAGATCCTCATCCATCTCACCATCTCATTGGCCCTCGGCAGAACTTACCGATCTCGATGGGTTACGCTTCTATGATATCGGTGGCTTCTTGACCAGTAGCTTGGCTGTTTTTCTCTAGCCACTCCACCGGTCTCCCCAGAAACATAGGGTATCATCATCGAATCCCGATGAATCACATGCAGTGTAAACTTTGGATCTCTGAACATAATAGCTCCACTTTTCTTTCCTTCATCCAAAAGATCCATCAGCCTGGATTGCAGCATGCTAGTGTCTATCAAATCCAACAGGCTGTCCACACCTAGCTGCTCAAATGCCCATTCTTCAAATCCACTCATTGGATCAGCAGCTGGTTTCTGTCTCTTGTAGAATCCAAACTTCCACTGAAAGTAGTTTTGCACCTTTTTGAAGTTAGGATCTACTTTGCCCTTTCTAGATGCCTTCTCATATGGCATAGATGGCTTTCTAATGGCAGGTTCAGTAGCTTGCTGACCTCCAAAAGCTTCCACAAGTAAGTTCATGGTTTCTTCAACAGATGTTCTAAAGTCGATGAGTTCTTTGAGGTAGTACATTTGTGCCTACTACTTCCATCCTGTACCACACTTGGTTCCTCCCGACTTGCATGCTCATCAAATAGGTCGCAGACAGATCGCTCTTCCCACGAGTTCTTGCCACATTTGCGGGGGTCTTCAACCAAGTCTTCAATTACCTCTTCAACTACCACAAAGAGTTCGAGTTCGGTGGTTTTACGTGGTTCTTCAATGATACTACACAAGCAGCTCGTGGTCGATGAAGCTGCTGCATATCTTCAATAGATTCCTCAACAACAACCTGTCCAGCATCAGTAGACTTGACAACCTCTTTAGGTGAGGAGTCAGTAATCTCCACAGGCTTGATTATGGTCAAGGGCTCAGCCTCAATAGCCTCTTCTTCCTCTTTTACTGATGCTTCCTCTTGGATTCTTTGAGCTTCCAAGTTTTGATTCTTTCCCTTTTCCATGTTTCTGTTTATGAATGATTTCTTTTCTCCTCTTGGAAAGGGGTTCATCATCTTTTTCAGCCACAGTAGACTTCCTCTTTCTACTGGCTTCCTTTTGTTGTTCCCTCAAGATTTCAACAACTGTTCTTCTTGCAGCAACAGCAGGGTCAGTAACCTCCACTGGACCCTCAGCAGACTCAGCAGTCTGTGCCGTTTGCTTCTTTGTTGTTAAGGGTGATTTTGTACGGTTTTTAACATTATATTTGATAATGATTTCCTCCGTATTTGTATAATTTGCATAGGAAACGAGTGTTTAAATGATTTATTAAGCAAGTGAGTTTTTAATTAGTTTATTCGCAAAATGAGGTTGTGTATGTGTTTTAATTATGGTTTTACGAGTATTTGGATTGTGTTACGTTTTGCGGTGTTTTTGATGTCATGTAGGTACATGTTGGAGGCTAAATTGATGATCAAATGTTGATATAATTCGAGCTAAATCAAGATAAAGATTGAAGAAGGAAGAGATAATGATCAAGAAACCGGAACCAGGCACTTCATGGGGATTTTGTCCACACTTGTAGGCACTTTCAGGGGAAGTTGTCTTGATGAAAGTTGTAGAGGATTGAAATAGCTTTCCAACGCATTTTGAATCACCTCATTCGGAGCCCTAGAAGTGAAGTTATGAGCAAAATACTGGAGCTGAGTAGTGGACGGGCGTCCATAAAAGTGAACTGGCGTCCAGAATCGTATTTTACATTCAGAGAGTTCAGACGCGTTCTGAACGAGCGTTCATTCTCCGTTCATAAAGGCTGGACGAGCGTCCAAGGTTGTGGACGGGCGTCCACGGCACCGACTCAGCGAAACCGACCTAAAAATCTATAAATAGGCGCGATTTCCCAAACCCTAAATATACAATTCGATCCCTAAACCCTAGGGAGCAGCTTGGCTGCGTTTTTACTCCTTTATTTTCCAGTTTTTATGCAATAAAACATCTAGATTAGATAGTTGGATTTATGTTCTTTATTCCATCAATTCGAGTTTGCATAAGGATGCTAGGAGGCTAAATCCTCCTTGAACAAGCGTTGTGAAGCCGTCCGTTTCAACAGTTTGATCTCTAGTTCGTGATTATTTTGTGAGTATCTATTAAAGTTGTTACTTTTATCATATTTTTATATGTTGATTGCATGCTATATCGAAAGATCCGTGCTTTTGTTTATTGTTTGCTTGATGAAAGTCATGTTAACCTTAGAACACCATGATAAAAGTTTAGACCTTCAATCTAATCACAACGAAAGTTATTAGATTGAATCTCTAGATTAGAAATTGAAAGATTTCACGCCTAGGGTAGAAAGACGTAATCTTTAACATCGAAAGATAAAAGATTAGAAAACGAACTCGTCTACGAGAGTAGGAGTTTATGCCTTTGATTAGGTGAATCACGACTTGAGTAGAGATCACGAATTAATCCGAGTTAGAATTGAATGTTGATAGGATAGGTGGATCAATTGCTTGTTCGTTCGTTATAATTTGATTTAATCCTTTAACCTTGAATTGTTTAGCTTTAGTTTACTTTTCTGCACTTTATTTTAGTTTAGTTTATCGCTTTCAATCTTTCCTAGCATTGGATTAATCTCCTCTGTCTAGTTACTTTTTCTGCATATTTGTTTAGGTTAGTTTCGTGACAATAGTTTAGTTGAAAACAAAAGCTAGGATTCACATTCGTCTAGTTCCCCGTAAGATCGACCCGGCATTAGCCTCCATACTACGATCCTTGCACTTGAGGTTAACCGGTTTATTACTTGTTGTTTTGTATTGATAAAATCCGGGACAAGTTTTTGGCGCCGTTGCCGGGGAACCGGACGGTTGCCTAGTTTTTGTTTTTGTTTTTTTTTTTTTTATATAGTTAATTTGTAGAATTTATTTTATTTGTTTGCGTTCATAATTAGTTAGTTAGTAGTTAGATTAGTTGTTAGAAATCTGATCCTGTAGTAAATCTTTCCCTTTTGAAATTAAGTTAGATAATTAGTTTGATACTCTGTTTTCTGTTTTCATACTCTGTTTTGCGTTGTTTCTGTCTCAGATTGATCCGGACGGACGTCCAGTATCACTGAACGCTCGTCCAATCAAGTCTGCTCTATTCTGTTATCTATCTGCTCTCCTGAACGAGCGTCCAGTTAGTCTGAACGCCCGTCCAGTTCTTCCTCCAGGAAGACGCCCGTCCAGTTAATTGGACGCCCGTCCATCTGTCTGCCATCAGTTTTTATTTTTATTTCAATTAGGTTTTCTGTTTTTTTCGTAGGTAAGTGTCATAGGTAGGTTTCTTAGGTTGAATCATCTGACTCCACATCTTTCACGATCAAATTTTAGGATAAAAGGGTCCGTTTTAGCACTTGATAGTATTTTGGCCATAACTTTCGGCTCGAGTGTCGGATTGGCGCGCGGGACCCCAATTCGAAAGCTCGTTCCGACGCCCGACGACGTGGCGGTCGGCCAGAGGCCGTCCGACACCGTTTTCGAGGTCAAAATCCACTGTTTTCCCTTCCATTTTGGGGTTAGAAGATTTCAACACATGTTTTTCCCTCTTTTTAGTGTTTTCTGTTTTTCTCGTTTCAAATTTTCTTAGGTAGTTTATAGTTTTGGTTATTAGGGTTTTTAAGTAGTTAAGTTTAGTAGTCTTTGATTCCTCTAGGTTTAGTTATCCTTTCCTCTGTCTCTTTTTCCCATGCTTTCTGCTTGTTCGATATCGTTTACGCTACGAAAAAATCTTGCATGGATGGACGGCGTCCACTAGTTTGAACGCTTTCGTTCAGCGTAAAATTTTCATTCCATGGCGTTTTCCGATCCTTGAGCGAACGTTCACCGGTTTGGGCCTTCGTTCGAGTCTATTTTCAGGCGGGCGCTCGTTCACATAAGTGGACGCCCGTCCGTCCCCCTTTCTTTCTTAATCTTTCTCTTTTCTTCTCTTTTCTTTAGGTTTTTGATCTTAGATTAAGGTTTTTAATCTTTTAGATATCAGGTCTTTAATTTATTAGTTTTTAGGTTTCCTTTCCTTAGATTTAGGTTTTCTCAACTTGATTTTGGGATCGGTTTATGCAAACTCGTAGTCACAAGGGACCATTACTTTGCTCCCCTGACATCGAGCGTACCATAGTCCGACCCAATAGGCGAAGACTTCGTTTTGACGAAGGAAAAGCCGAAGATCAAGAGTTTGAGCTATCTTTTCAAAGGGAAATCGAAGAAATTGTAATAATGGCCGCTGAAGATAGACGGACATTGGCAGACTACGCCATGCCTGGTGCAGTAACTGTCAACCCAGCTATCGTCTTACCAGCCATTACCGCACAAACTTTCGAACTCAAACCCAGTCTCATTCAGATGATGCAGCATGCATCAATGTTTCACGGGTTCCCTACTGAAAATCCTCACACACACGTACACACATTCCTGGAGATATGTGGTACGACACGTATTCAAGGTGTGAGTGAGGATGTGATTAAACTTACACTGTTTCCGTTCTCTTTGAAGGGAGAAGCTAAAGAGTGGTATAGCTCTCTCCCTTCGGAATCCATTACCACCTGGGCTGCATTGGAGAAAGAATTTTTAAGTCAATACTTTCCACCTGCCAAGACAGCTCAGTGTTTGAGGGAAATTTATAATTTCTATCAAGCGGAAACAGAATCTTTCTTTGAGGCATGGAAGAGATTCAAGGCTCTTCTTCGTAAATGCCCCCACCATGGGTTAGACTTGCAGAGGCAAGTCAATACTTTTTTCAGTGGATTGACCGAGCTCACCAAGGGCATGGTCAATAGTTCATCAGGTGGGGCTTTCTTGAGAAAAACGCCTCAGAGGGTGGGCATTGTTCGAAGACATTGCCAAATATAATTATGCCCCTCCTTTCAAGCTATTCGAGCACCACCACCTCCTCCTAGGATCGAGGAGGTGAAAATGCGAAACGAGATTTCCATCTTTGAAGCGGCGGTGGCTACGCTTACCACGTCTCCAAATCCGAGTTATCGGACTCCTTCATTTCTACGAACTCTCAAGTTCATCTCTGCGAAATTGTTCTCGGGTGGCCATATGGTTGGCGGTGTCAATTCAATTCCCTGCTCCTTATCAAGTCAATCTTTGTCCGTAATCATGGATGAGTATAATCAAAATCGCATGCCAAGTATGTGACGATATAGAACACATTGCTCGTTTACGTCCTATGATTGGACGAGCGCAGAGATCAATGCCTTCAATGGCCAGCCAAATCAAAGGTTTGGTAATCAATTCACCGCCAAGGCAACTTTGAAACCAGGTTTCCACCCAAATCAAAGTCTAAATTAATTTCAATCAAAATTTCAATCAAAACTCGAATCTCAATCGAAACCCTAATTTTAATCGTAACCCGAGCTTGAATTCCTCCAATCTAAATCAAGAGTTAAATCAAAGTTGGCCTAACAATCCAAATCCTGCATTTCAAAGTCGGTCCAACCAACCTTTCTCTCAAAACATTTGTAACTCTCAAGGTCCATCTCACGTTGATGATCCGGAAGCTAGATTGGACTCTATCGGAAGGAGTCAAGGAGCGCGAACAATAACTTCCAGAGGAGCAAAATAATAATATCCAGTTGTTGATGAATTCGATCAAGCACCTTGAGAAGCAAATGGTGACCAAAGAAGCTTCTAGACCATCGAGGCGGATGCCGAACTCCACGGAGAGAAATCCCAAAGGTGGTCATGTAGCTCATCTTGAATTGAATCTTGGCCAATGCACCGACTTGGTTCCTTCACTTCCATACGGTGGAGGGAGGCGGTCGCGATGAACTTAAGTGGTTCTCAAGTTGGTGGTCCCCACGGCTTCCAGGAAACCACCTAGCCCTCTGCGATAAGGCGGGAGGAAATTGAGCACCCATCATCCCTCGGTTTGCGCAAGGCAAATCGTGGTGGTGATCCTCGATAGAAGAAAGAGTTGAGATTCCTCAAGTGGTGATCCTTGAGGAATAAAGAATCAATTGGAAGTCCTCGGTGGGTGATCCCGAGGAGTGATGAGTTAAATGAGAGTCGGTGGTGATCCACGACTAGCAAAAGAATGAAAAGGCGGTTCGATGGAAAGATTTGGAAGACAAGGCCGTTAGTTCGCCCTCGAAGAAAGTATTTTCCGAGGAGGATTTGAAAAAGCTTCCCTTTCCACCTAGAAAGAGAAACATCCCATTGAGCGAAGATAAGAAGTATGAAAAGGTGCTTAATTTGTTGAAAAATACTCAGGTAAATCTTCCATTGTCAGATGTCTTGGTAGAGATGCCTAAGTACACCAAATTCATAAAGGATGTTGTTTCTTCCAAGAAGAAGTTAGCAGGAATGGATCAAGCAATTGGTAAGGAGTGTTCTCTGGTCAATTATCAAGACTTACCAACCAAGAGAAGCGACCCAGGCAAATTTGTGCTCACATTGCAGATGGGAGGTCTAGTCTTCCCGAATTCCTTGTGTGACCTGGGTGCATCCATCAGCTTGATGCCATTGTCCGTTTGCAATCAGCTTGGTTTGCAAAGTCTTCTAGAACCCACTTCCATGAACCTTCAGTTCGCCGATCGATCTTCTAAGAAAGCCTCAGGGATCTTAAAGGACATACTAGTTCAAATAGATAGGTTTACCTTTCAGGTTGGTAGTACGTCTTAGATATTGAGAAAAGTGAAAATGTCCCATTAATTCTTGGAAGGCCTTTTACATCTACAATTTAGAGCCCTCATCGATTGTGATGGTGGGCAAGTAACTATTCGAGTTGGTGACCAAGAGGTGAGCTATAGTGTCTCTAAATCCATTCAAGTACCCTCTGGTTCTCCAACCGGCTTTTCTATTGAGGAGTCATTTAATGACTTCAATGATTTGTATGGACGAGCAAGTCAAGGCTTTGTGAAGCGGAATATGAGCGATTGATCGATAATCTGAATAGTCATGGTATGGTTAATCTAGACCAGTTAGCGGTGATTTTGAGGATGAGCTAAGAGAAGAAGCCTTGGCGATGGGACCACTAAGTAAGCTCAATGATGTTGAGTTGAAGAGTGGCGATCTTAAATCAAGTCTAGAGGATCCTCCCGTAGATTTGGTACTGAAGCCGTTACCTAAACATCTTAAGTATGTGTTTTTAAGAGAAGGTGACAAGCTTCCTTTGATCATCTCTGCCAAGCTATCTCGTATAGAAGAGCTTAAACTGTTAAACGTCTTGCGCAAAAATGAAAAAGCCTTTGGATGGCAGGTGGGAGATATCCGAGGGATATCTCCCGACATCTGTATGCACAAGATCAAGCTGAGGAGGGTGCAAAGCAGAGTTAGACGACCTCGAGAGAAGGCTCAACCCTCACATGCAAGAGGTAGTCAAGAAGGAGATCATTAAACTTCTAGATATGGGTATCATTTACGCCATTCTTTGTGGTGAATGGGTTTCCCGACTCGAGGTAGTCCCCAAAAAGGGGGAATTACTATTGAGAAGAATGAGAAGGGAGAAGAGATAGCATTGAGGCTCGTTCTTCGGATCACAGTATGTATCGATTATCGAAAGCTCAATGAGGTCACACTGTGAAAGATCATTTTCCCTTCCATTCATTGACCGGATGCTTGGCGTCTGGCGGGGCACGCATTCTCTCTGCTTCTGGATGGATATTCGGGATACTTCCAGATACCCATCGATCCTGTTGACCAAGAGAAGACCACTTTCACCTGCCTTTATGGTACATTCGCTTTCTGAGCGGATGCCATTTGGTCTCTGTAATGCCCAGACCACCTTTCAAAGGTGTATGATGGCAATCTTTGACGGGCTAGTTGAAAAGTGCATGGAGATTTTTATGGATGACTTCTCGGTCTTTGGTCACTCCTTCGATGATTGCCTCGATAATCTTGATCGGGTGTTGTCAAGATGTGTGGAAAAGGACTTAGTGCTTAATTGGGAAAAATGCCATTTCATGGTAGATGAAGGTATAGTCCTTGGCCACAAAGTGTCCGCCAAAGGTATAAAGTAGATAGGGCCAAGGTAGAAGCTATTGAGAAGATGAGTTATCCTAAGAATGTTCGGGAAGTCCGAGGTTTTCTCGGGCATGTCGGCTTCATAGGGAGGTTCATCCAGGACTTTTCAAAGATCGCCAAGCCCCTGCTCTACCTTACTAAAAGAAGACGTTACTTTTGATTTTGATGATAGCTGCAAGCAGCGTTTGAGGAGCTCAAAAATCGTCGATCTCTCGCTCCAATTCTTATTTCACCTGATGGAACTTGCCGCTTTGAGCTTATGTGCGATGCATCCAACTATCTTTGTTAGTGCGATCTTAGAACAAATGAATCGAAGGAAAGTTCGACCCTATCTATTACGCCACCACACGTTGAATCCTTCGCCAAGTTAACTATCGACTACGAAAAGGAATTATTGGCGTAGTGTTTGCTATGGACAAGTTCCGTAGTTACTTGTTAGGTGCTCAAGTGATCGTGTGGGTGATCACGCCGCTTTGCGGTCTCGATGACTAAAAAGGATGCTAAACCGCGCCTCTGCGTTGGATCACGACCCTACAAGAGTTTGACGTTCAAATCAAAGACAAGAAGGGCAGTGAGAATGTAGTAGCGGATCATGTGTCTAGGATGTTAAATGAGGAAAAGAATGAACCAGATGATATAGATCTTTACTTTCCTCTAGAAAACATCATGTTGATCGATGGTCGTTCTCCTGATGTTCCTTGGTACTCCTCCATTGTGAACTACCTTCATGCCAAATACCTTGATCCTGAAATGTCTTATCAAGAGAAGAAGAAGTTCTTCTCTGATATGAAATATTTCGTTTGGGATGAACCTTACCTTTTCAAGATTTGCAAAGATGGTTTGCTGAGGAGGTGTGTTCCCGAATCTGAGCAACGCGATATAATCGAGCAATGCCATAGTGGACCCACAGGTGGTCACTTTGGTCCTTGGAAAAGCGATTGCGAAGATCTTCCATCCGGTTTCTATTGGCCTCACGATCTTTAAAGATCTGAAGCTTTCGTAAAAGCTTGCGATAGGTGTCAACGAACCGAACTCGACAAGGCGTTTTGACATGCCTTTGAAACCCATCTTAGAGTCACGAAGTCTTTGATGTATGGGGTATCGATTTTATGGGACCTTTCCCATCATCCTGCGGTAACAAATACATCTTGGTCTCGTCGACTATGTTTCGAATGGGTGGAGGCGGTAGCCACTCCTCACAATGATCATAAAACGGTCATGAAGTTCCTAAAAAGAATATCTTTGTGAGATTTGGGTGTCCTCGAGCCTTGATCGATGATGAAGGAACGCATTTTTGCAACCGACCTCTAGAAAAGGTTCTCGAAAAGTATGGTGTACGCCATAAGACCGGCACCCCATACCATCCGATGACTAGCGGTCGAGGTTGAGCGAAGCAACCAAAGCATTAAAAGATCTGGAGAAAGCGTGAGCATCAGTCATCGCAAGGATCTGAGTCTGAAGTTGGATGATGTCTTATGGGCTTATAGGACCGCCTATAAAACTCCTATGGGTACATCTCCATATCAAATGGTCTCACGGAAACCATGTCATCTGCTGTCGAGCTAGAGCACGTAGGCGTCTTGGGCTACGAAGTTTCTTAACCCGATTCCCAATCTGTGGCCAACACCTTCTGCAGAGTTGCATGAGTGGATGAATTGGACTCCAAGCTTACGAAAGCGCCAGGATTAGTAAGGAGAAGATGAAACTCCTCCACGATGCCAAGATAAAGAAGAGAGAATTCAAGGTCGGTGAGCAAGTGTTACTCTACAATTCCAGGTTGCATTTGTTTCTGGCAAGTTGAGGACACGTTGGTCCGATCCTTTCAAATTCTCCAAATCATTCCTGGAGGTGTGCTAAATTACGAGGTTATGGTGATCAACCGTTCGAGTTAATGGTCGAGAAGTGCAAGCACTATATAGGTGAACATAAAGAAAAGCCTTTGATTGTTAAATTCCTCGAAATCCTCGGGTGTGGGACTTCCGAAGTCAACCACTTTGACGAGTTTTCACCCGATTTGTTTTACGAGGATGACGGTTGTGTTAAATCAAGATGTTCTAGCGGTAGTCTTTGATATGGAAGAGTTTGAAAGGGCGCGACAACTTAAACGTCATCGAGAGGAACCGGAGAAGAAAGAATGCAACCATGGGAAACTTAAAAGGTATGGAGAGCTTTCAAAGATTTAACCCCATGTGTTCATTTCTTGTTTCATGACACACTCTTGATTCGAGCTTACACGAGGTAGTGGTGGCGAGAAGGTTAAATGGCTTTGATCCAGGTGAGCTTCAAATGTGTCGAGCTAACGACATAAACCAAAAAAGCGCTACTAGGGGGCACCTAGATATCTGCTTTTTTTTTTCTTTTGTTCTTCTTTTGTGTGTCTTAGTTTAGTTTTGGTCTAGTTAGGGTATTGCGTGAATCGCTCCGTATTTGTAGTTGTGGTTGGATGCTCTGCACTTTTCCTTGGGCGGTGATTTTTCCATCTAAACGATTATCTCTTGTGTTTCATATGATATAATCCCCTGTCCCCCGAGATACTTTTCGTGTTTGTCAAGTGTGCGAGGATAGTCTTGATAGCGTTTGTGAGTTTCGAGACGATGTCGGTTTTCCGGTGGATGGTCCACAATCTACTCGATGTCTTGAGCATTTACTGGATTGGACGTCGCCACTTCTAGTGTTGCCCTCTTTAGAACTACAATCAGCTAAGTTCTCTTTTCTTTTATTTTGCACACCATGAGGACATGTTGTCATTTAAGTGTGGGGGAGGGGAATGGTCGCTATGTATCTACCATTTGCTTAATACATGATATTATTTCTATGCTAAAATGATGCTAAATTTTCAAAATTTTTGTTTTGTCGAGTAGGCAATACACGTTTTGTTCGGTTTGTTATAGTCATTGATCTTTGTATACCATATTTTTAGTGAGTTAGTTGTTTCACCAAGATTTATTTTCCACGAGCCGTAGTGAATGATGAGCTAATTTATAAAGTTATACCCGTTTTGGATTAGTAGTTTTGATTTTCTTATAAGTCGTGTGTGCTTAGTGCTACGTATATATCTTGAGATTTATGATAGTTTGTATTTAGTTCCGAGTATGATATACTGTGAATATCTAGAAGTTTGAATGTGATAAGTAACACGGGGCTAATGTCAATTAAAAGGATAAGTTAATAGTTGATTAAAAAAAGGGTGTGTCGAAAGCTAGTCGATGATTTGAGTGAGGTAGGGTGTACCACGTATGTCCTATACCACTATGATGACTAAAAGCTCACGACAGTTAGAAAAAGCTGCCTTATGATTGGAGTAAGGTAGGGTATTATCTCGAAATGTCCTATTCTGCTATGAGGGCAATAGCTTCTTCTAATGTGTGTTTAAAGTGAAATGGCTAAATCAACTAAGATATTGTTACGAAATTGAATATAAGGCTTAGTTGTCGTTAATCTTATCCCCAGTATAAACCGATGGATATGTTGTAGGGATTATCCTCTGAGTATTTCAGAAAGGCCCTAGATTCATTCGATCATTCTTTTCGGGATATGTCACGTTTGTAGGGTGCATCTTATGAGTGTCATTTATTGCTATTCTACGATGGGGTATTAGCTAGTTTTGCTTTGAGTTTCTCAAGTTTGGATTTAGTGGAAATTTTCTATGGCTATGCACACACACGGGTGAACTTCTAGTTTATTGACTATATGGTATATTTGTTGAAGTGTCTATACTCTTTCCGAGCCTTTATCTTGTTTTGTTTTGCTCGGGACGAGCAAAGTTTAAGTGTGGGGGAGTTGTTAAGGGTGATTTTGTACGGTTTTTAACATTATATTTGATAATGATTTCCTCCGTATTTGTATAATTTGCATAGGAAACGAGTGTTTAAATGATTTATTAAGCAAGTGAGTTTTTAATTAGTTTATTCGCAAAATGAGGTTGTGTATGTGTTTTAATTATGGTTTCACGAGTATTTGGATTGTGTTACGTTTTGCGGTGTTTTGATGTCATGTAGGTACATGTTGGAGGCTAAATTGATGATCAAATGTTGATATAATTCGAGCTAAATCAAGATAAAGATTGAAGAAGGAAGAGATAATGATCAAGAAACCGGAACCAGGCACTTCATGGGGATTTTGTCCACACTTGTAGGCACTTTCAGGGGAAGTTGTCTTGATGAAAGTTGTAGAGGATTGAAATAGCTTTCCAACGCATTTTGAATCACCTCATTCGGAGCCCTAGAAGTGAAGTTATGAGCAAAATACTGGAGCTGAGTAGTGGACGGGCGTCCATAAAAGTGAACTGGCGTCCAGAATCGTATTTTACATTCAGAGAGTTCAGACGCGTTCTGAACGAGCGTTCATTCTCCGTTCATAAAGGCTGGACGAGCGTCCAAGGTTGTGGACGGGCGTCCACGGCACCGACTCAGCGAAACCGACCTAAAAATCTATAAATAGGCGCGATTTCCCAAACCCTAAATATACAATTCGATCCACTAAACCCTAGGGAGCGGCTTGGCTGCGTTTTACTCCTTTATTTTCCGGTTTTATGCAATAAAACATCTAGATTAGATAGTTGGATTTATGTTCTTTATTCCATCAATTCGAGTTTGCATAAGGATGCTTAGGAGGCTAAATCCTCCTTGAACAAGCGTTGTGAAGCCGTCCGTTTCAACAGATTTGATCTCTAGTTCGTGATTATTTTGTGAGTATCTATTAAAGTTGTTACTTTTATCATATTTTTATATGTTGATTGCATGCTATATCGAAAGATCCGTGCTTTTGTTTAGTGTTTGCTTGATGAAAGTCATGTTAACCTTAGAACACCATGATAAAAGTTTAGACCTTCAATCTAATCACAACTAAAGTTATTAGATTGAATCTCTAGATTAGAAATTGAAAGATTTCACGCCTAGGAGTAGAAAGACGTAATCTTTAACATCGAAAGATAAAAGATTAGAAAACGAACTCGTCTACGAGTAGGAGTTTATGCCTTTGATTAGGTGAATCACGACTTGAGTAGAGATCACGAATTAATCCGAGTTAGAATTGAATGTTGATAGGATAGGTGGATCAATTGCTTGTTCGTTCGTTATAATTTGATTTAATCCTTTAACCTTGAATTGTTTAGCTTTAGTTTACTTTTCGCACTTTATTTTAGTTTAGTTTATCGCTTTCAATCTTTCCTAGCATTGGATTAATCTCCTCTGTCTAGTTACTTTTTCGCATATTTGTTTAGGTTAGTTTCGTGACAATAGTTTAGTTGAAAACAAAAGCTAGGATTCACATTCGTCTAGTTCCCCGTAAGATCGACCCGGCATTAGCCTCCATACTACGATCCTTGCACTTGAGGTTAACCGGTTTATTACTTGTTGTTTTGTATTGATAAAATCCGGGACATTTGTTTTCTTTGAAGGCTTTGAAACTTCAGTTATCTTCCTTGTATCTCCATCCTTTCTTTTCTCAGCAACTTTCTTTGGTGCAGCACGTTTAACAGATTTCTTTTTAGGTTGCTTGACCTGCTCACCACCAGCATCACCATCATCTCCACCATTATCATCATCAGAAGCTTCTCCAGCAACCTCTTCATCATCATCTAGACCAGGAATAGCATAATCAATTTCCTTCTTATATCTAGATTGATTTATCTTTTCAGGTGCTACATCAGGGATTTCCAAATGATTCAGCAGGGTCTGAACGATCAATCCTAAGGGCAAGGCCTTGGATTTCCTCTTTCCCTCTTTTTCCTCCTTGAAAACCTTCTTCATATAGTGAAGGAAGTAACCAGCCCAATCAAACTTCATGCTCCTGCAGATGATTATCATCAACTCTATCTTGGCTCCTGATAGAGTATCCATACTTCCAACTAGTCCAAGTATGTTTTTAGCAATGAGTTTGCTCAGCAGACTGTATTCACTTCCAATATGTTTGCAGTTGATGCCTGGAATGGATTTGATGGCTGCATTTGTTTTGATCTGATCAACAAACGCCATTCTGTCCAATCCCATTGCTTCAGGATTGACTGAGCCATCCACTACTTCATCAAATCCAAAGACTTCCCTCAGTAGACTGGGGGAAACTTCAATTTCTTGCCCATTCACAGAAGTTTTAAATGCTCCAGTTCCTTCCTGTATTTGAATGTTTCTCCAGAAACTGACAACATTTGTGTAAGAAATTGTCTCCAGTCTTATATTGAGCACATTCTCCAGACCGGCATATCTCCTTATTCTTTGACAAATGTTAATGGCCAGTTCAGTTCTGTTTGCATCCTCAACAAAGCCTCTAACACTTTGGCTTGATTCAATCTGGAAATCAACCTTTTCCGCCATTTGTATGAGAAGAATAAGATGAAGAAGATTGATTCTCAAATCTGTGTTCACACAAGGTGTAAAAATCGCGATGATAAAGCAGATTTGCAAGTAGAGAATCTGGCGTGTGATAGCCCGTATAAATGAGACGGTGATTAGTTGTAATCGCCGCACGTACATTGATGCTTGACCACGATTAATCTGGATAAATGCTGTCTTGACATGTGGCCCAATTACTCCTCCATAACGTTTGTAACCGTTAGATCATGTTAACCATGGTAATAAAGGATAGAATAAATATCCCGCCAAACTGCTTTTTGACTTTAATAAAATTTGGCTGAGTAACGTTCCATTCAAAGCGGGGTAATCCTCGGCGAGGGGTGGGCTCGGCATCTATTGATAAATAGGCTTCAGACTCTTGACATAAGTACTCTACTGATCCTTGTTTCTTCTTGTTTTGTTCAATTGATAATACAATATGAAGTTTAATACCAATGACTGATCTATCAAGTGAGCTCACCCAACATGTCAAAGACCAATCCCTTGGCAACCTCATTTGCTCAATTGTCCAAACATAAGTACATGGAATTGTTGATATCAATGACTAATCGCTAAGTGAGCTCACCCAACATAGCAAAGACTAATCCCTTGGTTAATTCCAAAGACTAATCGATCATCATCCAACTTTTATAATTCCAAGTTCGGTCCTTAGTTTAGCAAATCTTTCACTATCAAGTGGTTTAGTAAAAATATCGGCAAGTTGATCTTGATAGGGATGTATAGAACCACCACATCTTTCTTTTCAACATGATCTCTTATAAAATGGTGTCTCACATCAATGTGCTTGGTTCTTGAGTGTAAAACAGGATTTTCTGTGATTGCAATTGCACTTGTGTTATCACACATAATTGGAATTTCCTTTTCTTCAATTCCATAATCCCTTAATTGTTGTCTTAGCCATAGTACTTGTGCACAGCAACTTCCAGCAGCAATGTATTCAGCTTCAGCAGTGGAAGTTGATATAGAATTCTGTTTCTTGCTAAACCAGGAAACCAGTCTATTTCCCATTAACTGACAGGTTCCTGAGGTGCTTTTTCTATCAATCTTGCATCCAGCATAATCAGAATCTGAGTAGGATATAACTTTGAAGCTTCCTTCCTTGGAATACCATATCCCTACTCCCAAAGTCTCTTTTAGATACTTGAGAACTCTCTTGACTGCACCTAAATGACTTTCTTTAGGTTTAAATTGAAATCTTGCACAAACACCTATAGCAAAGGATATATCAGTCTGGCGGCGATGAAGTGCAATGACAGACGCCTATCATCCTTCTGTATAAGGTCTGATCAACATCTTTGCATTCTTTATCTTCATCCAATCTGATATTTGTACTCATAGGGGTTGAATTTTTAGTGCTGTTTTCCATACCAAACTTCTTCAGCAACTCCTTGGTATACTTGGTTTGATGAATGAAGATTCCATCTTTCATCTGTTTAACTTGCAATCCCAAAAGGTAATTCATTTCTCCCATCATACTCATTTGGAATTTGCTCTTCATTAGATTTGCAAATTTTTCACAAAGTAAATCATTTTCAGAACCAAATATTATGTCATCCACATAAATTTGTACCAGCAGGGTGCTGTCCCCTTCACTGATTCTGAAATGTGTCTTGTCAATAGTGCCTTTAGTAAAACCATTATCCACCAAGAATTGAGATAGAGTCTCATACCATGCTCTTGGTGTTTGTTTCAATCCATAAAGTGCTTTGTTGAGTGTATACACTTTATCTTCTTGATCTTTAACTTCAAATCCAGGAGGTTGCTGTACATACACTTCCTCCTCTAAAATGCCATTCAAAAATGCACTTTTGACATCTGATGACGAAAAAATTCACTGTTATTTTTATAACTTTTTACCCCACTTTTGATATCATTTCGAGCACTTTTATATCAATTAAAGTCATTAATTCCTAAATTTCATAAAAATATATAAGTCGTGACTATTTTGTAAAATATCGTGTTTTTATGTGTTTTTACTAGTTTTTGTACCGGTTTAGTAACCGGAGTGTCGTGTCGGATTCGTTTGGTATTTTGGTGGTTTATTGCGTAATCATAAGTGTACCAAGATTCTACGTAACGACATGTTTTGAGCCCTAAAAGAGGTGTTTAGAGGGTTAGAAGAAGGTGCCACAAGCTTACGAGTTCAAAAGGGTCGTTTTTCCTAAGTACTTGAATCGTTACATATTTTCGACGGAGATTTGACCCAGTTTAGAGGCATTTTCAGGGGATGACTTCTTAATGAAAGTTGTAGATCTTCACATAAGATTTCCAACGCACTTTGAATCACATAAATTGGAGTTCTACAACTCAAGTTATGGTCAATTGACTAATCGATTCGGATTAGTAAAAATCCCGAATATCTTCTTAAATAATCTGAATGGCTCATCAAAACGACATTTTCTAAAGAAGTTTCCTTCATGAAAGTTGTATATCTTCAAAAATCTTTCCAATGGATTTTGAATCAAGTCAATCGGACTTCTACAACTCAAATGGTGGTCAAGTGGCTAATTGATTTGTATTAGGGAAAATGTCGCAAAACGTTCGGAGTATGAATTGCTTATCAAGACGGCGTTTTCTGAAGAAGAGTCCTTCATGAAAGTTGAAGAATTTTCCGAGAGCTTAATTTTGACGTTTGAATCATAATTTTTGGAGGTCTACAACTCAAGATATGAATTTTAGAAGTTTTATTACAAATAAATACACAATCGAAGGATCCCGAATCATGGTGAGTCATCTGTGATGATGATACCCGGCCTGGTCCGGCTCTTTCCCGGCCCGGGCCGGCCTTCAACTTATTTTCTATAAATAAGGGATCAGAGCAGATGAACCCTTTGCCCCTCTTTTCTCTCATTTCTCTTCTTCTCCTTCTTCTTTCTTTTATTTATGTTATGGAGGGGCCTATATGTAATATATATGTCGTTATAATGTCGGTGTAATAACCCGACTAGTTATAGTTTTAATATAATTTCGTTTCCGTTTTTTATTGCTTTCTTTTATTTTATGCAATTAGTATAAATATATATATATATACGTATATTATATATATATCTATATCTATATATATCTATATATACATCTATACGTATATCTATATAATTTGTAGTTATCTTTTTCGTTTTGTTTTCTTTCGTTTTGTTATTTTAGTTTGTTATTTTCGTTAATATGAGTAGTTAAACTCAACATGGCGAATTATGTGAAAGCGGGTAAAATCAACCTCTCGGGAAACTAGATGGAGTTGTGTTGTGCTTAATTTAACGTTTTTATGATAAAATCATGTTTTAAACTTGTTTTGATCATTTTAATAACTTTGAATAAAATTGACAATTTTGTTCACGGTTACATCGAGCTTATAAATGTATTTTATGGTGAGATGTGAGATATGGATATCACTAATCATAGTCCTGATTGTTAGATTGACAATCTAAGTGATGATCTGGACTATGCCTAAGTGAAATTCTTATTTTTACGAGATGTGCGAAACATGTTTTAAAATCACTAAACCATAGTCTTAATCGTTAGATTGGCAACCTAAGTGATACGTTAAAATTATGTTTTTGTGAGGTTTTTCAACGGCTTTTTATTCCGGTCAACCATGTTAGGTGAGTTAGCTTTCTAAAGGAGAGTTAATAAACCTAGTGTGGGGGTTAAGTGAGAGCTGTTCGAGATCTTAACGCAAGAATAAAGAGTTGACACCCGTGAATGTCATATAAATGAATCGGATAAAACACACTCCTTATCAAGTTTTTTTTTCCCGGGGAGATAACTTTGTTGGATAATGGCTCGGCTATGCTTTTTAATCTCGTTAGAATAATCTTTATTTTTAGCATTAGTATAAATCACTCCACCTAAAATTTGATCACCTAGACTAAGAACCACGTTCGCTTTGGTACTCACAACCACATTTCTCTTGGGACGACCTCGTACTCTGTAGCTATCCTAGCAATCGACACAGTACTCTGCCGCCAGAGAGTTAGTTTACCCACGGTTTTGCGAGTCTTTATAAATGTATTTTTAGTGGGTGAATTTTTCGCTCATCATAAAAATTGGCGCCGTTGCCGGGGAAATGTGTGATATTGTTGTGATATCTTGTAAGTGAACCGAAGGCTTGGGCCTAGGTTTTTATTTTCTTTGTTTTATTTAGATGTCGATAAGAGCTATGGATCTTTGAAGTGATATTGTCTGAACTCGGTTTGAATACGACTTTGGTACTTAGCCTCTTCGGAGGGTGATATCTTGTAAGTCTAGCTAAAATCTGGGATTAGGGCCTTCGGCTACCATAACTTTTTGAGGGTCTAAATATCGTGTGTTTAAAAAAAAAAAATTTATTGTTTTCTTGTTGTTTTACGAGATCTTGCAGATTGAGCTTAAATGGATCAATATTTCAATCAATACTACTCACTGAACAACAATACTCTACCGACCTCGAGGCACTGAACAATGTTATCAACAACGATTCGTGCCTCGGCCTCAATATCAACAGCAGAATAACCAGGGTTCTCGGTCCTATAATTGCCCTAGTGCATACCAGGACCAGAATTATGGTTATTCGAGTAATGAAACCACCCTATTACGAGGTTATCCAAACCCTAGTGCTTATCAGATTACGGTGTTCATACTCGGACGTTGATAGCTTCAACCATATTCACCTTACGATCGATTATGCTGGAATGGCAAGAAGACTACTACTCACCTCCGATGAATCAAAGTCAATACGATCGATTTTCCCCATGCCACAAGAAGAATTCACCGACAGTCAAATAGAGCAACTCGGCGATTGAACCAGATCTTGGAAGAGCGGTCGTTGGACATGCAGGAGTTCAAGGTAAATCTTGACTCCGCCATGTTAAGAAGTCTTCAAGACAGGGTGGGAGAATTGATTGAGTTAGTGAGTATGTGAAAAAGGTGAGACATGTGAGGTGGTTAAGGATGATGATGTTATCAACGAAGAAGTTCGGGTTGAGAATAAGGTTGAGGATTCATTTGCTATAATGGGATTTGAGTTAGAAGAAGAGCAGAGAGTGATCGGCCATCTTTGGTAGAACCACCGGGAGAGTTGGTAATATTTGATATGACAGTCCCGGATTACTACATTCGTCCACTCTGTGAGGATGAATTTTCTGCGGTCCAGTTTGTATACTCCCCAATGGATGAGCTTTATGGTAATTTTCAAAAGAAGATGGTTCGACAGTCTGATAAAAGAAGATTCTCTGGCTGGGAGGAGGTAGCATCGAGGGCCAAGCGAGTGCGCTTCTAGACAATTTAATTTCTTTGGTTCTCGCATTGTTAATTTTCTTAAGCTATTGATCTTCTTAAGTTCTGATTTTGGTTGATAACTTGTAAATACTACTTTAGTCGAGCAAGCGACGTTAAACAAAAGCGCTACCGGGAGGCAGCCCGATAATAATAATAAAGATAATTTGAATAAGACTAGTCTTAATGAAATGTAGAATCAGATGAAAGATGAACACAAAGCACAACCAAGTCTCGGGATGAATGTTTGAATTTCATTAAGAGGAATGATTAGGTGGTTATCCGAAAATCCCGATGGAGAAAAATAAAAAATTCAAATGTATCATTTCTTGGACTTAGGTTATTGAACCCTCGAGGATCTGGGTATAAAAGACTCACTACATTACATTTCATGATCTAGTCTGTTTCAAATTTCTAGTCGTTGTAGTAGAGTGGTGAGTATTCCCGCTTTAATAAAGCGTGTGTAATAAAAATGAAACTAAGAATAGTGACTTGACTGTGATATATGCTCTTGTGATACTTTCTATAATACGTATATGCTTAGATGTTCTGTGTTTTACCCGTTAAGGTTATTTTTCCATCTAAAGCTATTATGTGATATGCTATCGAGTTTTACGTGTGAGGGCCATTTTCTTATTATTCCCATATCCCTATTACATACTTTGGCACGAGGACCATGTCCCGTGTTGGCTTTGTTTTGGTTGTTTTGGTATAGGGATTCGGGATGTGCTTTCTCATGGTCATTCACGGGATTCGATAACACCTTTCTGCCTGGTTTATAAGCTAAGTCTTCCTCTCTATCTCATTTACACTCACGAGAATAATGCAAAATCGTAAGTGGGGGTAGAGTCAGTTGGTTTAGAAATGGCGATAAGTGTTTAAACCCTTAGTTTTGATCTTTTTCGAGCATTATTTAGTTGATTAAAATAATCTGTATAAGGTATATATTTCATGGATTTAAAGATGTAATGATCAATTTGGATATGTATAACCAATGTGAACCGTAAGTGCATTTTAACCCTAAATTTATTTGTGTAACATGAATTCCTTCACGTAAGCCTTTGATATTGAAGCGAAAAATTTTAAACTGTACCCATTCAGTATTCTAGTGGTTTATCCTAGAAATAGCAGTAACTTAGTATAACTTCTGAACATGTACTATGAATATCTGAAGGTTTGAATGTGATAGAAAGAATGTCAAAATAAGATAAACTATATATATGTCGGTTGTAGCTACCAATGATTTGAGTGCGGTAGGCGTTATCACGAAAACGTCCTATACCACTATGAGGCTTAAAAGCTCCTTTGCTGATGATAGTAGTCCAGCTAGGGTGTTATCACGAAACATCCTATTGCTGGGAATGAGGGCATAAGCAATAAAAAAAATAACAATTAAAAAAATAATAATAATAATAATAATAAAAACCTAGTTAACTTCTGACTATCCCCAGTATAAACTAAATGATATGCATTAGGGATTATCCTAATAAGTACACGGGAGGACGTTGTGTGGAATTGTTACTACCTATGCCTAGGAAAGTCATTAGGACTGTCTGAATGGATATTTGTGTGTTTGCTTGAATTATTCAAGAGAGGATAGTGGAAATTGAAAAGGCTTGTCACACACTCACTCTGTTATACATTTATATTAAAGTTAACGTGTGGGTATGATTCGATTGGTTGTATCATCTGGTTGTTCCTTATATCTTATCTTCATGAATTTTTCCTCATTCATTTTATTTTATCGCTTATTTTGTTCGAGGACGACCAAAAGCTAAGTGGGGGGTTGTGATGACGAAAAAATTCACTGTTATTTTTATAACTTTTTACCCCACTTTTGATATCATTTCGAGCACTTTTATATCAATTAAAGTCATTAATTCCTAAATTTCATAAAAATATATAAGTCGTGACTATTTTGTAAAATATCGTGTTTTTATGTGTTTTTACTAGTTTTTGTACCGTTTAGTAACCGGAGTGTCGTGTCGGTTCGTTTGGTATTTTGGTGGTTTATTGCGTAATCATAAGTGTACCAAGATTCTACGTAACGACATGTTTTGAGCCCTAAAAGAGGTGTTTAGAGGGTTAGAAGAAGGTGCCACAAACTTACGAGTTCAAAAGTCGTTTTCCTAAGTACTTGAATCGTTACATATTTTCGACGGAGATTTGACCCAGTTTAGAGGCATTTTCAGGGGATGACTTCTTAATGAAAGTTGTAGATCTTCACATAAGCTTTCCAACGCACTTTGAATCACATAAATTGGAGTTCTACAACTCAAGTTATGGTCAATTGACTAATCGATTCGGATTAGTAAAAATCCCGAAATATCTTCGTAATACGAATGGCTCATCAAAACGACATTTTCTAAAGAAGTTTCCTTCATGAAAGTTGTATATCTTCAAGAAATCTTTCCAATGGATTTTGAATCAAGTCAATCGGACTTCTACAACTCAAATGGTGGTCAAGTGGCTAATTGATTTGTATTAGGGAAAATGTCGCAAAACGTTCGGAGTATGAATTGCTTATCAAGACGGCGTTTTCTGAAGAAGAGTCCTTCATGAAAGTTGAAGAATTTTCCGAGAGCTTAATTTTGACGTTTGAATCATAATTTTTGGAGGTCTACAACTCAAGATATGAATTTTAGAAGTTTTATTACAAATAAATACACAATCGAAGGATCGGAATCATGGTGAGTCATCTGTGATGATGATACCCGCCTGGTCCGGCTCTTTCCCGGCCGGGCCGGCCTTCAACTTATTTTCTATAAATAAGGGATCGTAGCGAGATGAACCCTTTGCCCCTCTTTTCTCTCATTTCTCTTCTTCTCCTTCTTCTTTCTTTTATTTATGTTATGGAGGGCTATATATGTAATATATATGTCGTTATAATGTCGGTGTAATAACCCGACTAGTTATAGTTTTAATATAATTTCGTTTCCGTTTTTTATTGCTTTCTTTTATTTTATGCAATTAGTATAAATATATATATATATACGTATATTATATATATATATCTATATCTATATATATCTATATATACATCTATACGTATATCTATATAGCTGTAGTTATCTTTTTCGTTTTGTTTTCTTTCGTTTTGTTATTTTCGTTGTTATTTTCGTTAATATGAGTAGTTAAACTCAACATAGCCGAATTATGTGAAAACGGGTAAAATCAACCCTCGGGAAACTAGATGGAGTTGTGTTGTGCTTAATTTAACGTTTTTATGATAAAATCATGTTTTAAACTTGTTTTGATCATTTTAATAACTTTGAATAAAATTGACAATTTTGTTCACGGTTACATCGAGCTTATAAATGTATTTTGCGGTGAGATGTGAGATATGGATATCACTAATCATAGTCCTGATTGTTAGATTGACAATCTAAGTGACAGATCTGGACTATGCCTAAGTGAAATTCTTATTTTTACGAGATGTGCGAAACATGTTTTAAAATCACTAAACCATAGTCTTAATCGTTAGATTGGCAACCTAAGTGATACGTTAAAATTATGTTTTTGTGAGGTTTTTCAACGGCTTTTTATTCCGGTCAACCATGTTAGGTGAGTTAGCTTTCTAAAGGGAGAGTTAATAAACCTAGTGTGGGGGTTAAGTGAGAGCTGTTCAGATCTTAACGCAAGAATAAAGAGTTGACACCCGTGAATGTCATATAAACTGAATCAGATAAAACACACTCCTTATCAAGTTTTTTTTCCTGTGGGGAGATAACCTGTTGGATAATGGCTCGGCTATGCTTTTTAATCTCGTTAGAATAATCTTTATTTTTCGCATTAGTATAAATCACTCCACCTAAAATTTGATCACCTAGACTAAGAACCACGTTCGCTTTGGTACTCACAACCACATTTCTCTTGGGACGACCTCGTACTCCTGTAGCTATCCTAGCAATCGACCTGGTACTCTGCCAGTTAGAGAGTTAGTTTACCCACGGTTTTGCGAGTCTTTATAAATGTATTTTTAGTGGGTGAATTTTTCGCTCATCAACATCCATTTGATATACCTTGAAGTTCTTATATGCAGCATGTGCCAAGAATAATCTGATAGCTTCCAATCTTGCAACAGGTGCATAAGTTTCATCAAAATCTATTCCTTCTGCTTGAGAATAGCCTTTTGCAACTAGTCTAACCTTGTTCCTTACAATGGTACCAGATTCATCAAGTTTATTTCTGTATACCCACTTAGTACCAATGATATTTGCATGACTTGACCTTTCAACTAGTGTCCAAACTTGATTTCTTTCAAATTCATTTAATTCTTCTTGCATAGCAATTATCCAATCTGGATCTGAAATTGCTTCTTCAACAACTTTAGGTTCAATTTGAGATAGAAAACAAGTAAACATTGCTTCCAGTTGTCTTCTAGTCCTCACACCTTGCTGTACATTGCCAATAACTTGTTCAACAGGGTAATTCCTTAACCATTGTGGATTCTCGATTATTTTGATTATCAAGAACCTCATCTTGATAGGTCTCTGTAGCTTCTTCCTACAGGGGGTTCAAGAGATCCTTGAACCGATTCGATTGTTGCATCGATAACATTACCAAAGAGGTGTTCGTTGAGGGACGATGTCGAAAACTTTTAAGTCATTGAATCTTTCCAAAACTTCAACACAATCTGGATCAGTGATTTGTTGATTCTCAGCAGGTTCACAATCTTCATCTTCCATACCAGTAAACTTAGGTTCATCAAACACAACATTGATTGTTTCTTCATGTTTTAGTGACCTTGTGTTCAGTACCCTGAATGCTCTGCTGACTGAAGAATATCCCAAGAAAATTCCTTCATCTGATTTTGGTTGGAATGTTTTCAAATGAAATTTGTGATTCAGGATAAAACACTTACTTCCAAATGGATAGAAATAGGATATGTTAGGTTTCCTTCCATTCCAAACCTCATAAGGTGTCTTCAGCAGCTTCTTGTTTACTGATGTTCTGTTTTGTGTATAGCATGCTGTATTGACTGCTTCAGCCCAATATCTTTCAGGTAGCAATGCTTCACAGATCATTGTTCTTCCTACTTCCTTTAAAGTCCTGTTTCTACTTTCAGCAACCCCATTTTGCTGAGGTGTACCAGCAGCAGCAAGTTGATGTAGTACACCATTCTGTTCACAATATTCTCTTATGACTTTGTTGAGAAATTCAGTACCCTGATCTGATCTGATCTTTATTACCGTTAAACTTTTCTCATTTTGTAACCTCTTCAAAAGATTAGGCATGCTTTGAAGTGTTTCACTTTTCTTATTCATAAATATTACCCAAGTGTACCTAGAGTAATCATCCACAACCACTAAGGTGTACTTCTTTCTGTTACACTTGTTGGAGTTATTGGTCCAAAAGATCCATATGCATCGGCTCCAACACTCTATTAGTTGATTGTTTGGTTTTGACTTGAAGCTTGACTTTATCTGTTTACCTGTGACATGCATCACATATAGCATCCTTTTTGAATGTGATCTCGAGGTAAACCAATCACCGACTTCTTCTTCACCAAGCGATTGATATCATCAAAGTTTAAATGATTCAACTTCTTGTGCCATAACCAATTGAGTTCGGACTTGGTATGCACAATCGTGAAGGTTTCTGAACTATGATGAGACCAATCCACAACATACATATTATGTTGTCTTCTACCAAAGCAAGTACAACTTGATCACCACTTTCACCAATGACAATACTGATTGTTTTTGTCAAAAGTGACCTTGTATCCTTGTCACGAAATTGTCGATTAACTCGGTAAGTTGTAGTCCAGTCCTTCCACATATGCAACATTCTTGATTGTAAGTCCATTCCTCACAAGTGTGCCATATCCTCTTGTATATCCAGGTGTATTCTTGTTGCCAAAATTTACCCTTGGACCATCTTTTGCCACAAAGTTTGTTAAACAGTGCTTATTCTTTGTCATGTGTCTGGAACATCCACTGTCAAAGTACCAGACACCCTACAAAACAAAGTTAATGCATTTTAGGTACCCAAACTGTTTGGGTCCATAGTGGTCGATGGCAAGCATGACCCTTGGTATGTTTCCATAAGGTCTTCTCTCTGAATGTGTCATACTTTGGTTCATACATGTATTCCACACATCCATAAGTTCTAACGATGAGTTGTGTAGGAATCACATATGTTTTCTGGCCTTTTGGTTTATAATGTTGTTTGAAGTGATTCTTGGTGTTAGAAGCATTAGTATAACCATTTGTTTGTTGTCTGTTAGAAACAACCCTGTAATATGGAGTCTGCTGAGGTCTTGTGTAAGTCCTCTGCTGATCCCATTGCCTAGGTTTTACCCTATTTGCATGGTTATACTTGTTGTTTCTAACAGTAGGTACAAGAGTATTCCAATCATCATCGGTGAGAGCAGTCTACCTTTCCCCGAGATAAGTATCCACTTGAATGATTAACATTTTTGGGTTTAGGATTCTTATCCTTGGAATATTTCTGTTTCTTACCCTTCGTGGTCCAAATAGACTTGGTAGCAGTGCCGCTATCGGCAGACTTAGAAGGCACAAATGATCCTATTTTTAGATTTACTCTTTTTATTAGAGGTGTTGACATCTTTGACTTCGATTTTGCTACCTTGAAGCATTCTCATTGGGTTTCTTGCCTCGGCAACCTTACTAGGAGTTGAATCTAGTGCGAGCACAAACTTAGGACCAATTGCAGTACTAGGTTCGGTGACCTTCTTGGATCCACTCTTGTTAGAGTGTTGAGTTCCAAATCAAAGCCTGTTCTATCACCATAAGGCTTTCCAGATTTGTATGCGGCGGAGAGAACCGGATGGTTCGCAGAGATTTAGGGGCTGCTGGATGATCAACGAGCTTACATCGATTCTGTCAACATCTTTTTCCTTACCTTTGAGAACCCTTAATTCAACTTTCAATCTTCCAACTTCTAACTCAAGAGCTTCTTTTTCACCTTCACAATCTCATAACCAGATTGTATTATCCTCGATTGATTAAGGATGCCATCCAAAGTCTCATTATTGTCGAAATTTCTAGGATTTGAACCACAAGTTGATTCACAATCATTTCCAGCGCGGAGTATTGATAGATACAGTGTTGTATACCTCCTCAGTTTCATCCATATTGGCCATCAAAGCGTAATCTTCCATATCAAACAACTTGATCTGTGTCATCTGATTCATTTTCTTTTTCAGATTCAACTTCATACCCTGATTCATCTTCAGCAACCATAGCCTTCTTGCCATGTCTTCTTTGTTGACTCTTGGTCTTGATGAGTCCGGACAATCAGTCTAAAATGTCGAGCTTCTTGCGGTTGAAGCAAAGATAATCGTGTTCCTTGCCTTGTTTTAACTTTCGGGACGATCGAGTTTGAAGTGTCCTGGTTTCTTGCAATGAAAGCACGAGATAGTCATTATCTTTCTTTGGTTCTTCTTTCCTTCTTTCAGTAGGCCTCTTTGTGAAATTTCTTGAAGGGGCCTTTCCAGTCTTCATCATCCTGATTTTCTTGCTCAGTAGGGCAATCTGCTCTTGCATTTCATCCAGCAGATCATCTTGTCCTCCTGATGTTTCTTCTTGATGTGAAGCACCAATGCGATTGTCTTTGGCTCTTCCTTTTCGATCTCAGTACAAGCTTTTGCTAAATTCATAAGCCTTGAGATCTCAAAACAATTTGAAGGTATCTTCTTCATGCAACTTTCTCATTTCTTCAATTGCGATCACCTTCATTTTCCAAACATCTTTTGCGGTAGAGCTTCCAAGATTTTGGTGTTTATTTCCTCTTTTGAATAACTTACACTCAAGCAGAGTAAGTTCATCCAGATTGCATTGAATCTAGATTCCATTTGCTCAATGGTTTCATTTAGGCGACATCTTGAACTTTTGGAACCTCTTTACGCCACACCGATTTTATTCTTCTTTATTGCATCGGTGCCTTCCACGAGATCAAATGTATCTTGTCCCAAATTTCCTTAGCAGTTTTGCAATCTTTAACCTTCATGTACATATTGCTATCCAAGGTTCTATAAATGATATCAATAGAAATGTTGTTGAGATTTGCTCTTTTAAATTCTCGCATTCCCATTCTCTTTTTGGTTTAAGAATGTACTCAGTTTTGTCACCCACTATTACCGCCTTGGTAATCTCTAGTGGTCCATCGGTTAGTACGTCCATCATCTCATCATGAGTTGCGACAAGGTATGCCTCGCATTCGACGTTTATACTCATCAAATCTATCAAGAGAACACATCGAAGATAGTTCTAGCATACTTGGGTGTTGTCCATGATGCAAGTCTTTGAAAATCGATAACTTGAAAGAAAGTTTCAAAGAATTTTCACAAGCACAACAAGTAGGATTACTTGAGCGAAGCACTTTGCTCGATACCAATTGTTGGTCCCTTGAAAAGGCTTTGGTTAAGTTTAGAGGGGGGTGAATAAACTTAACACTTAAAACTTTTGAGTTAACAAATTACAAACCAGACCTCTGCGATATTTGATGGTCTGCTTTGAGACCTCGATAACTTCTTGATAAATGATAGTCATCGACGATTCGATTCTTGAATTTGTGCGTGGAATAATATCAAAATTAAGCCTTGTTACTTGTTGTTAAGTATGATACCAAGTATTAGATACTCGATGGTGTATGTGTGTGATTTTAGATTGCTAGATTTAGTAGGTTGATGTGTAAAATAAACTAAGTGCGAGAATGTAAATCTTTGAAAGTAAATAAGCGATTTTATAGTGGTTCCAGTGGTGTAATCTGTCACCCCACTCTTCTCCAGTGATGTTGGAGGAAATTCACTAGAGATCTTTGGTGTAGCTTTTACAAAGATTCCTAAGTTGTTTGTCCTTCACCAATAACTATGGCTTCACAAATCAAAACTCGAGCAGTAGGATTGTCGCTCCCGAGTCTTCCACCGTCGTTGAAGGGTAGGATTGCCTCTTCACCACTCCACCACAAACAACGATCTTTCACACTCCAACGATGCTTCACTGTCTTGGCGAGTTCTTTATAAAATAAAGAGTGAATCAAGTAAATGATTCAATTCAAAGAGCAGCTTGATTAGGATGAAGTAATCAGCGACTTGCGGGCTTCAAGTGTGTATGCTTGATATAGCTTGAATGTAGAATACACTTGAAGTAATTCAACTGGATCGGTAGCTTTATGCTCGATAAGTTCATTCAAAGAGGTGTTTTTCATTTCGAGTAATCTCTTAAAGTTTATCCAAAATTCATCATCTAGTTTCTGAGTTGAAAGTCCTCTATTTATAGGTAGGAATGCATGTGACTTGTATTTTAAATTCAAATGTAACCGTTCCTTGTTTTTGTCCCATCTGATTTGCATTCTATCACTATTCATAGGACTGACACTGTCAGAATTCCTTTTTGACAGTGCAGTCTGTCCACCCCTTTGACTTGTATCCAATAGATAAAAACATAAATCATCCCAACGTCTTTTTAATCTCAGCCTTTGATTTTCTTGATAAGTCAGAGGTAGTTGGCTGTCCTTATCCATGTAATCTTCCAATATAATTTTAAATTGATCGAGGTATATATCGGCGAGTTCATCGATCTGTTTGAAGTACCTATCGATCTAATTGAAAAGACAATTTCTTTGTGTATAAAATGTAATGCTGGTGATTTCTTTTATCTAACTTTTATTTGTGAAGTTAGATTACACCTTTTAATTATAACCAAGTTCCAAACATCATCCAACTTATGGAACTTAGACCTTGACTTTCAACACAAGGTATATGTAATCGAGTTTAGGTCATCACGGACTTGCCTAAATTCTTATTCCATATCCTTGACTTTAATTACTAAGTTTGATCCCTTAGCCTTCATGGCGAGTTTGAGCCCTCGACCTTGAGTCTTCGGTCTTGGCGAGTTCTGACTAGTCTCACTGACCTATCTACCCTCTTGACTAGACTAGTCTGCGATGAAGTCGGTGACCATTCTGATGCTTGTTTGATCAAACCTATTTATGAATCAAACTCTAATAAACCTATACAATTGATCTAGACATCTTTTTGCCTTTGCACTATAACAGCTAGTATGGCACTCATCATCATAACTAAGAAATAAGTCCAACACCTATAAATACCAATGTTGTAATCAATGCAAAGTGTGTCATTAAAAGTGTTATTCACACACTTGTGACAACCTTGTAATTCTGTGCATAATAAATATCTCCTTTTACAGACGTGGAGTAGTCGGCTGCGCCGGAAACCACGTTAAATCACTGTGTTTTTCTTGTTTCTGTGTTTATCAATTCCGCCATTCTTTACGTTTGCATTGCTTCCGTGTTTGTTTCTTTCTAAAACTGCAAGCTTTCTGTCTGTGTTTATAACACTGACTTTCCTTAGTGTTGCGGCGGTGAAACCATGGGATATTCACCAAATGGATGTGCATAATGCATTTATGCATGTGAATTTGGAGGAGGAAATTTACATGAGGATTCCTCCAGGTTTTGAGAAGAAAGGATCAAACTTGGTTTGCCGGATGCGCAAATCTTTGTATGGATTGAAGAAGCACCGAGGTGTTGGTTTGCAAAGCTCGCTTCAGCTTTGAAGGATTACGGTTTTCGTCTATCGTACTCAGATTATTCTTTGTTTAGTTTGCATCGAGATCGTATTCAACTGAATGTATTGGTATACGTGGATGATATGATCATTTCCGGGAACGATAAGGTAGCTAGGACCATCTTTAAAGAATATTTAGGAAAGTGCTTTAAGAGGAAGGATTTGGGAGTTCTGAAGTACTTTCTCGGGATAGAGGTGGCACGTAATAAAGATGGGTTTTTCTTGAATCAACGGAAATATGCCCTTGATATTTTACATGAAGCAGGTTTACTTAGGTGCAAACTTGCTGACTTTCCTATTGAGCATAATCACAAGCTAGCTCTTACCACTGGAGCATTGTTGAGTGATCCCGCACTGTATCGTCGTCTGATTGGGAGGCTTATCTATCTTGGGGTGACACGCCCCGACTTGGCGTACTCACTTTATGTCTTATCTCAGTTCATGCATGCTCCGCGAGTTGATCATTGGGAAGCTGCGTTACGTCTTGTCCGTTATTTGAAGAAACATCCCGGGCAGGGTATTCTGTTGCGATCTGATACTCCTCTCCTTCTCGAGGGATGGTGTGATACTGATTGGGTGTGTTGCCCTCTTACTCGGCATTCTTTGAGTGTTTGTGTTTCTTGGTCTTTCCCCTATCTCTTGGAAGTCCAAGAAACAAACTATAGTTTCCCGGTCCTCTGCAGAAGCTGAATACCGATCTATGGCATCTCTTACATGTGAGTTGAAGTGGTTGAAGCAGTTGTTAGCTGATTTTGGGGTACGGAACCCCACCGGTATACGCGTATTTTGTGATAGTCAATCAGCGTTGTATATTTCTCAGAATCATGTCTTTCACGAACGCACAAAACACATCGAGGCAGATTGTCATTTCGTAAGTGATGCTATTATGGATGGATTGATTCTTCCATCTTATGTTCCCACGAAGCATCAGTTGGCTGATATCTTTACGAAGGCGTTGGGTCGTCAACAGTTTGAGTTCTTATTGCGCAAGATGGGCGTGCGAGATCTTCACGCTCCACCTTGAAGGGGGTATTACGATGGGTATTGATATAATGTAATTATATATTGTATTTATTTATTAAGGGTAGAGTGGTAATTTCGAATAGGAGAAGAAACCCTACTTTGGGCTAAAAATATTGTATCATTTGTATTGTTGATGATATGAAAGATATTTTCCCCGAATATTTTAACATAGACTGTAGGATTTATATGTTATTTGTCTTGTGTGAAGCTCATTACCTTATACAACAAGTATTACGTTCAAAGAATTCAACATTTTGATACACAAGAACAAAGACATTCAAATATCACATTCTAAGGATTCAACATATATTTTAAGTCTTGATTTTGTGTATTTATGCCAAGAGTGATTACTCAAATTTTCTTATCATATGAAATTTCGATGATAAAACCAGATATTCATGGACATCTATGGACCCGTGGATATCCATGTGGGTGGGGAATGGGTAAGAAAACTTCTACCCGCATGGGTAATGGATAGGGTATGAGTAGGAAAAAAATTTGATGGATAGAATATGGATATAGTAAAATCTGTGTACAGCCGTACCCATTGTCATCCCTAGTCACACCTCGCTATGAATTTGGCTATTATCACTTTCATGAAAGCGCATTCATGTTGATGCTCCAATTATCAGAATTGTTTTTATTAAGCATCGGGATTTGGAAGGGAACGATTCCTCTACTTGTCATCTCTTGATATTATCAAAATACACTACTTTGTATCTCTTCGTCCTTTAATATAAGCCATTCCATTAATTTTTCGTACTTATTCTAAGTCGTCATTATTTTAAGGATGGAGCGAGTATGAGCTTTCTTCAGCAGACGGTGAATTTCCACGAAATCAACGAGTACAAAGAGGAAAAATAGTCAACCATACACATTGATTTCCAAGATTCACATAAATTTTGTATGAGCACGTTAATTAACAAGCAGGAGAACGAGGTCCCTTTATATATATATATATATATATATATATATATATATATATATATATATGCACAGGGGAACGTGAAATTTTAAAATACAACGGTTGTAGGAAGGTTTTACCAAGTGGCATACATTATAACCACTCATTTCTAATCTCTCACACACGATAAAAGTGTATTATGTGAAAGAGAGTAAAAATAAAAGGCTCTAATGTATGTCACTTGGTATAACCTTTCTACAACCGTTGTACCATAAAATCTCTCGAGGGGAACAGCAGAAAGTGAGTTAAGCAGTAGGTGTCAACGTGGGAAGTAGCTCGGATTTTTAAAAAGATTGAGATCCGATAAATTAAAAGAAATGGTGAGCTGCCCAAGTGACCACCACGAGCCATTTAATTTATTTATTTATTTATTTTAACGACCAGATTCCAAATCAAGGGTAAAACCTAGATAGGATAGTTTGGAACGGAAAATTTTGAGGTGGTGTATCCACGCCGTACGGTGTGTATACGTATATTTTAATTAAAAAAACCTGTGTTTTTAAGTGTAATGGTCTAAAATATAAAACACTCTGCAAAACACGGGTTTAAAGATAAAAAAAATGTATCCACATCGTGTGGATACACCATCTAAAATTTTCGTGTTTGACATGTGTCTAACTCTTGACAACTGAACATTGTGTATCAATTAATGGGAACGAAACAAACAATAATAGAATCTAAACATACAAGATTGTCCACAGAAAGCAGAACCTCCGCAAGAGCGCAGTGCCAGTAAACGTTTGAGACTGTTTACCGTTACGATAGCTATTTTTCGAGGCAACAAAGTTTTCAATAGACTCCTCGTATATATTATGCCTGCCCAACATGTTCTTCCTCTGAAAAGTGATAAAAATAATGGGAAATTAGGGATAATGACCAGCAATAATCAAATATTTTTAAGAATGCGACAGACGGTATATATTTTTATAAGGAGAAGAACAATTGCGCATAATTTTTATAGCGATAATGATGAAACAATGAATCCCGAAAATCAGTGAATCTCCCCAGTGAATACCGAAATCAGTGAATTTCGACGGTGAATCCCGAAAATCGGTGAATTTTGACAATGAATTTTGAAAATTAGTGAATTTAATGGTGAATTTGATAAAACTTCAACAATGAATTTGAACACAAGTGAATTTCGACCCGAGTGGATAAATAGTTTTGTCCTTTATGCAAAAGTTTCAAAAGACTGTCATTCTACTCAATTGATGAAATCTTTCTGTCATTCTCCCTCATTTCTCCTAAAACTAAAGAAGTAAATCAACACAGTAAGAAACTCTAATCAAAAGAGTACCATGAAAATATCTGAGAATATTTTCACATTACACTTTTGACACATACCATCATACTACACAAAAAAAAAAAAAATGCATCGCTTATAGTATCAAATATCGTTAATAAAAGTACATGACAAGTGGGATAATTCTGATTCAGTAGCTCCCTATAGTAGCTCCCTATTAGAACGAACCGTCTAATAGCTCCGTATTAGAATGGACCGTCTGATGATTGCCACGTGTACAAAGACACAATAATTATTAAGGAAGTTTATTGCCCCTTATGGTTGGCAAATCCTGTAACCGTTATCCTCTACCAAAAATAGATAAATTGGTGACGCAACGGCAGGCTTTGACGTCTTCGATTTCCTGGATGCTTACAAAGGCTACCACCAAATTATGATGCCGAATTGAAGAGGATGCAAATGAAACTTCATACTTTGGCTATATAACCTTGCCATTTAGGTCAAAACGGTTGTGGGCTTGACTTTCGGGACGTGTCGTTACGATATCTATTAAAACGAGAACGAAGTGATCCAAGTACTCCTTCTATTCCATAATTTATACTCCCTCCGTCCCAATTTGTTTGGAACATTTTGAAACTCACAATATTTAAGTAGAGATCAATTAATAGTTTGTCTGGACATTTAAAACTTGACTAGTTTACCATTTTTGCCTTTTTATATGTAGCACAATTTTCACTTTATATAATAACATTGGGGCAATTTAAGCAATTAAAGCAAAAACTTTGACTTTAACTAGAGTTATGAACCTTATTTTAGAACGGCCATAAATGAAATAAATCTCAAACAAATTCAAACGAAGGTAGTATTACATAACATTTATTAATTTTCATCCGTCCGACCACACTTAACATAATCGACCTTATTAAAGTCGATTATTAACTTTTAAAAAAAACGACTTCGAAAATATTGATCCGTTATATTGCATGGTAAACGTGGCTCACCGATAAAATCGTTGCATTATAATTAGTCACCAAAGAAAAAAAGAAGGGAAAAAAAAGGTCTTTCTTCTGTCAGAGTTCTAGGCTATTATCATTCATCATCATGGCCCTTGAATCACCATCTTATTATCATGAAAAGAACGCAAAAGCTATGGAGTCCATCGAAGAGTTGACTAAAAATGTTGACTCTGTTCAGAAAAGAGTTTTGGCTGAGATTCTAAGCCAAAATGCAAATACAGAATATCTACAGAGATTCAAACTTAATGGGGCAACAGATAGGGATTCTTTCAAATCTAAAGTACCTGTAATCACCTACGAAGATATCAAGCCGGATATCCAACGCGTTGCCAACGGAGATAAATCTCCTATTTTTTCTTCTCAACCCATTTCTGAGTTTCTCGTCAGGTATATATATATTCGTGTGTGCATTATCAGTTGGAACACATCCATGGAATTTTAAGTTGTTTTGTCAAACCATTCTACCGGTACACTGAATCGATCTTTTGAAAGTCAATTCATAAGTTAAAAATCGACTTTGTAACAGTCGAATGTGATAATCGACCTGCTGAAAGTCGATATTTTGCTTAAAAAACGACTTTCAAAAAATCGATTTATCGTGATGTGCAGATGGATGGTGTGACATACCGTTTTCAAAAAAGTAATTAATTATTTTAACTTTTATCTGATAATGACTAGAATAACTTTATGAAAAATTGAGTAAACAATATTATTGCATTTAAAACACTGTATGAAAAAAAAAAAAGGGTAAAAAGGGAAAAGTGCCTGATTTTGTAGTTGCCATGACTTGGGGAGTCCAAATGTCGAGCCAAATTTTGGATTGAAAGATGTTCCGCATCAGTTAGATGAAACAATTTCATTTTTCTAATATAATTGTCTCAGTTATTTTAAAACGGAGAGAATAGAAGGTTAGCCGTTGACATATTTTCATTGGGATTTGATGATTAAATTAACAAATTTTAGTATTATAAACACACACACTTTTTGACCTCACAATTAAGGACAAGTCAAGCGGTAGGGGACTAAACCTCCGCCCTTTGAAACTACACCATAAAAATGGGAGTCAATATACTCCCAGGTGGGAGGGTCAACTAATCTCTCAAATGCAATTAAATTAACCACACAGTTACAATTGAAAGATAGTCTAGCTGTACACATTTTTCTTAAAAACTACTCTCCGTTCCGATTTATCTGAGACAGTTGCTAAAATCACACATATTAGAGAGGTAAGTTAATGCATTAATTTGTACATTGAAATGACTAGAATGTCCTTGGATATAATTGATGTGACATTCATTTTTATATCTCATATTATAATAAATAAGGGTAAATCAAGTAAAAACATAATAAATGTTGTATTGGAAATTGTACTACCTCACATAAAATGAAACAAAATATTTTGACAACTGCCTCAGTTATTTTGGAACGGAGGGAGTATATAGTTTTACTAATAATGTTAATAAACACTTGCGAAGACTTATTTATCTAAATGCCTTTCTAGGTATTATATAGGTTTATGCCATGTTTGTTATGCATGAATAGAATGAAATGGAATAGTGTCATAAAAATGGAATGGAATAAACCGATTCCTTTACTGATGTTTGGAATGTGAAACAATGAAATGAAACAAATTATATAAATGTGTCACGTTGAGTGATGAGTAGGGCACGGTAGTGAATTATGGTTGGGTAAGGTGGGGTAGGATGTGGTGCATATGGTAGGATATGGTAGAAACGGTGGGGTAGGGTGGGGTAGCTCTGCCACCACACCATTATACCCCCTATTCCTTACCAATAACGTTAACCTTACCAGTCACCCCACTGCATGCATCCTACCTCATTACCCACCCTACCTCAAAACCTCAACCTATTTTACCACCCACCTACTCTACCCTACCTCACCATACCCTACCCACCTTACATGACCATGCTACCCTACCTTACATACCTTACTCTACCTAACCAAACTTTATCTAACATATGCTACCCTACCACACCCACCCTACCCTACCCAACCACGCACACCCTACCATACCCACTCTACATTACTTTACCATACCCCACCTTACAATACCAAACCCACCCTAGCTCACACCACCCTACCCTACCCACCATACCTACCCCATCCTATCCAGCCCCATTCAACCCACCCCACCTCACCATCCACCCAACCTCTCCTTAATCTTACCCACCACCCACGTGTTTTGTCGATTTTCATTCCATTCCGTCCCATTCCATTCAATTTTAAAGGTAATGAAAATAGTCATTTTTCATACCATTAGAATAAAATTTGATTCTATTTCATTACCTTATAATCATACACAAACATTAGAATGAAATGAACAACCAATACATTGTATTCCGTTCATGCGTAACAAACATACCATTAGTGTTTAAGTGGAACTTTTTTTCCGGAAACCTTTAAAGACACCACACTAAATTTAACATTGCCCGTAAGAACACCCTACTATATGTCTAGCTTTGAAAATTGTTGGAGTCCCCACGTTAAAACTCACACTCTCATCATTAACACACGAAATAAGCTCTCCTTTTTAGACATCTATCATGGTCCTACTTGTAGCCAACAATGGCTTACCTATAATCAAAAGCACCTCATAGTCTTCCTTCATCACTACAAAAAAAAATACTCTTTTGTCACAATAGTTTTTGCTACAACAAAAAAATTTGCGGCTAATATATACTTAACTTTTCTCATTAGCGACGCTATTGTGGTTGAAAGTAAATATATTGGCAGTGATTATTTTACGTTGCGACAAAAACTATTGTGTCAAAAAGTATTTTTCTTGTAGTGAATTTCAAAGAAAATTAATGTCTACAGGAAATATAAATTTATCTACCTGAACAAGGACATCTTCAACTACTCCAATTGTAATAGACCGCTTCCCGACCCCTAGGTCCCACTGGGATCTTGTTAAGGAAGGGTCGGCGACCTACCGCCACACATTCTAGATCCATAAGAAAAAGAGAGGTAACTAGTCCTTTATTACATTAACCACAAATTCAAAATGATAGTTGTTGAATTATCCATACAACAGGAAACAAATTGAAAGACAAAGCATAAAAAAAATCCAAAAGTCACTCAATTGGCCATATCCACATTATAGTCCACATCAAAATCACCCTCAAAGATTGTCTCCAAAGTCTCCTTATTTGCCTCGCCATCAAATGATTCCGCTTCCATACCTAAAAAGAAGGGTTCATAAACGTGTGAGCTATTACTAGCCCAAAGTGAGTTCTGTGTCTCTCGCATGTGTCCTTTATAGTAAAATAGTTAGTAGAAAAGCAAATAGATTAAAATAAGATATACCACAGCGGATTACTTTAGCTTTCAACCTGCATCAAAACGCCTTAGTACAAGATAAAATATGCAATATATGTATATATATATAGTCACAACTGATCGCTTGAGAACAATTCATATCACTTAAAGATTAAGTTACTTAGGTTACTTGAGTTATCTGGTTACTTGACATCAACCTGGCCGGGTCGATGAGTCGATACCAACCGATCTCGATCGTGACCACGATTTCCTACCGCACTCCAACAAGCAAGCTCTTGCCTGACAACTCCGGCCGATTGTCAGGGAAAGGATTCAGACCTTCACCCAATGAACCTCCCAAAGGGCTCCAGTCAACCCCACTGCCCTCCGAACCATGACACAGCCGTCAGCCCTTGCTTTCCGGCCATGCACATGGATCATTGGGGAATTTTGGTACCATAACTCTAGGGTCGCCGATGAGCCAAGTCAAGAGGCCCCGAGACCGGTGACTAGCCGTTCTACGGTGCAATAACTCAAACTCAACTAGTCGCTTATAGCTCGCATTGCACACGCAACACAATCAAGCAAGAACGGGACTTGAATAGTATTCTCTTTTATTAAATTGGTGATGATGATCGGCGCAGGTCATACATATACCTATTAACCTATATATTCATGACAAGTATACAATATATATGTATAGAAAAATGGCAAGCTATGCATTCACTTGGTTGTTTCCATGTGAAGCTGTTCCAGTATAATGAAGAACAATAATCAAAGTTGTAGATAAAATATCCCTTTTATTATTTAATTATCTTTATATATAAACATTACGGAATATAACTCATGTACATTAACTACATGTACTACTACTTGTAGCCTATCTTCATTCCCCAATAAACTCACGAAATAGTATATATATATATATATATATATATATATTGGAAGTAAGGTGCCTGAACAACACAAATTAAGACTATGAATAGTACCCATATATATAAATATACGACTCAGTCTTTAAGAAAATAAGGTGATGGAATCACCCATTGCCCAAGCACCCACATTATTTATAAAATTAAATCATTACATGACAAATACCCGTTTTCTAAAAATACTGCGATGATTAAAAAAAAAAAATGCTAATATGTACTTGTATTTTATTGAACAATAAATATAATGAAAACACACATTGGCTTAAAAAATTTAAGGAAGGAACTCACTTTGCCGTTGATTCCTACTTTGCTCTTGCCACACTTTCTTCCTCTTGCTTTCTTTTTGTTTGTTGTATTGGTGCCTAGAGCTTAACCACCAACCCTCTATTTATACTACTCAAAGGAGACAAATAAATCAATTAACTCCTTGATTCTTGTCCTTTTAATTGCCAAGAGTAAATACCACTCAATCAAATCCTTAATTCTTGTGCTCTTTAATTGCCCAGTAATACCCACGTGATCTTCCATTGACTGAAAACTTAGAAGTGAGTACTATTATCCCGGGAGATACTTATGTTGTGTTATATTATTTTTTTTCTATCAAAGATGATAATAATAATAATAATGATAATAATAATAATAATAATAAGATTTCAGTATAAAATAGTAATGTCACAACGAAATCGTTTTTGTGTTGAAACTACTCCAACCTTTTTCGCAACTTAATCAATAGTATGAAAATAACATATATCACTAGGTCTTAATAGTTGAAAATAAAAAAAATAGAATAAAATTATCTGGACAGTTATTTAGAAATGCCTATAAAGTCCTTTATAAACAACTAGCGAAAATCGGGGTGTTACACCAATTGTAAGCTGATTGAAGCTACCCTTAATCTTCCAAGCCCAAGTTTGCGAAAATCGAAAATAGCGTAGTTCACATAGGACTTTTTTGAAACGTGTGCTGAAAATAGTGTAAGGAATCAGAAAACTTCCCGGATCCTTAAGCTAAGTGGGATCCGTCAGTCAAACTGACTTGATATCCGCGTTGAATCTGGCAAAACTAAATCTGAGATTAGTTTAGTGATGGTCAGCTGAACAAGAGTATTCTAGTATGGGATGTCTGTTGAGTGAAATGTTAGCTTAGGACCGCCTGTCAGCAGAGTGAAGTCTGCTGAGTTTTGCATCTGAGCTGATTACGTCTGGTGACTCAGCTGAGCTGAGTCACATTTAGGGCATTTATGGGAATTCTAAAAAAGGTCGTTATGGAGGCTATGGTTAGGTTTCCAAGGCTATAAATACCCAATAAGTATAATCAACACAATTGTGTGAAAACCTTGTGCCAATATATAAGTGCATAATAAAAGTTCTCTTTTACATCCGTGGAGTAGTCGGTTTGTGCGGGAAATCATGTTAAATATGTTGTGTTATATTTGTTTCTATTCTTGTTGATTGTTGATTAAGCTAAAATTCACCCTCCAAAAACAATTTATAAAGACTCAAAACCGTGGGCAAACTAACTCTCTAACCGGCGGTGTACCGGGTCGATTGCTAGCATAGCTACAGGAGTACGAGGTCGAACCCAAAGGAAAAGTGTTTGTGAGTACCAAAGAGAACGTGTTACTTAGTCTAGGTGAACAATATTTTAAAAGTGCTTGTGCACTACAACGACACTAAAGTGATTCTTACTAACGAGTCTATAGATAGAAAAGAAAGAAAGAGAATTAAACTACTAGATTTTAAAGATAGATTAAGGGACATAGCCGAACCATGATCAATATAGCTAGTTTCAACCCTAAGGGTAGACAAAACCGGGAGTGTGCATTATAACAAACGTCCTCTCGCATTCAATTTCACGGGTGCGTACTCCTAATCCCGATGCTAAGGTCTGAACAACTCTCTCCTAACACCTTATGCCATGTTAACTACCCTTCCCTAAAGAAGATTCACTAACAAGACATGTTATGCACTAGAGCCGCTTAAACGTTAAAATGAGTAACCTCACTTTGGGCCCGGGCTTAACAACTAAGCCGGGTCTACGCCGCGATCCTAGAACCCCTTTTTCCACATCTCTATGTGAACAACTCTTTAGATTGATGTGTGTGACTTTGACCTAGGTAGCTCATCTAGCCCATAACAAGTTCTAAGACGTGAAATATGCAAGATACAACAATAAAAAGCACCACCCACTCCCAATTTCATCACCCAAAGGGTGATTTTACCAAATTTCACATGATTCGACTATAAAAAGGGATTAGCTACTCATTATACTAATCAAAACATACATAAAACACTAAATGAAAGTCATAATAAGTAAAAGAGAAGAGAAATATACCATTAATTTGAAGAAATTCGAGTTTGAGATCCAAAAGTACAAAATAAAGAACTAATTAAAAGGTGAATGCTTTGAGTTTGGAATTGAGATTTGAGCTTGGAAAGAGTAGAATCTAACTATGTTTAAGCTAATCTAAGCTAAGAGAAAGTGTTCTAATCTATTACAAATTTCGAGCAAAAAGTGGGTATAGTTTAGCTAAGAGATGGGAGAATAATCTAATGAAATTCGATGGAAGTGGGTGTTTATAGGGGTAAATATCTGCAGAAAAAGACTCCAAACGCGCGTTTGGAGGTTCCCAAACGCGCGTTTCGCTTCATGTGCTCGTTGCACACAAAAAACAGTTTGAAACGCGCGTTTGAAATGTTCAAACGCGCGTTTGAGACGTTGATGTTTTCTGGCTGCAGTAAAATCATGATATCTTCGCGTGTAGAACTCCGATTTGAGTGATTAAAAATGTGTTACAAAGCTCTTTCAATTATCTACAAACTTTCATGAAGAAACCATGACCATAAAATGCCTCCATCATAGGTCAAATTGCTGATGAACAGAACATAGCGTGAAGATACCAACTATTTTTCTTCCTTTTCTTCATTTTTCTTCTTCCTTGGCTCATTCTTGCACCTTGATCATACTTCTCATCATAAATATTAGCCTTCCGGGTTCTCATGACACCTAGACCCTACAATCTCATGAACGAACAAGAAACACAAACGATTCCGGAGGGTAAAAGTGCTCGGAATGGGGTTAATATCAATAAAACGAGGCTTTACCATCAAAAGATGATAAAAGCCCTTGTGCTCTAAAACATTTGATACCAACCCGTTTTGAGACCTTAATGTGTCAAAATATACCAAATATGCATCAAAATGGGGGCTAAAAGACTGCCGGAATCATGCAAAGTTGACTCACATCAACCACCCCACACTTAGCCTTTGCTCGTCCTCGAGTAAATTAGGCGTTTAAAACAAACCAAGGGATTCAACTTTGTGATGTGACGCAATATTCACACTTTCGAGGTACTTGACAAGTAAGACAACGAATATGTACACATAATACAATATTATAAAGCAAATAGAGTGTGTGTGTGGTGCAAAGCTAGAACAAGTACTCAAAAGGTTATTGGGTTTGAATCCCAATCAACATGTTTACACTCAAATCTCATACCACCTAGCATCTCCACTAATCGAGGCCACAAAGGATAGATATGATCAAGTAGGACTTTAATGTTATAACGTTAGGCTAGGGTAATGGGGTTAACCGAAAAGGATATTTAGGAACCTGAGAAAAAAAAAAAAAAACAGTGAACCTAATAAACAAGTGTACCACTTCATCTCTACCATACAAACCATCCAAACTCCTCTTTGATTACTTTAAGCACTTGGGAACCATATGATACTAACATACCCAAACTCATTGCCAAACTCAACTGTGTTTCAAGCGTCATGAGGCGAGATCGAATACATTAGCATCTATCTAACTATCCCAACTCTAACATCATATAAAACACTTATAAGCTCATTACTTTGATTCCAACATTTTATTTCTATATACTTTGAGCTTTTATTGCAACTAAGCTAGATTTATTTTTATTTTTTTTCTCTTTTTTTTGTTTAAAAGAGAGAAGAAATATCTTTTTGGGGCTTTTGGGCCAACCCAATACAAAAATTACCAACATAATCTCCACTCCGCCTTATAGCTCCCCCAAAACAAGAAGAACACTAACCCAACATTGATATCACAAAACCTACCACCCCACACTTGTCTTAGCAAGTGTTTCTCATCAAAAGACTAGATTCACTCATAAGGTGATCAAAGGGAACGTGACCAAACATAAGGCTCAGGGTTTGGGTTTTACATTTCGTAACGTAACAAAATGGCTATAAAGCGAATGGTGGTCAGACCATTCTATCAAGGCTGAGAGGGTCTAAGAGGGTCATATGTTGGGATTAGGCTTATTTGGCTTTGGTCGGGTCAAATAAGCGCCAGGAACTGTCATCCCGTATCCTACCTAAGCAACCTTTCTATTTCGCCTCGAATACTAGAGATATGAGTGAGTGTAGCAACCAAATTGTGTACATGTGTAGCTTAACATGTATAATAAGGCTTCATTTCCAATATAAGACTGAATCAAAATGGACGCGTTCGAAATCCCGCTAAAACACTCAAATGTGACCATTACACATACCCACGGTGTTGAAAACCCTTGAATTTTTTTAAAAATTGCCCAAAAATCGACTCGAAGCCGGTCAAAGACTGAGTTTCAACACATGTAAGGTATATTTAACAACAAAAACAAGAAAACGGCTAAGTCTCCCACCCCACACTTAAACGCAACACTATCCTCAGTGTGTGAGAGAGAAAAAGAGAGCAAAAGACTTAGCTGTTGTACCAAAACCCGGCAGAAAGGCACACTAGTAGCCCACGTGACATCTTCTAGTAAGCTCCATCTCGAGTATCTAAAACCATAGAAACAAAAACCAAGGTAAAGACATACACGGGAAAAGTCTACGTGCCGAAAGATGGTGATAGATACGAGATATATAAAAAAAAATAGAAGCCATGCCACAAATAACGACTCGAAGCATATCAAGCATACTAGACGGGAATCGCACTGGATGTAAAGATAATCAAAAGAAACACAGAGCATCCATGTATAAAATAAAGCCACAGAGGCTCACAAAAAAACATCCCCGTCTACGTACAAGATCCGGAACCAAAAGGAAATTCTCACCCCAACTTCTCTTTTAAGACAAAACTCTCCCCTCTTGCAACCAAAGACCACTTCAAACACATTATTACTACCAAAAAGGCGGGTTGTCTCCCCCAAGCGCCTTTATTTTGTGTCCTTGGCTCGACGGGATGACTTATACCGTGCCAATTTTTCCAAAGTTATACTATTGGCACAGGCGAGAAAAGGTAGAAGTGCTTTGTTTAACATCGTTAGCATCGACGTAGTGGCACTAAATGGACTCATACCTCAAAAGACTCCAAACAACAATTAAAATATTTTATTTCAAAAAAGTATCACCAAAACCATAAACCAAAATCCGAGCTCAAAAAGATCAACAACTCAAGAAGACTAAAAATAGCAAGCATCATGGAAACCGAGTTCACTAGAAACTTACCTCTCACAGCCCTCGATGTTACCTCTTCCCAACTCAGGAATCCTCTTTTGTCAAAATCTCTCATCACCTTCTTGTAATTGCCATTCCATGGCAGTTGTCCCTTTTTACAAATTGTATGAGCTCCATCTACCGGTGAGTACACAAAATCGATCGCATAATACTCATCAACACAAGGTGGAAGAGTGTAATAATCTGGGACCGGCATGCTAATAATCTCCACTTCTCCCGGTAGCTCTACCATAGATGGCTCTTCAGTCTCATACGATTTCACCACACTCTTCATAATGACATCTTCATTTACTTCAATTGGGAGTGAGGGTGAAATGGGCGATCCCGATTTCTCTTCCGACTCTAATTGTCTCATCAAGCAGGTGTGCTCAAATCTATCATACACCCTTCAAGGTCATCATTTTTCATTTCTTCGGGAGGCGGTGTAATAGATAAAATTTGCACCTCTTTCATCTCCAAATCTTGCACTTCCTCTTCATCCCAAAACGAGCTATTCTCATCACCAAAGAATTCTTGCTCAGTCATAACAATGGTCGGTTCCACCACACACTGCACCAAGGTTTCATCAATTTTCATCTCAAAGGGTGAAGGTGCAGTAGGTAGAACGTGAAACCTGCCATAATCAAATATCGCAATTGGAGGTGGCACTATGAGCAATCCCAACTCACTATCTGGCTCAGAAATCTCATCATAGCAAACTGAATCATCAACCTCACTCTCAACCTGAACTTCTTCAGTGATAACATCATCATCCCAGACCACCTCTATTGCACATGTCTCTTCCTCTTTCTCATGCCTCCTCTTTTCAATCAATTGCCCCATCCAGTCTTCAAGATTTCTTATGTCGGAGTCAAAGCTTCTTTTGAACTCTTGCATATCCTTGTTCATTTGAATCAAACTCTCGTTCAATTGAATCAACTGCTCCATTTGAATGTCGGTGAAGTCTTAGGTGTGTGGCATGGGGAAGCGATCATCTTGACTTTGATTCATTATAGGTGAGTAGTAGGCTTCTTGCCATGCCAGACTCTTATCAAGTGGTTGAATCTGGGTGAAGCTATCAACGCGTTGAGTATGAACACCGTAATCCTGATAAGCACTAAGGTTCGGACAAACCCTCATAATGTTGTGGCTCATAACTTGAATAAGCATAATTTTGACTTTGGCATGCACTAGGGCACTGATAAGCCCATGAACCTTGGTTACTCTACTGTTGATACTGAGGCTGAGGCACGAACTATTGTTGATAACATTGTTCGGTGCACGAGGTTGGTAGGGTATTATTGTTGTTCAGGTGAGTAGTATTGATTAAAAAATCCATCCATTTAAGCTCAAGCTGCAAGATCTCAGAAAACAACAAGAACACAATCACGGTATCTAGTCACCACCACCACCGCAATATGTGGTGTGACTTTTCAACAAAAAGCCATCATCAAGAAGAAAAAAAACAACCTAGGCCTAAGCTTTCGGTTCACTTACAAGATATCACAAATAGCACACAATTCCCCGGCAATGGCGCCATTTTGATTAAGCTAAAATTCACCCTCCAAAAACAATTTATAAAGACTCGAAACCGTGGGCAAACTAACTCTCTAACCGACAGTGTACCGGGTTGATTGCTAGCATAGCTACAGGAGTACGAGGTCGAACCCAAAGGAAAAGTGTTTGTGAGTACCAAAGCGAACGTGTTACTTAGTCTAGGTGAACAATATTTTTAAAGTGCTTGTGCACTACAAGGACACTAAAGTGATTCTTACTAACGAGTCTATAGATAGAAAAGAAAGAAAGAGAATTTAACTACTAGATTTTAAAGATAGATTAAGGGACATAGCCGAACCATGATCAATATAGCTAGTTTCAACCCTAAGGGTAGACAAAACCGGGAGTGTGCATTATAACAAACGTCCTCTCGCATTCAATTTCACGGGTGCGTACTCATAATCCCTGTGCTAAGGTCTGAACAACTCTCTCCTAACACCTTATGCCATGTTAACTACCCTTCCGTAAAGAAGATTCACTAACAAGACATGTTATTCACTAGAGCCGCTTAAACGTTAAAGCGAGTAACCTCACTTTGGGCCCGGGCTTAACAACTAAGCCGGTCTCTGCGCGCGATCCTAGAACCCCTTTCCCACATCTCTCTATCTGAACAACTCTTTAGATTGATGTGTGTGACTTTGACCTAGGTAGCTAATCTAGCCCAAATCCATTATAACAAGTTCTAAGACGTGAAATATGCAAGATACAACAATAAAAAGCACTACCCACTCCCAATTTCATCACCCAAAGGGTGATTTCACCAAATTTCACATGATTCGACTATAAAAAGGGATTAGCTACTCATTATACTAATCAAAACATACATAAAACAGTAAATCAAAGTCATAATAAGTAAAAGAGAAGAGAAATATACCATTAATTTGAAGAAATTCGAGTTTGAGATCCAAAAGTACAAAATAAAGAACTAATTAAAAGGTGAATGCTTTGAGTTTGTAATTGAGATTTGAGCTTGAAAAGAGTAGAATCTAACTATGTTTAAGCTAATCTAAGCTAAGAGAAAGTGTTATAATCTAATACAAATTTCGAGCAAAAATTGGGTATAGTTTAGCTAAGAAAGGGGAGAATAATCTAATGAAATTCGATGGAAGTGGGTGTTTATAGGGGCCAAAATCTACAGAAAAAGACTCCAAACGCGCGTTTCAAGGTTCCCAAACGTGCGTTTCGAGGTTCCCAAACGCGCGTTTCGCTTCATGTGCTCATTGTACAAAAAAAAAACAGTTTGAAAAGCGCGTTTGAAATGTTTAAACGCATGTTTGAGACGTTGCTATTTTCTGGCTGCAGTAAAACCATGATATCTTAAACATAGAACTCCAATTTGAGTGATTCAAAATGAGTTGGAAAGATCTTTCAATTATCTACAACTTTCATCAAGAAAAAATGATCAGAAAATGCCTTCAGAATAGGTCAAATTGCTGATGAACAGAATGTAGCGTGAAGATACCAACTATTTTTCTTCCTTTTCTTCATTTTTCTTCTTCCTTGGCTCATTCTTGCACCTTGATCATACTTCTCATCATAAATCTTAGCCTTCCGGGTTCTCGTGACAGCTAGACCCTACAATCTCATGAACAAACAAGAAACACAAACGATTCCAGAGGATAAAAGTGCTCGGAATGGGGTTAATATCAATAAAAACGAGGCTTTACCATCAAAAGATGATAAAAGCCCTTGTGCTCTAAAGCATGTGATACCAACCCGTTTTGAGACCTTAATGTGTCAAAATATACCAAATATGCATCAAAATGAGGGCTAAAAGATTGCCGGAATCATGCAAAGTTTACTCCTATCAATTGTTATTTACGCTTGATTGTATTTGTTTTCTGTTCTTGATTGCTATATGTTTCGACAAACTGGTATCATAGAGTAGGTTCGGTGAATTCCGTGAGTTCGAATAGATTTGATCGTCACCAAGACCGCCACCGGTGCTAGGTTATGGAATCAACATATGTTCTCCAAGAAGAAAGAAGTCTCGCAATAAACGTGAAATTTGAGAGGTTTACAAAGAGGAGCAACTTGATTGCATTGCAAATCAAGATGTAGGCCTTGTTAAAGCAACAATGATTGTAGGCTCATTTATCTAATGAGGGGACGCCCGTTCAATGAGATGGCGATCTAGATGAGAAGGAACAATCAAATATCACGTTGTGCCTATCAGATTATGTTATCATAGAGGTTGCAGAGAAAGACACCGCAGCTGGGCTTCGGTCAAAGCTTGAAATCCTGTATATGACTAAGTCATTAACCAAAGACATTGCTCTTTCAAGCAACGTCTGTTTAGTCTGAGGATGCATGAAGGTTCTCAGCTGAGAGATAATCTTGATCAGCTCAACATAATATTACTTGACTTGAGGAATATTGATGTTAAGATTGAGGATGAAGATGCAACTATAATCCTGTTTGTGTCATTGCTGGCATAATATGAGCACTTTGTGAAGTCTTTTATTTTTGGGAAGGATACAGTGGATTTGGACGATGTGAGATCATCTCTACATGCTAGGGAGCTGAGAAATAAGGCAGCTGGGACATGTATAGACAACCAGGCAGCTGGCTTGATAGCTAGCAGCAACAATGGGAAAAGGCATGGACATTCTCAGGAAGAAAAATCCAAGAAATCAGGTTCAAATGTCCTAAGTCCACGGATGTACTGTAATTGTTGTAAGGAGCGGGGACATCGGAAGTCCAATTGTCAAAAGAGGAAGAATCAACAGAGAGAAATTCGACACAAGCTGTTGTGGGCGGTGAGCGTGACTCGGATGAGGATCTGTTCTAGTTGTAGAAGTCGATTACATCATGCATCATAGTCAGCTGAGAGATGGCTCATTGATCTATCTTGTCATGTATGTGGATGACATGTTGATAGCTGCTAAAAGGAAGTCTGATGTTCAGAATCTGAAAGACCTTCCATTGCTAAATTTGAGGTGTAGGATTTTGGTGCGGCAAAGAAGATTTTGAGGATAGAAATCTATAGAGACAATGGTCAGAAGAAGCTTTTCTTAACTCAGCGGGGCTAAATTCAGAAGATATTGTCAAGGTTTGGCATGTCAGCTGCCAAGCCAAAAGATACCCCAATGGCATCAAATGTTCATTTATCTTTTTATGCTTCACAGTTAGCAGAGGAGAAGAAGTACATGTCAGAAGTTCCATATGCTAGTGCAGTAGGCTGTCTCATGTATGCATTGGTCTGCACTAGGATTTATCTGGCTCAGGCAGCCAGTGTTGTCATCAGGTTTATGGCTCAACCTGGAAATGAATACTGGAAATCTGTGAAAAGGATGTTCGGGTACCTTAGAGGTACATCAGATGTTAGTTTAGTTTATGGAGGTGATACTCAATGTTTATTCACAGAATTCTGTGATTTTGATTATGCAGGTCATGTGGACAACATAAAATCAATGAGTGGTTACGTTTTCACTTTGGGTTATTCTGTGGTTAGCTTGAAGGCAACCCTATAGGCAACAGTGGCATTATCCACCACTGAGGCAGAATTTCTGGCTCTTACTGAAGCAACCAATGAGAGGATCTAGCTGAAGGGATTGGCCAGTGATTTGGGTCTGCATCAGGATCAAACTGAGATATATAGTGACAGCTTGAGTGCAATATGCTTGGATAAGGATCATGTTCATCATGAGAGAACCAAGCATATAGATGTTAGGTATCATTTTTTGAGAAATGAGAAGAGAATCTAGGTGAGGAAGATTAGCACTCATGATAATCCTATTGATATACTCACAAAGTTTGTTCGAGAAAAGCAAGTTTCGGTTATGTATGCGGACTTGCTTAACATCTGGAGCTTATAATCTGAATCTGGAGACTCAACCGATGGCGGTTCAAGCGAGGTACTTCTTTAAAGAAATCGGTATAGTGTATCGGCATTGTGAAATGCATATGATACAATACATCCGATTATGCAATCTGTTTCAATGAGAGTTCAAGTCAAGGTGGAGATTTTGTCGACCAAGGTCACTTCATCTCTCGCATTGAATGCGAAAAACTAAATCTAGGATTAGGTGAGTGATGGTCACCGATCAAGAGTATTCAAGTCAGTATGTCGGTGAGTGAAGTGTCACCGAGGACCGTATGTCGATGAAGTGAAGTCTCATCAATCTGCTTGAATGCTTCGAGTTTTGCATATGAGTGATTATGTCTGGTGACTCGGTTGAGTGAGTCACTACGGGGGCATTAATAGGACCTCCGACATGGGTCTTTATGGCGGATAGGGTTAGGTTTCCAAAGGCTATAAATACACAATCATTGTAATCAATGCAAGTGTGTTAAAACCTTTTGTAAATCAGTGCATAAAAAAAGATCACATTTTATGTCCGTGGAGTAGTAGGCACAACTCCGGAAACCATGTTAAATCTGTTGTGTTCTCTTTTTTCCATTCTTGTTGATTGTTTTTACGTTTGATTGCATCTGCTTTACTGTTCTTGATCATTATCTGTTTCAACAGGATCCTTAAGAACTTCACATTACTTGGAATATTTTCTAACGCTTCAACTAAAGGGATGTTCAAGTGATTATTTTATAAAAAAATCTATAATTCTTTTGAAGTTTTTGTCATATATCCACATTCTTCTTCTTGGGGGGGGGGGGGGGGGTAGGGAAGAGTGTCCAGATTAACCGTAGTAAGATCTGATTGGGGTCGAAAGCCATACATGACTACATATATATTGTTGTCTAGATCGATTCTTGAGCTTCTTTAGCATGCTCGTCGACTTGTTAAGATGAGCCTCGCTGCATTATCCGCATCACATCAATATTTTTCCTTCTCTTGGGTTGCCTCCGGTTCCTTGTTAGCCTCGGGTGCTCGACTATTTTTCCGCTTATGTGTTACGCTAACATTCACATCTTCAAGGGTTCATCACCGTATTACTAGGTAAACTTGTTGGAGTTCTACTCGATAGTTGTTCACTATTTGTCCCACTTTGGTAGACAAATATTGTACCAAAGCTTCTTGGTTCGTAACTCTTGCATCATTTCTTGCACGATAATGATTAAATCCTTGAACTTCATTGAGTTTGAGTTTTTGGCCATCCCGAATCACATTCTCGCTTTGGATGTGTTGAACTACCATCTCTCCCAAAAACGTAACATTTTATATATTCAACACGCCCCCTCAAGTGTGGGTCTATTATATTTTTAGGGTGGCCCAACATTTGTTTTTGTTTGTTTGTTTGTTTGTTTGTTTGTTTGTTCTTGGAGAGGAGTATGAACCTAGGACCTCTCGCTCTGCTACCATGTTAGCAAAGCGAGAGAGATTCAAATAATCTCGCTTAAGCATTTGGAAGAAATGGTAGTTCAACATAGTATCTCTTGCTTGATTAAGTGGCTAGTCAGATCTCCGAGATGAACTGATCAATGGTTGGGTTCGTTTAATCAGGAATACTTATTCTTTGCACTTAAACCAATGCTTGGCTATTGTTCGCCATCTCAGCCTAACCCTCAACTGAATCTTGCGAATTTCCTAAGTAATTTGATCGGTTTGACTCGAGTGACCGTCCAATTTTCTTGCCCATAATTGACCTTGCCTATCATTTCCTGCAATTGGTCTAAAAGGGCTAACACAAGTTGACAAGACATTTATGTCTCACACTTATATGGGGGTGAGCATTATATTATTTTTCCTATGTGGGACATTACATTCTCCCCCCCTTATAAGGGACTGGCATCCTCGCCAGGACCGCCAAGACTATTCGGTATCGTCTCTACCACGAGTAACTAGAGAGGTCATTCTTACACTGCTTGTCTTCTTATGCGGTGCGGCGCGTAGTTCCGTCGATGATAGTCGGCTTTGATACCGTTTCATGTAACGCCTTCGGACCCAGTGCAGTAGCGCTAAATGAGTCATAAATTGTCCGGTCAACTGCTTAAACCGTCATCCTCGCTTGGTCTAAAAGGACTAACCCAAGTTGACAAGACATTTATGTCTCATAATTATATGGGATGAGCATTCTACTATTTTTCCTAAGTGGGACATTACAGAAACAACTCTAAACAATCATTGCTAAAATTTCCTCGGCGGGGTGGGACCAAGTTTAACTCCAAACTGACTCGAAAAACAAAAATACCAAAAATTAAGCTCAAGTCTTATGGATACGCTCAGTTATCAAATTTGAGTCGGTAATTGATGTTGGCGCTATGCAAATCAATTATGTGATGTCAATAGAACTTCTATTATTAAGTGTACCTTTAAAAAAAAAAAAATTAAAGGTTTAAAAACAATGATCGTTGGACATAAACTATGATGCTCTGATGTTGTTTAATTAAAACCATGGGAATAATGGGCTTAGAAAAGAAAAGAAAAAAAAATTTGATTCTTATTGTTGAGAGAGATTCTTTCACACGCTTAATATATAAGGAAATATAGACTAACACCAATTGGTTTTAATAAAATGGTAACGCTGATCTTAACATGGTATCGTAGTCGAGAGGTCATTAAATCGAACCCTCAGTGTGAATTTATCACAATTTATATTGTGTAAAATGTTGGGAGAGATTGTCTCCCAGCAATTGAAGGGTCACACTTGAGCGGGGATGTTAAACCTCCAATTATATGGTGCAAGTGTTGGGAGAGATTGTCTCCCCTTGAGGGGGGTACTGTTAGTACATTTATTGATATCAATTGGTTTTAGTAGAATGATAAGTGCTTGATCTTAACACCCATGGCCCAAGTGTTTGTTGTCCATGGACAGAGTCGGACGTAATTGTAGAGTGGATACCATGACCCAAGTATATGTTGTCTACGGACAGAGCCGGACGTAATTGTAGAGTGGGATACATAATATCCAGACCGTTTTTTAAAATCTTTTCAGGTTATCTGTGTACCACTGTAATAAAAATTTATATAAGTCGGTTCTGGAGTCTAGAACCGATTTTCACAAAGCCGATTCTTTTGTAGTGTACTGGTACACGGAGGCAGATGTATATGTACTTAAATGGGGTCCGCGGACCCTATTAAAAATAAAAATATTTTATATTTTTCCTATAGAAAAATAATTCGGACCCCGTGAAAAAAATTACTTTGTAAAAGATTTACGGACCTCGCTGAATAAAATTTATGGATCCGCCACTACTGGTACACGAGTAAATTGGGTGGTGTAAACAGATGCCCTTTTTAAAATGTTACTCTTGAGTTAACACGATTCTTTTATAAAGCATTCACATGTATTTAACAAGATTATAAAGCATTTTATATGTATTTAACAACATTTTTTAAATTTCATACAGTACAGGCACGTCAGCAGGGGAAAAAAAATTTATCCCCACAGTACAGGAAGATATTTTCCGCAGACTGGAGTTTTCCAGTTATTTCATGCCAATCCTGAACCTGTAAGTTTTTATACCTTTTTTTTTTTTAATTTTAACTTTTTTGAAAAAATAGGCAGCAAAATATTAACTTTTTGCCTCTTTTTTCTTTCTGAAACAACAGTTACATCCCAGGTTTAGATAAAGGGAAATGTTTGGACTTTTTTTCCACCAAGGTGGGGAGTAGGACCCCAGGAGGGATACTTGCACGAGGGGCGCTAAGCAGCAAATATAGGAATCCACATTATAATAGCACGCCATATAATCCTTATCTTGTTTTCACTAGCCCTACTGAAACTATTTTTTGTACCGATTATTTTCAAAGCATGTACTCTCAGATGCTTTGTGGCCTTTTAATGAGGGTAGAGGTCCTAAGGTTAGGTGCCTCATTTGCCTTCAATCTTCTCCGAGCCATTCGATTCCTTCAACTCAACTGGAAACAGCTCTGTCAGGATATCGAGACTGGGACCTTAAGCCCTACGGCGGTCACTGACCCTTCAGTCAGAGATTGCATGTCGAGAATTCTGTGCAAGCCGAATCCCGAGCTTGCAGAATTTATAAAGAAGGAATGTGAAAGTGAGAAATGGGAGAGGATTATACCAAGAATCTGGCCACATACTAAGTACCTAAAGTGTATTGTTACCGGCACTATGGCTCGGTACATTCCGTCTCTTGATTATTACAGTGGTGGGCTACCTATTGTATGTACCAATTACTCATCCTCAGAGTGTCCTTTGGGGATTAATCTGAAACCATTGTCCAAACCTTCTGAAGTATCATACACCATCATGCCAAATATGGGCTATTTCGAGTTCATCCATCATAACAATGACTTGGCCAACTCTATAATCCATCGATAACTTCCGAATACCGACCTTGCCTCGTTGATCTAGCAAATTTAGAGATTGGAGAAGAATACGAGATCATAATCACAACGTATGCCGGTCTTTGCCGTTACCGTATGGGTGACATCCTGCAGGTATATGTAATTCCTTATTATCTTATTATTCCAATTTTACTTATGGAAGACTTACCTAGCTCACTCCTAGCCTATTTCAGGTGACTGGCTTTCATAATGCGGCGCCACAGCTTAAATATTTGAGGAGAAAGGATGTGGTATTGAGCATCGATTCAGATAAGACCACTGAAGTAGAATTGCAAAACGGTATCGATAATGCGTCGGCGTTATTTACGCCCGTACAACGTTGATGTGGTTGAGTTCACAAGTTATGCTGATATCAAGACAATTCCAGGACATTATGTCATCTATTGTGAGTTGTTAGCCAAGGATCCACGTAAAATGTTGAGCCATGAGGTATTGACTAAATGTTGTTCGGCCATTGAAGAGTCGTTGAACTGGTTATACAGAAAAAAGAGAGGGGTGGAAAACATCATCGGACCACTTGAAATAAGGGTTGTGAAAAACGGGACGTTTGAAGAGTTAATGAAATATGCGATTTCCAGGGGCGTTTCCATCGATCAGTACAAGGTATCAAGGTGTGTAAGCTTTACACCTATCATAAAGCTGTTGGATTCTAAAGTGGTCTCTATACATTTTAGCCCTGCCGAGCCACATCAATGCCCAGACATACCGTTAACATTGACAGGCTCAACAACTTCTGACTTTCATTCAATTACATGATAAGATGTCCACTATGTGTCGATGATCCAATAAGCATTAATGCATGTCATCTCAAGACATACGGTGGACCAAATTTCTTGAAAACATGGCATATTCCCTTTGAAATTTGTAAAATGAAATTGAAGATTTCCACTAAACATGACTTATAAGTGTTAGTTGTATTAGTGTGATCGATGTTATATATCCAAATATCCAATCGAGTCTTGTCCTTATTTACACACTTTATTGTTAATTCATACTTTGAAAATGACATTTTATTCGAATTGAATTGTGACGAAGATTTATAATGATGCTATGATTGACGGTTTTCTTTAATCACATTGATGATTTAATTTTGAAATATCCTAATGGTAGCAAATATAATTGAAACGTTATTAATTTCGAAAGCGAAGCGAAATTAACTCTCACATACACGCGGTGATTAAGCGAAAACGAAATTACCTAATTTAGATAACTATATAACTCACATATCTGTGCGGTGAGACTCGAGCCCATGATGACTTGGTCAAATGGCCTCAACTTAAACATTGATGTAAATTTTATTGACACCATTATTAATATGGTTAGATTGTCATTTTATGATGTTTTAACCGTGTTAAGAAGTTTATGGCGGTTAGCGGTGAAAAACTGGTTTAAACCGTAAGTAATACCTCCGTCCCATAAAAAATATACACAAAGATTAAAGAAAACAATTAATGTGTTGTATTTTAAGTATTGATTGACATATATACACTATCACATATATAATAAATGTATTTTTGGAAGAATATATAAAACCACCAAATGTTATAATGAAGGTATGTTTGTAAAAAGTACATAAAATGATGGATTGATTTTTCTAAATGAATATATTTTATGAGGCTAAATAAAAGCCTTTTCTCATACTTGAGCTTTGATGTAGGGACATCCATGTGACACGTGGACCCAGGGGGGACCCTCAATATTTTAATTAGATATTGTGTTTTTGTCTTTTTCCGAATAGTTTGTTAGCATCTATGTTGTACCGACATGGACACGGACACATCGTAAAACACGATACGGATATGGCTAATTTTAAAATTTAAGTCTGCGACACACATTGAAGCATTACGATATATATATATATATATATATATATATATATATATATATATATATATATATATATACAATCGAAAACAGACTGAGCACGTTTCTCGGTCTCGATTACAGTCTCGTCGAGAATCGATTGTATTGATATTGAAAATCGCAAATTTGAATCTTGAGATCGAGATCGATCTCGATTTCCAACTACTCAACAAACCCCACGAACTACATGTTTGAGATCCAAATGAAGAAATTCAAGTACCGTTCTTGTAGAACTAGATGAACAAACTATAAATCCTTGATGCAAGCACCGGTTCATCAATGGATGAGAGATCACCTGAAGAACAAGTAATTGGTAACACTCAAATTTGAGTTCGAACAAGACATCAATCGGATGCAATGATTGCATGTTTTCTATCTCAATCTGAACTAAGGAAATAGAAGAAGCTTTGAAAGATCCAGTTGGATACTAGCTATGCAAGAAGAATTGAGCGAGTTCGAAAGAAATCAAGTATGGGAATTGGTAGAAAGGCCAGCTCATGTGAATATCATTGGAACCAAATGGGTTTTTAGAAACAAACTTGATGAAGATGGAAATATTGTAAGAAACAAAGCTAGACTTGTAGCCAAAGGATACTCTCAAGCAGAAGGCATAGACTTTGATGAAACTTACGCACCAGTTGCAAGACTAGAAGCAATCAGACTATTTCTTGCCTTTGCAGCTCATAAGAAATTCAAAGTTTACCAGATGGATGTTAAGAGCGCATACTTGAATGGAATTCTTGAAGAGAAGTATATGTTCAACAACCACCTGGATTTGAAATCAAAGATCAAGCTGATAAAGTTTTCAGACTGAGGAAAGCTCTTTATGGATTAAAACAAGCACCAAGAGCTTGGTATGAAACTCTATCTCAGTTTCTAGTAGATAATGGATTCATCAAAGGGACTATAGACAAAACTTTATTCAGGATGAAGAATGGAGAAAATACTCTACTTGTTCAAATTTATGTTGATGACATAATTTTTGGACCAGAAGATGACCAATTATGTGAGAAATTTGCAAGTTTAATGAAAAGCAAATTTCAAATGAGTATGATGGGAGAATTGAATTACTTCCTTGGATTACAAGTTAAACAATTAGATGATGGAATTTTCATTCACCAAACCAAGTATACAAGAGAACTTATCAAAAAGTTTGGTATGGAAAAATCAACCGGAATCTCTACACCAATGGGAACCAACATCAGATTAGATGAAGACAAAGAAGGCAAAGATGTTGATCAAACACTTTACAGAAGAATGATTGGAAGCTTACTCTATCTTACAGCAAGTAGGCCAGACATATCATTTACTGTTGGTGTATGTGCAAGATTTCAATCTAAACCAAAGGAAAGTCATCTCACAGTTGTGAAAAGAACTTTGAAATATCTGAAAGATACAGATGGAGTTGGAATTTGGTATTCAAAAGAAGGAGAATTCAAGCTAATATCTTATTCAGATTCAGATTATGTAGGATGCAAAGTGGACAGAAAAAGCACATCAGGCACATGTCAGTTACTAGGAAATAGACTTGTGTCATGGTTTAGCAAAAAGCAAAACTCAATCTCAACTTCAACAGCTGAAGCTGAATACATAGCAGCTGGAAGTTGTTGTGCTCAAGTCTTATGGATTAGACAGCAATTAAGAGATTATGGGATAGAAGAATGAATGATTCCCATAATTTGTGATAACACTAGTGCAATAGCAATCACTGATAATCCAGTTTTACACTCAAGGACAAAGCACATTGATGTGCGTCACCACTTCATAAGAGATCATGCAGAGAAAAAGGATATCACAGTTCTTTATGTACCTACTGAAGATTAGTTGGCAGATATCTTTACAAAGCCATTGGACAAAGAAAGATTTGCCAAATTAAGAACCGAATTGGGGATAATCAAAGTTAGTTGAAATCGCTTAAGCGAGAAATTGCGTCAAGGGATTAATCTTTGTTATCTTTGAGTGCGCTCACTTATGATTAGTCATTGACATCAACAATTTCAAACCGATCAACTTCGAATCGATGAACTTTCTTGGCCCGAATGATTTGTGGCGAAAGTTATTTCTAAACCCGACTTGAAGATCGGTTTATACCAGTCAACTTCAGTCAAAGGTTGACAAGATAAAAGCGACATCGATTATATCGCATTTAATTACTGCAGTTCTTTTTGTCAGAATATTGCGTGTACACCCCACGACTGTCAGAACAGTGCATACATTGGTTACCCAAACCATCATGGAATTTGAAAAGTTGTACTACTCAACCGTCAGTATATCCTACCTATTTATTCAACCCTCGTTCACAGTATTTTCAATCAAATTTCAAATTCTTCGTCTCATTCCTAAAAACAGAATCAGACTCTTCGAAATCTTTTCCTCTCAAAAATCATTTTTTTTGTGTTCACACCCAGACATGGCCACTTCAAAGTAATCACAAGAAGAAAGACTAATAACAGAGCTAGATGAATTTTCATTCGAAATTTACGAAACTATGTGTCCAAACACTCTGTTAGCGAGTTACATCTGCGAGAAGATTCAAAAACAACCAGGATTAAGAAACATTCTGGAAGTTGCCTTCAAAGAACCACGTGATATGGAAGGAATTCTGCAATTTTAGGAGAATTTGCGATTAGTAAAAGACTCCTTAATGACAACAGTTCATGGAGATCGCATTGTTATCAATGAAAGAGGAATGAGGTCACTCTTTGGCTTTACAAATTCATCTGTGACACCAACAGATTTGACTACTCTACCATTGAATAAGGCTGCATTTCTAAAACAACTATCTTTTTCTACGGAACCCATAGAAATTGGTACTCATGTTGACAAAATCAAGCCAGAATTTGGGCATCTCAGCAGGTGGCTCAGCAAGCATGTCATTGGAAAATCCAAAGGAATCAGTATACTATCTGAAGAGAATATTTATCTGATGAACATAATTTGGGACGAAATAGAATTCAATTGGGCAGGTTACGTAGTAAATCAAATAAAGAAGCAACATTTAGCCGAATTAGACAGTGTACAAAGAGCTCAAGCTGAAGGCCAAGTAACTGTTGGTAGATTCCGACTGAAGAAAACACTCAGTGGAATCATTCAATTCTATTTGGAAAGACTCAAGGAAGGGAAGCAAGCAAGGCAAACTGCAGCTAATAAAGAGGAAATCGCAGCAACAACAAGAACAGTATCTCAATCTGAAGCCAGACATAAAACTGTGTCTCAGCAGGAAGCTGATCACAGAGGAATCAAGCGAAAGGCAGACTCAGCACAAGAAAGATCAGTTGTAAGATGTTTATACCTAGCAACCTCAAGTAAGATAGCACCAACTGAGGGGGAACAAAAACAACAACTGACAACTGAAGATACAAGGAAAAACACTATTGTTGATAATACTTCTCAATTACAACATCAATCAGTTCAGCAATCAGCCCCAGTTTTTAAAGCTGACAAAATTATCAGACTAATGAAAATGAAGCTTAAACCAGAAAATTCTCGTGACGCTAGTCTACAGACTAAAGAAAAGTTACTCTTGGAGAAATTGGAAATCGGAGATCTATATACTCTATTTCCTGTATCAGAGTTTCTTGAAAATTGTTTTAAAAGATTTACTGAACTAGCTCAAAGGAGAGAATCAGCCACATCATCTGTTCCCAAAGAAAGTTCAAGGAAAAATGATGATGATGAAAATGATCATACAAGGAAAGAAGCTGATGTGACTACAGTTTTGCATTCAGAAATTCAACCTCAATCTCGAGCTATGCAAACTGTGAGTCGGCAAGAAGAGTTGCCAGCTGGAAATCAGACAACTGACACTCATCAAGCAGCTGATGGAACTAATAATCGACAACTGATGATTATTGAAGATATCACTCAGCCCAAGGATCAACCTGAAACGACATATGATCCTTCTGACATCCTAACAAATGATGAGTTGGCCAAAGTTCATGAAAACTTGAAGATTGTGCTCAGTCACAAGGATGCACAAAATGGCCTTCTATCAAATATTTCTGGATATCTCGATTATAGAACTAGAACAGATGTCTCAGTTCATACAAGACTAGAGATGAGCCACAAATCCAGTTCAAGTTCTGCTTCATAAATTCTGTTACTTAAACAGAAACTAGAAGAATCAACCGCAGTAGATAGGGTAACACATGCTCAGGCTCACTGGCATATGAATCAGCACATCTACGGGTTAGAAACTCAGCTTAAGGAAGTAATTGCGTCTCAGCAACGTATATCAGCCGACCAGCAGGCAACCCATGCTTTGGTAGATCAGCTGTATGATGCCAAAAAGGGGGAAGCTGAAAAAGAAAAGCTGAAGTTACTTAAAGAGATAAAGCGACTTGAAGAGGAATTGGAAAGATACAAATCAGATCCTAAGTTCTTAAGGAAAGAGCTAACTGATGAGTAGCTCATTGTGAAATACAGTCAACCCGGAGAACAGAGAGCTACGCTTACAAAGGATCTGTGGATGAAGTTTATCAACGATCACAATCCTATCAAAGCCAAGTACAAGGACAGGACATTTGAAAAATCCTTGAACTACTTTTTATCTGATGTATTCTCAAAGCAGAAAATGGCACAATATAAGAAGAATCAGAGGATTGATGATAAATCAAGATTAAAGACAAGATCGAACAAATGAAAGCTGATGTAGTAGAATTTGAAAAATACTACTTGAAAGAATCAGACTTACCGAAGCTATTTCTATGGAGAAAATGGAAAGAAGGAAGTCAAGTTGACTACAACAAGACCTTTTCAAAGGAAGACTCCAAGCTAGAAGATGACTATCGTCTGTATGACAAAGAGATGAAGTTTATTTCAGTAAAACAAAAAGCACAGAAAAAGCTCAGTCTTTAGTCAAAATTATTTAGACAAAATGTAACTATTCCAGTTTTTGCTCATTCTAATGAAATCCAGTTTTCCAGTTGTACATTGTTTTACATTGTTTTGATCTTTAAGCTTTTCTTTTAGGGAGAGTTTTCGCATCATCAAAAAGGGGGGAATTGTTGGAAATAAAATTTGTGTTTTGATGATAATTCATCATACTTATTCAAAATGTCATCTTAACCTCATTGATGTAATGCTAAAGCTAGCTGTTATAGTGAAAAGCTAAAAGATTTATAGAACTGAATGTTTAGGTTTTACTAGAGTCTGATATTTGTATAGGTTACATCAGACAAGCACTGTAATAGCTAGTGTGTCGTAAATCAAAATCGAAGTCATTCGAAAACTGGAAATTGTCAAGATAAACAAACTGACTCAGGATACACCAATATGAAAACTGAAGAAGATAAGTTCATTTGAGGACACAGACTCAGTTGGCTTATATTAAAGAACTGTGGGTCACGAGACTCGATTATAGAAGTTTGAAGAACCGAGGTTCAAACTCGATTATGAAGTTTACAAGTCGAGGCTGTAAAGTTAGACTTCAGGCAAGATTGTGGTGACCTGAACTGACTTTATGGATCTTATATGAAGACCCAAGAATCATAAGGATAATGAATTCTTGGAAGATAACTTGTTATGGTGTACTCTGATTAAGTCAATTATGATCAGATGAAAAACTGGAGTACTGATATTTGAAGGAGATTAAAATCTCAGTTAATGCTCCAATTCGATTAAAAATCGACATTTGATAAACTCGATGTAAAAAGCGACAAGGAAACTCGATTTCACATATCGGTCATCCGATAAACCGATAAATGCAATCGAGCGTTATAAAGGAAGCAATCTATTGGATGAAATCTTGACCACAATGAAGGGCGAGAAAAATATATCCGTTAAGAGATAGACGTTGATACAATTCAAATTCAAGCAAGATGAACATTGAACCTCACACTATAAATAGAGGACCTTGCACAAGAAAACACATACAGATTTATTAAGATAAACAAGCATTTTTGTGCACCAGTCTTATTCATTCGAATTGTTATCATCTCTGCGCTACAACAAGATCATATCAAGTATTTCTTCAAGTGTTCAAGCTACAAAGAATTTATCAAGAATCAGACACTTTGAAGAACCACAAACAAGAATCAATTCATTGATTCTCAACCCAACTTTGATTCTTTATCAAAGGTTTAGATATGAAAAGCAAACCGGGAAGGTTTTGTCAAGGACAATTGTTGCAAGCGATCAGGCGCGATCTGTGTTTGTGGTGGTAGCCGTGAAGAGGCATCGTTACCCTTCAAGGACCAGGTGTTCAAGCAATTGAAGAGCGACAATTCTACCTGTTCTACAACTGTTTAGATAGTGAAGCTGAGGGACTAGCCAATGACTATTGTTTAGGACTTTTTGCAATGATTCACCTCAAGAAGTTCTAGTGGAATTTTCCTCCGCACTACACTACGAGAGGAAGAGAGACGCGTGCAGATTACACCACCGGAACCTCTATAATTCTTGCTCTTTTACTTTACGCATTTATTTATTCACTTAGCATTTACTTACAACATTTGATAGTTGATTGTTACACACTTCATAGTTTACAAACCGACATTCATCGAATTGATTCACCTCTCTCAATTTCATAAAAGAATAACAAGATCAAGATAAAGGCTAATTATATCCATTTGCCGGTTGACTCGGTTTGTACTTAAGTCGATTTGACTTAAATTCAAACTTAGTCACCAACTCCACACAAGTTTTAACTAAACCATAATTTCTTTTAAATCCAGTTTAGGAAAGTTTTTGGTGACAAGTTTATTCACCCCCCCTCTAAACTTGTGTTAGCCTTTCCAAGGGACCAACAATATATATATATATATATATATATATATATATATATATATATAAGGTAAATAAAATTTAATTTATCAAAAACTTTTTTTTGTAAACATCTGAAAAAACTAGACAAAATATGATATTTATTACATAAACTCTATGAATATCTAGAATAGATATTCGACCTTTATACGGTGCCAAAAGAAATTGTAATTGACCTTCAAAATATTAATTTTTTTAATATACGGCTTATTATTTATTTAATTATTATAAAAATGAAAATCGTGTATTTTAACGTTTCAATTGAAGAAAACTTATATAAAGAAAAAAAAATTAAAAATTTGGGTTCAGGAGTGTCGTGGAGTGTCGGGGAGTGTCGACAGTGTGTCGGAAGTGTGTCGGATATTTAAATTTAAATAATATTAATTTAATCAGCCGACACGTATTGGACACGGTGTCGGAGCATGTCCGAGCGTGTCGTGTCGTGTCTTGTGTCGGACACGACGCACGGCGACCGGATTGAAGTGTCGGTGCATCATAGGTTAGCATGAGCTGGGATGTACCAGGCTATTAGTAGTAGTAGTAATTCACTATTTCTTGGCAGATTTGATTTTGTTAAGAAGTTCGGGGGAAGATATTTTCATATCATTAGCTATTCCATCGGTACAACATTTATAGCCCAAAGTAGGTGACGAGGCTGGAAATCGTCGATGATAAATGCGGGTCTATTCTCCTAAAGACAATCTGCTAAAGCTGCAAGAACAATAAAGACAATAAAAAATAACGGTGTTTTGGTGGTGGTTTAGACTGCACTTGAGAAACTATATCTCAAGCTGCCTACGTATCCAATGCGTGTATTGGAATCAAGTCTTCGTAGTTTCTTAGAGATGGTTTAAATAGAGAGGCATTATGCCCTAAGCCGTCGTGGGCCTTGTCCTAGTTGGGCTTGGATTTCGTGTTCCCTAAGAAAAAGATAATGATGATTTGATCTCATTGATTTTAGGAGATAATTACGGGCATATCTGGATGCCAGGATCAGAGTATTTATGATTAAGGATTCTTTCCGTATTTATCTGATATTAATACGCATGTGGGAGATTGGGCCCGAGATAGGCTCGGGCCGAGCTTGTAAGAGTCTTCCATACCTAGGCCGACCTGCAGAGTTCGGGAAATAGCCGAGCAAAGCTCAGTTTGAACTCTTGGGGCTTTTGGCCCTTATGATGTTGGCTTTCTTTATTTAGATTTATTACTGTGCTGATGTGGAGGCGACACGTGGCGAGGTGCTGATCCGACCCTCGTCATAAGCCCCCAGATCCAATTGAGCTCTTGAGGTCAGCTCGGATCTGTTTAAGGTCGTAGCACGGCCACGGTTCTCTAGACTTGCAGGGTTGATATGTAGCCGATTTTGTCAACTGGAAGAGTTCCGTTTTAACTCTGCTATGGCTTTGTGACTTCAGCTGATGAAGAAAATCTTCCACAAAATGGTATCGGTCAATCCAGACGAAGCTTAGCCGAGTGCATATCAATTGCAGAAGATGAAGAATGGTCGGCTCTTGAAGGTCTAACCAGGGCTAACAGTCTTCTAAGTATTCCAAGGTTCTTGAACTTTGATAAACGATCATTAAGTTGGCGTAAATGGTTGTGTATATGGACGGCGTATCATTTTTAGCAGATCCACAAGTAGAATTTGAAACTATATTTATGTTTGTTAAGGGGACTCCCCATCTGTTTGTGATTTGTTCTAGAAATGTTGAGGAGTGCTAATGCTAAGAACATCCCATAAAAAAACAGTCAAAAGAGGGAAGTTAGTCCCTTTGGACAGCCCCCTCGGAAAGAGCTCGATACATGGGGAGAAAGATAAGACGACTAATGACATTATTCAAAACCAAAATACACAGTTGCACTTTGATTTCTTGTTTGTATCAAGGAATTCTTCATGGTATCAGAGCGTTAAAGCTATCGCAACACGGTTCTTGATAAAGTTTTCCTGCAATTCATCAATGGCTGCGAATCATAACCAAGTTATCATGCCAGGAAGTCCATTTCACGTTCATCCTAATGAAAACCCTGCATTTGTTCTAGTTCAGCCACCCCTAAATAACAAGAACTACCATCCATGGAGTAGATCAATGAAGATGGCTCTCATCAGAAAGGGCAAGATTAGATTCATCTATGGTACGATTTCGATTTCTAGGCCAGACTTTGATGCACCAGATCTATATAGTCTTGTATATAATAACTTTTGTATGTTACATTTGCGATATGCTAATTCCATTGAAGTCAATTTAAGAGTTGCAACATAGGCACAATTTCAAAGTTATATTCAGAAAATTCAAATCAAGACAAAAATTACCTGTGTCTTTTTGCTTCCGTTTTGCTTAACTCGATACGACGTAGTAGATGTTTACGTATAAAGTGGAATTTATTTTATTTTATACGTCTTGAACGCTCCTTTTACGGATAAGGACTGCATTGGTGTCTTAAGGAGCAGGCGTTCATAATCTTAGCAACGAATTTAGCCAATAACAAGTCCAAAATAGAAAGAATAAAAGAAGGCCGTTGCAAACACAAATTTTATGTTGATGATCGATGTAAATCACTGGTTAGACACCAAAACTAATAGGAATCCAACATTTTAAAATGAAATACTATCTGTAAAAAACTTTCCATCAATGTGTCAGCTGAAAGTCTTGACTGATAAATCAAAACTCGCACTGCGCAGACCACCCTAAAATTTCACCGTTGCAAAAAAATATGTTAGACTGAAGCTTTGTCAAGAGATCACAAAATTGCTGTAAATATTACCATGAAATGAGTACCACGAATAAAATTTAGCAAATTAAAGGACCTAATGGAGCGTTTTCACGTAAAATGTACAGAGAACTATCTCGTGTGTGAAGGTGGACAGACAAGAACAACGGTCAACGGGACCGGAGATAAAGTGGACAACTCAAATCTACAACCAAACTACTAATTAAACCCATGCCAATAACGTAGCAGTTCGTCCCCCAGGTAGTAGACAAAGGAACAAAAAAATTATTCAGAACAAGACTCCTTAAAATATCTTAAAATCTAAAGACTAAGAAATCTCCGAATTGCCTATTCTCCTGTTAGTCTAATATATACTTGATTTTCATAACCATATATCTAAGCTAATAGGTCTGAACAGTGGCGGATCCAGGAATTTATTCCAGTGGTGTCAACGGAGTCTAAAACTACATCTTTTATCTAAAAAAAATTCCAGTGGGATCACCGGAATCTAAAACATCAATTTTTATCGACAAAACGACACATTTTAACAACAAAACTACATCGTTTTAATATTAAAAAAAAATTTATAAAATCCAGTGGGGTCACATGACCCCCGGTACGTGGATCCGAACCTGGGTCTGAAGTCAAATAGGTAAAGAAGTTGCTACCTGAAAGAAGGATACTGTGTATTGATCCTGCTCCAAAAACCAGGATCAATTAATTATAATACACATTAATTAACTCTTGCAGCTGCAAATCGTTGTCACCTTTGTACCTTCCGGTGGAACCGATGCCGTGCTCGGCTCATACCACCTCCCAAAACTTGGCTCCGATTTGGTTGCTGAATTGGCTGCTTTATTGGATATGGAGAATTTCACGCCTTTTTGGTAGATTTAACAGAAGAGAGTGGTTAGGATCAAGGGCGGAGCCAGGATATCAATGTCGGGGGGCTAGAATAAATTTTTTTCATGATAGTTGTTTTGTACCAATTTTTTTTCATGTACAATTGAGCAAAAAATTACACAGAAACACCCAACAGATAACATTTTATAAAAGTTGTGAACAAAAGGCGATAAAATAGAATTTGGATACAACATGTCTACTACTACCCAATTCATCATTAAAAAACTTGTTTTTCAATTACTAGATACTAAATACTCTGAATCACTTCAATTGCACCCTACGATGTTTCTGGGAATTGAATTCATCAATAACGCAATCAACATCAAGATTTTGAGAGAAGTCTCTTTCAATATAAACCGTCATGGAATCCGCAAGGAACTCTTCGTCCATTTTACTACGGAGAATGGATTTAACATACTTCATAGCTGAAAATGCCCTCTCTCGTGGTTGCCGTTGAGACCGGAGAGTTAAGATGAGACGAATCAACTTATCAATCAAAAAGTATATTTGAGATTTGTTTGTCTCAACTAATTTACGACACAAATCAAATGGTGGACAAACTTTGAAACATTGGATGTTGAATGAAATCATACTCATAATGTGCCAATTGCGATTTAAGTTGATGCATATCTTGGCCAGTGAAGTCGTTGGGATAAAAGTCTTTTGCAAGGGTGCATATATTCTCAATGTTGAAGGACTTGAAATCATCCTTTGGATCCAAAGATGTACTTAGTTTGAGGAGCTCAACTGCTTAAATCACTAAATCATCGCTGTTTAACTCCTGCAATTTGAAAATCAATTGCATTGTTAAATATGTCAAAATGGTAGTAATGCTCAACTGTGATATTGCCTCTTTGTTGACATGAACGACCAGTAGCATCTACATGACGATAACTCATGTCTGGAATGGGAAAATTATTTTCTATGCAAACTTTTATCACACCCTCCATCAACGTATCGAAACCTTCGGACCTTAGCCAGCCAAGAAGTTTTTTGGTAGATGAGACAACATCCATGGCACTCAAGAAATCAACATTTTTTCGCTGCAGGGCTTTAGAAAGTAACTCGGTTATTGCCATGATTTTGTGCATAGTATGTAAGATAAAGATGAAATCAAATGATCTCATCGTGATCAAAGCACCGCTCGCTTCTCCACATGCAGCTCGAGACGACCCATCATCAATAATTCATGTTCTAAGTGTCATAATAATAGATGTGTACATATCTATCATACCACAGATAGAATCAAAATGCGAACTCCACCGAGTCGCTCCAGCACGGTGCAATGTACCAATTTGGTTGGCCCCTCTACCAGTCTCACGTTCACCAGCAGCTATAGAATCTGCAATCTCATTAGCTTGATTTGATTGAAACTCATTGTGACGTTTGGGCGAAGCTTTAATGATATTCGCAATGGTGGTCAATTTAGAAAAGAATAAATAGATAGAAGTGTTCTTCTCTCAAAGACAACTAATGCTAGTTGTAAACGGTGTGCAAAACAATGAACATAATATGCAGATGGACAATCTCTAAGAAAGAGCGCTTGTAACCCATTCCATGCACCACGCATGTTGCTAGCACCATCGTAGCCCTGACCTCACAAGTCATTAACATCTAAATTGGATCGAATAAGAGCATCACATATCTCTTTTTAAGATTTGCTGCCGTTGTATCCGTAACATGTATAATATCAAGAAAGCGCTCCTGCACAAAACCACAAGCATCCACAAATCTCACAACAATAGCCATTTGTTCCTTGTTAGATGAATCCTTGAATTCATCAACCAAGCAACAAAATTTAGCGTACCCGATTTCGTCATGAATCTTTCTTCTTACTTTATTAGCAAGGATATGTAGAACTGTTTTGAATCCCGGGTGATGTGAACTTTGCATTTGCGGGAGCGTTTCCTAAGACAACGGCACCAATATCTAATCTCAACTTTCCCATAAACTTTATCATCTCCAGAAAGTTGCCTTGATTTTTTGAATGCAATGACTCGTCATGTCCTCTTAAAGCACAACCTTGCAAAGTAAGCCAATTAATACCCTCAATTGTTGTTCCCAACCGTAGCCGGTTTTTTTGAATATCCTCCTCACTTGCATTATTTATCACCATGTCAATATGTCGAGGTACATTCATTAACGCATGAACCGAATCCACAGAATTATTATGTGGTGAATTAGGACCACCCACATGTTTCAAGAAACTAAAATTATCACCATCATTGACCCTTTTCCAATTTGTAAATCCATCAACAGTAAATGCACAATGATGCATCGGATTCACATCGAAAATGAAGCATGGAAAGCAAAACGCAACATTTTTTGAAGGAGAGTACTCTAACCATGGAAATTTTTTGAACCAGTTGTATTGAAAACTATGATTTTGTTTTCCATACTTAGACATGGGATATTGTGAAAGATGTGGTTGATATGGACCTATTTGGATATAAGCTCTCCTTATCTCATCTTGTTTATTGATAGGATGTTTCCAAATCGGAATACGTAATCCGGGATCCCTCACAATATTCAGATCAACGGGGATACTATCATTTTCAACTCTTTGTAACTTGGAAGGAGGGGGATTCGAAATAGGAGGGTTTTCTTCAATAGGAACTGAAGGAGATGGTGCGTCTCTTTTTGATGTGTCAGTTTTTCTGAAGAACGAGAAAATCGTTTTTTCTTTCTTTCGTTCTTGATGTTGTTGTGCCATTATGTCTTATGCCCTGTAAAAGTAAAATTGATTTAATGTCTCATCATAATATATGAACAACACCATAAACAATACTACTACCCAACACCACAAAACGAGCCACTGAGCCAGTATCATTCATTTGCTATTAACAAAAATCGAGCTCCACACCTATTTAAAATCACTAAATTTCATACATTCAGATTTGAGTATTCATAGATGATCCAAAATGTTTTTTTTTTTAAATGTTCGGTCTTTCATGGATATTAACTGCACCAGTCGTGTACCAAAATACATCACAAGTTCACTGAATAAATAATTGATCAGTTTTTTCTTCCTGTAGGACTTGTACTATCTTTCATCTAACTTCTATTATATAGAATTGGTAAGGACCACTTCAATATATATATATATATATATATATATATATATATATATATATATATATATATATATATATATATATAAATAAGCTTAGACACAACTAACACAATGTAAGCAATACTTCTCCCCCAATTCAACAAAAAGCTAAAACAAATAAACAATAACAGCCTTCTAAGTTCTACAGCCATCAAACAACATTTTTTTTACACAAAAAACAACAACAATTTGAGGAAACAATTTAAGAAATGAAGAAATATCTACACAAGTCACAACAAACATGAAACAACACTCTGTTTTCTTGATTCAAGCTCGCAACCTAAAAAATTCAATGATTTAATCACCTCAAAAATCAGATAACGCTTTTACACAGCAAAATTTTGAAGTCCGAAGCTACAGCTACGAATTTGGAAAAGCAAAGATTTGGTGTTTTTCTAGATTAGGAAGAAGCAAAATCAAATATGAGACAATGAAATTATGAAATCATTGATATGCATTGGACAAACCTGTTCAGATTTCAGATTAACAATTTCAGATTTGAGAATTAGTTTGGTGAAGATTGAAGAATAGAATATTAGGAGAAAGCGCTGCTGCTCCTCCTTTGCCTGCTGCGGCTGAAGAGGACGACCAAACAATGAGGTATTTTTTTTTTTTTAAAGACATAAATCTGTTAGAATGTTTATTATTATTATTATTTTTTCCTAAGGTGGGCTGAACTACTGGGCTGGATTTTATAACTGGTATATATACCTACTAAAAAAAAATTGCAGGTGAGCTTAGCCAATTTCACCCAAGCCTGAACGATGAGTCCGCCTCTATTAGGACGGAGATCACATCCAAGCTCACTACAATATTTCTCAGGGTCTTGAAGGGCAATTTAGTTCGGTCAAATTATTTTTTATCCTTATTGCAATTAAAAAAAAAAACGTGAATCTAAACTTAATAATAGTGTTAAAGATTGAATTAAATGTAATTTTTCCTATAATTAATTAAGAGATTGACGTAACGAACGATATATATAATTAATTAATTAGGGGAATATGTATAAATCAAATGCCAACAAAATGTCATTTGAAGCATGAATTAACATAAAAGTGTGTAATGAAAACTAGTGGTTGACGTAGAATATCGGATAAGAGAAGGGGCGTAATGAAAATTTTAGAGAGTCAAACAAACAAAGAAAAATTAAGGGACAAACAAAACTATAGTACATATATTAATAAATAAATAAAAATCAAATGAGATGGGGCAGGTAGTTGCCTCTTGAGTGCGCTAGGTCCCACTTATGGTGCATGTAGTGTGAGAGCATTTGGATGATTGATGAGTGGAAATCAGAAGTTGTGAGGCCATGGTGTGGCTCAGTTGGGCTAAAATGCATAGAGACCACTTTAGAATCTAATAGTTTTATGATAGGTGAAAAGCTAACACATCTTGGAACTTTGTACTGGCTGATGGAAGCACCCCTAGAAATTGCATATTCCATCAACTCTTCAAATGTCCCATTTTTCACGACCCTTATTTCAAGTGGTCCTATGGTGTTTTTCTCCCCTCTCCTTTGTCTATATAACCAATTCAACGACTCTTCAATAGCCAAGCAACATTCATTCAACAATACATTTTGGCTCAGTTTTTGCTCGTTTTTTACTAACAACTCCCAATAAATGACTTGTGTAGTCCACCACTTCAATGTCGTATGGCCGCAACAGAGCCGATGCATTATCGATGCCTTTTTGGAGTTCAACTTCAGAGGTCTTATCTACATCAATGCTCAATACCACATCCTTCCTGTTCACAAATTTAAGCTCTGGTGTCGCATTATGAAAACCGGTCACCTGAAATAGTTTAAGTGCGTGCATGTGAGGTTAGTACTGTCTTCCAAAATCCAAATTGGCATATATTATTGAATGATAAGTAATTAACATAATATATACCTGTAGGATGTCACCCATACGGTAGCGGTAAAGACCGGCATATGTTGTGACCACGATCTCGTATTCCTTACCGATCTCCAAATTTGCTAGATCGACAAGGGAAGGCCGATATTCAAAAGAGTCATTGTCGTCGTAAGGGATGAACTCAAAGTAGCCCATATTCGGCATGATTGTGTACGATATTTCAGAAGGCTTGGACAATGGCTTCAGATTAAGCCCAAAATGACACTCAGAGGACGAGTAACCGGTACATGCAAGCGGTAGCCCGCCACTGTAATAATCAAGAGACGGTATGTATTGAGCCATAGTGCCGGTTACAACACACTTAATGTACTTAGTATGTGGCCAAATCCTTGGTATAATCTTCTCCCAGTTTTCGCTTTCACATTCTTTCTTTATCAACTCTGCAAGCTCGGGATTCGGCTTGCAGAGAATTTTCGACGTCATACAATCTCTAAGTAAAGGGTCAGTGACCATCGTCGGGTTTAAGGTCCTGGTTTTGATATCATGGGAAAGTTGTTTCCAGTTGAGTTGTAGGAATCGAATGGCTTGGAGAATACCAGAAGCAAATGCGGCGCCCAACCTTAGGACCTCTACCCTCATAACAAGGCCACAAAGCATCTGACAGTACATGCTTTGAAAATAATCGGTACAAAGTATAGTTTCCATAGGGCTAGTTAAAACAAGATAAGGATTATATGGATTGTTGTGGTAATGAGGATTCCTATAAATGTTGCTTAACCCACCTTGTACAAGTATGCCACCGGGGGTCCTGCCCCCTGCTTGAGTCAAAATAAAGTCCAAACATTTTCCTTTATCTAAACCTGGGATGTAACTGTTGTTTCAATCGAAAAAAGAAAAGAAAAAGGAAATTAATCTTTTTTTTATCGGAATTTCAAAAGCTATTAAACAAAGTTATTATATTATTGCTTTCAACAAAGTTAAAAGAGTGAAAGAAATTTATGTTAAATATCGAGCACTTTGCATTAGATACTTACTGTAAAACTACATCGATAGAGATTTAAATCATCAAAATTATTTACTAAAAATCATTTGTGGCTGAGTCTCTATTCAAATCTTTAACATATACAATCTGTAAATTTTGCTTTACATGTAAAAACTCTCGCATCAGATACTCTTAACGAATACTTTATTTTACAGTTTCAAATACATGTGTTTTTTAATTTACAGAATCTCTATCTAAGATGAAATGTATCAATTTTTTTTTTTTATTTTGATTTATCTAATGCGGTAGATATAAGAGAAAATTTACAGAAACTTGATGCATGCGGTAGAGGTAAATGAAATTTTACAGAATCTGTATTTTACAGTAAAAATCAGAGAATATGTTACAATGTTATTTTTTCTGTTAAAATCTCTAAAGTAGAGTTTTAAAAGAATTTACGGTATTTACACATATTCTCTATACAATTATACTTTGCAAAGATTCTGTAAAATAAAGATAAATGGCGATTAATACCATAAAATAGCATATATTTTTTAATAAATGATGCAAGTGTTCTAAGACGGAAAAAAATAAACAAATAAGGGTTTTTTTTTTTTCTCTATTCCAAAGAAGGGTAAAAATATTTTTTAACTTACAGGTTCAAGATTGGCATGATAAAATTGAAAAACTCCTTTTTGCGGAAAATGTCTTCATGTATTGTTGGGACGAGCTTTTTTTCTCCACCGGACGTACCGGAACTGCAAGTACACAAATTAAAAAATTCTCGTTAACTGAACAATAATTTTTTTTTATTTTATGACCTGGATAATCTGCTTCCCAATTTGCAAATATATATATATGAAACGTGACATATGACTATTACATTTTCTCCATCTTAAAGTAATTGGACTCCTCGTCAGGACTCGTCCCTCACACTTTGGAACAAGGATCAGGCGCCAGTCCACTAGAGCATCCCATAACATTATGGACTTGCTTCAGAATTGTCATTTTTTGCGCCAAACGATGATGAAGATATCACCAAGTAGTTCTTTTGGATCCATTACGCCCAAAGAAGCACAACCATGGCCAAGTTGTTAGACGTTACATGTCATGTCATAGTCGGCTTCTAGACGGATCAAAGTGTCACACCATTAGCGATGGTGGGCCACCGTTAGATATATCTGGTATATGAGGACGCCAGTTTTTAAGAGTGGAAGAATGTAATATCACACATTGAAAAATTAAAAGAAAGATCATTAAGATGTAAAGTTGAGACGTAACGGACTTAGTTACTCGGGTTAATTATTTCAGGCCAACCGAAGACAATGTTCCAAGGGCGGAGCCATATACAGGACAAAGGGGGCTAAGCCCACACAGAAAAAATAATATTACACTATAAAATCTATGTAGTAAACTCACTCGATTCATAAAATATTGTTAATCCAGCCCATCCGATAAACTCGATATAGTTAATCGGCCCACCTAGATTATCGCTCTGCCCTCTTGCAATGATACTCGATATAATCCATCACCACCCTAGATTACAACCTGGCTCATGCTTGCAATGATCCTAAGTAGTCCTATTACAGGATCTATCATGCCTCAGCGCCATCGGACCCAAGTTCAGAGAGCATTACAATAAAAGAATCAAAAGAGATAAAATGCTTAATTTGTATTATAATCCATCAGCCCACCCTAGATTACAACCTGGCTCCGCGCTTGCAATGATCCTAAGTAGTCCTATTACAGGATCTATCATGCCTCAGCGCCACCGGACCCAAGTTCTAGAGCATTACAATAAAAGAATCAAAAGAGATAAAATGCTTAATTTGTATTTTGAGACGGAGGTAGTACCTGATAAGAAGCGCAGAGATGGGTTGTGAAGAAAAAATAGGAGATTTATCTCCATAGGCAACGCGTTGGATATTGTTAGGTGTGATGCCCGAAAGACAATTTTTGTAATTGTTTTATTTAATAAATGAATTGACGTTATTATTCATATTTATTATTCTCATAATCACCGATGTGACAATAGTATTTACACTGCTCTGAAAAACCCTAAGTATATCGTTTATGTAATCACTTAACTTTCGGTGTATGGTATATACACGGGAGGATTGAGTTAGTGAAGATGTACTTAAAATACAATTAGCCCGTAGTGAAGTTAATCGAGTATCGGGTCTCTCCTTTAACGTGCTATTAATGCGCCTGAACACGATTGGTGTGATTGTCTTATCCGGACTTTCGGTTAAGAGAACCTAATGGGGCATTTATATATGATAGATATATCATATAGAAATTTGGACCGATTTGATTAGAGTTCACGATATAATTCCGTAATCGAGAAGTCTTATCGAATCAATGGATGATCATATTTATGGATATATCTTAATCTGAGGTGATCACGCAATCAACTACTTGAATCGATTATGAAGTTTGACTTGACGGTTAAGGATTACACCGAGTCTGTGGCAGAATTACCCCATCTTGGCATTGTACTTGGATTGAGTGAGTAGTACGTATTTATCACAGATACGGAATCCATTCCTTCCATTTATGGAAGTAGATGAGACAGATTCCTTTATTTGTTAATCCTAGAAACCGATCGATCGCGAGTTCATATTACAGCGATTAGCTACCAGTGAGTTGTATGAATTAATTGATCACTAGGGTTAATGGTAAATAAGGATAAGAGGTTCTAAAAGGGTTAACGGTAACTTCCCGATTTAGAATGAATAATCTATGGAGGATTAATCCATATGTAATGATTATATCAATGGACGCTTATTATTATTCTCGTGAGGAGATAAATATAATCTTATAATCGGAGGAGTGCGATCACGGGATTATGGTGGCATATTCTGTGATCGATTTATCGAATATAATTATTCTATAATTATTTATTTGATTTATCGGAGTCGGTGATTATTAGTCCATGGTCCCCGACGTGCTTCTCCAATATAAGCATAGCTATTCTCGGACGTCGAATCCTAATAATATTAATTTAGTTCTTGTTGGACTTTATTAAAACGATATGTGAATTAATTGTTTAGTGGACTATTAAATTAGTTGGGCTAAATAATTAAATACACTTTAAAGACATTTTTCGTGAGCAGCTCAAATTAGTGTGTTGACCTTTTTTGATCTAATTGGTCAAAATATGGTTGGTGCGTGTGACCCTTTTTTGATTAAAAGGTGGCGCCACTTTTTGTGTTATTTAATTATTAAGAAATTTGTTTTCTTGGATAATTATTTAATGTGTGATTTATCTTTTATTTGTTAAATGATAAATCATGGAATATTAGATAATAATATGATTTATCCTAATTTGTTTGGGATAATTATTTTATTTATCTTTTATTTGGAAAATGGATTAATGTAATAATTATCTCTTAATTATTTAATCTTGGAGACAGGATTACTCTCCTATAAAAGGGAGTTCTCCTAAGCCTTAATACACACAAAATTTTCGACTTCACCTCTTAGAGAGGAGAAGGAAAATTTCGCCAAGAAGTCGGGAAAATCTTGGAGATTTTTCCGGGTAGCATATCGGAAGGGTTCGAGTCGAAATTTCCTTCCACCGGGAGTTGCTTGGATCACACGTAACGGAAGATCGTGGTGTTCTTCACCCTTTCCTTCGTTCATCCTATTGCGGTTCTTCAACTTGGATTTTGAGATCCAAGAGGTATGATCTACAACCCCTTGTAGATATAGATCTAGTTATTTTATTACGTGTAGTTTATGATCTGATCCATAAATCGTTTCATTGGGATGGTATTACTAACAAATGGTATCGAGCCATGGTGATCTATATTTATACGTATAAAATATTAGATCTAGGAGTGGTAAACATGTAGATTTTTGTCCCAATTTTTTTAAAAAGGGGCCGATGCACATGCTTAATTTTTTTTATGTTATGAATGTCTTGGTTGAAGAGATGGATTGGGGTTGGTATTGTTTACCCGTAGATCTATTTTGTAGCTCTTTTGATTAGCATCAATTGAGCATAGGACTTGTAATTTAATTTTATGCAACTTGAAAATTGAAAAGATGGCTTTTTGTAATTTTAATTTTGATCCTGGTTGGCATTTAGCGAAGATGATGTGTTGAAGATCATGGTATTGAATATCATCAATAAGGTAAAACGGGAGGAGGCCGATTTGTTTATTTTTTATTTATTCATCGGCGGCAATTTGTTTTTTTTTCATGCGGCAACTTTTGTTTTAGGTCACAGCATTTTTTTGTTTACCTAATTTGCATGGCCGAAAGGCATGCACTAATTTAAAAAAAAAAAAAAAAAAAAAAAAAAAAATCAGATTTTTTTCATACTTGGCCGAGGGATGTTATTAAAAAAAAAAAAAGTTTTTTTTAAAACAATTGATAATATAGATATATTTTAAATATGTATATTACGCTACCTCTTCTCGTGGTTAAGTGGTTCAGTACAAGATCGAAGGTTTGAGATCCGGAAGTTTCAAGATCAAGATCGAAGATCGAGATTTGAAGACTTAGAATTAGTCTTACTTTTCCTTAGAAAATAGGTTAGTCGAAGTACTCAACAATCCATCTCGGTGTTTAAATTTTCCGCAATTTATTTTTTATGTGTTTGATCATAAAATAGATATAAAATCGGAATTGCTTGTGACATGCATCATATCATAAATCCACTCCATGCATACATGTAGAATTTTAATTTTGGTAATTAAAATAGGCATGTATACAAACTCGTGTAATTAGTTGAAATTTAATTAATACGTGGTAATTAATTAATTTAGTAACTAATTAAAGATCCGAGGACGGGTTATGAAATCGTTAGCCTTTCGGTGTGTGTTCTCGGTGAACCGCCTTAAAGTCGAAACGATCACGTTTTCAATTCGTAGTGTCTACGAGATTGAATGATGGTAAAAGAACAATAAATCTTGGATAAAAGCGGTTCGCCTTTAGGTTGGGTGGTCAATCGAGCTTCGCTCAAACGACTTAACCCTCCTAGTGTGATGTATGCACGGGGGTCCGGCAAGACTAAGCCAAACCGAGAGCGGAGGGGTGATTCCTTCTAATCTCAATAGGGCTCTCTTGACCCGATTTCGTCCGATCATCACATATGTTCCAACGAATAGGGCGGGTAGGCTTGCCTACGTTACCGACACCATTCGTAATCCTTGATTTGATGTGCTTTTATGTTAACATCAAAAAGACGTGGTTAGTTAACCTACCACCACTTCCAAAATATTGAGTGGGAGCGGGAGGCGACACCAACAACCCCACGGCCTCTACTATAGATACAAGTAAGTGAGAGAAGGGTGACGCCGAGGCGCTTTGATTTCGTCCCCAAGGATGGTGTTCGCCTTATCAACATTCATGGCTTGGTCTCCGAAAGGATAGGATTTACGGGTACTCGTCGGGTCACCGACCTATCCTAAGACGGCATACTGGGGGCGTACTAAGAGATCCGATATAGTAGGTCACACTCATCATGGGTATTTTTGGAAATATCTAGGTGAAAAAAGGAAGGTAGTCAATGAATAAAGGGATGTTCGATTCTCGTGGGATGTCCGATTCTCACAAGTTATTCATTGATGAGATTGTCTCGATTTAACCGTCATCTCTTTGACCTACCCTAAGGCGGCACTCGAGATGCGAGGTTAAAACCTTGGAATGGTAGAGTAGACTTAATTTTAGTTTACAATTCCTAAAATAAAATATAGTAGTGTTAAACTTGAATTAATACATGTCATTTTATTTACTGATTATATCCCTTACTAAATTGCTTAAAATTTAATTGACTAGTAATGACTTTGTTAAAAATGGAAAGTAACTAGGGCGTTGAACTAGTTAATCGATAATGCAATTATTTTTCGAAAGAGATATTTTCTCTTAAGCCTTTTAAAAACCAGTGAGTGACATATAGGTATGTCACTAGTGTCATTCGTGTCAAACGGAAGACAAACTTAGTTTGACCAAAGGTGATTTCGACTTGAAATTCTTCTAGTGAATTTTGAGTATGTAGTAATTACACGAGTAATTTTCTAATTGAAAATTGGAAAATCATGAAGTGTTACTAGTTGGACGATATTTGGAATCGATGAACTAGTGGGAACTTTATGATTTGTTGTTTTTCTAGAACATTAGAAAAGTGTAACTGACTACACACGTAACCGTTCTAATTGAAAAAAACCGGAAAGTCATGAAATGTTTGGAATCGATGAACTAGTGGGAGTTTTATGATTTGTATTTTTTCTGGAAACATTAGAATTGTGTAAGTGTTTACACGAGAGATTTTCAAATTGAAAAATTGGAAAATCATAAAAATAAAGCATTTAGACGGTATTTGGAACCGATAAACTAGTGGGAGCTTTAATGTTATGATTTGTTATTTTTCTAGTATATTAGAAAATCCGAGAAGTCCCGACAAGTAACACTCGAAATAGACATCCCACGGTTCAAGAGTAGTGTCTACTCACACGAATCTGCTAGTTCAAAATGTTTCCATTTACGGAAAGTCAAGAATGGGAGAGTATGTCTAAGAGTGTTAGTCATCTAAAAGCGAGTTGATTTTAAGGCTAAACCGAAAATTAATAAACCGAAAATCATAGGATAAGGATAGTGATTTCGGATCACCAACCTATGAATCCTTGGCGATTTTCTTGAGCTAAGTTCTTTGGAAGAACAAGGCAACAGTGCATTTAACGATTAAAAGAGTAAACAACGGGCAGTTAATTTTAGCTAGAATAGTGGGAGTGATATGAGGAAATGAATCTCGGATTCAATCCTTGGATATCGCAGAAGATTTATTTTTCTGCTTAAGATTCGTTGGAGCGAATGGATTTACCTTCTATTCGATAATTTGTTTGTCGTATAGAAAGTGAATATACCATTTGTAATCTTTAATCCAAGACTCGGACTTTTGTTTGATAAAGTCAAAACCACTTACAACTGCTGAAATATGTATATAAAACACATCTTAAAGAACCATTAAAAGCAATTGGTTTCTATATTTAGATAAACGCTTCTTCATATTCCATAGTTAGTGCATAGTCCCTAAAAGACAAGACCTGAAGACTGGCTCAGGGTGATTCCTTTCTCCCAGTCTGGTTATATTGTCTCAAAGGTTCAATGACTAAGTTTCCTTTCAATCGGGAAAGGATAATGGTTATAAAGAAGTAACATAGCTTGTTTATGACGACCTTCGGGTCGATGAAAAGATACAAGCTAGTAGGAGCTTCCGAGTAGTGACTTCTTGTCCGATAACTATTCAAACACTCCGGTAAGTTTATCCAAAATATTTTGAGGTTTCTCTGCTTTCAACAGAGATATAGAGTATTCTATACTCGAGAAATGGGCCATCACATAGTCCTGGGGGACTGATGCTCGGCTTTGCCTCATAGTGAAATGTTTTCACTAAGTGAGAAACCGTTAAATTGCCTTATATAGTTTTTTTTTAGACGTGCTACAATACACTGCTTAACTCAATAAAGATATTGAAGTGAAATAACGGTTTACAATGAAATGTAAGACCGAGAAGTCTACCTAGAATATGCTTTGGAATTTACGGATAAGGTGTGGACTCGGTTCACCCCACTTCCGTAAATATAAGCATTTAGCACACGGTGCTTGAAGGTAGGTCTGAAATTTCGCGACCACGTTCGGTCGATGACCAATCGTTTCATATCTTGTAGCATTGAGAAAAAGGTTTGTTATAAGATTCTTGAAATCGGGAAGGGACGATTATCTTTGCTGCGTCCTTTCGATAGAGTCTATGAACAATAAAAACCTTAAACCTTGAAGTACGTTTACTCAAGGTAGTTACTAACGATTAAAAATCGGACCACATCCAACATCGGTTGTTGGTGATAACACTAAATACTACTAAACTAGATCGAAATTTCGATCCACCCGTAATGTAGTGGGAGTATGGTTTATCCATTACCCGTTACGGGTTCTGCAGACTTTGTAGTCTAAGGATCGATCGATGACCTATGGCTCTTTTGTGAGCGTGATAGGATTCGATAATAGAGGTTGGTTTACAAGCCATAACCCTGTGAATGGAGTTTGGTACTCAGAGTGTTCATACTCTTGTAGAACCACCTGAGTGTCTCAGCCCAGTGGGAGTAATTGGATCTACATGGAAAAGAGTAGAATGAGTTCGGTATTGCATGATTTCGTTCAAAAGCGTAAATAGGGGTGATTCCTCGAGATTTTCTTGCCAAACAAACGGAGTCCGGATTCATTCAAAGCAGGAAGGTATTTGACTTATGAACTTATGACAGGATGACCGCTAAGGCTTATGTCCTTTGTGGATAAAAAGCAAACCTCTCGGTCATTGGAAGTCATATATTTCTACAATATGTGGATTTGACGAGAATATTGATAAGTCTTTTTGTAGATCGGATATCAATTTTAGTACAATGAGTGAATATATAAATATATATTAGTGTTTGTGAAGGATAACACTTTGCACTGGCTGGAATCAACATGGGTGTGTTATCTCAAGTCGAAATCGACAATACCACAATTCTCTTGCGATGAGATTTGGACAACATTCTTAAGAGTTTGACTCGGTCGAATTCATTAGAATCGATCCACTGTTTCCCATCCATCTTATTGGTTAAGATGATGCATCTGTGTATGCAACATTCAACGAGGAAGTTCTACCCTATGCCTCAGGAATGACTCTCCAAATCTTCGGATCAAGAGAAATGGGATAGATTCTCTTTCTAGTAAGAGATGGTCAGGTTATTGAACGTCAACTTTGATCGAATCTTAGATTCGGCGGTTAACAAAGCAAGTTTAGTATGTCCTTTAGTATCTTGAAGAGAACGAGGAACAATATGCGGACATATTCATGTGTGAACTTGGATATGTGTGATACACTGATTTTGACTTTAAGTCAGATTGAGGATGATCGTTAAATCGATCTCGGGCTCAGTGTTTACTCAGTACCACATGATTTGATGGACCGGTAGCGTTTCGATTCTACGGATCGTCTCGAGCCGACAACCTGACTAATCATTAAGACCCATGACATTTAGATGTAGGTACTCACCGAGTCACTGACCTATCCTACGACGGCATACTCGGAGTGTACTTTGGAATCTGAAATGGTTATGATATGCTTAATGGGTACTAGAATACGGGATGAGTCTCCATTGCTTTAGAGCAAGTGGGAGATGTAGTTTGTTGTAGTTTAAATAATAGGGTGTGCTCTAAAACAATTAATCACATGCTTTCGTGCAAGTGGGAGATTGTTAGGTGTGATGCCGAAAGACAATTTTGTAATTGTTTTATTTAATAAATGAATTGACGTTATTATTCATATTTATTATTCTCATAATCACCGATGTGACAATAGTATTTACACTACTGTAAAACCCTAAGTATATCGTTTATGTAATCACTTAACTCAGTGTATGGTATATACACGGGAGGATTGAGTTAGTGAAGATGTACTTAAAATACAATTAGCCCGTAGTGAAGTTAATCGAGAGTATCGGGTCTCTCCTTTAACGTGCTATTAATGCGCCCAACACGCTTGGTGTGATTGTCTTATCCGGACTTTCGGTTAAGAGAACCTAATGGGGCATTTATATATGATAGATATATCATATAGAAATTTGGACCGATTTGATTAGAGTTCACGATATAATTCCGTAATCGAGAAGTCTTATCGAATCAATGGATGATCATATTTATGGATATATCTTAATCTGAGGTGATCACGATCCAACTACTTGAATCGATTATGAAAGTTTGACTTGACGGTTAAGGATTACACCGAGTGTCTGTGGTCCAAGTACCCCATCTTGGCATTGTATCGGATTGAGTGAGTAGTCCGTGTTATCACGGATACGAATCCATTCCTTCCATTTATGGAAGTAGATAGACGATTCCTTTATTTGTTAATCCTAAAGCGATCGATCGCGAGTTCATATTACACTGATTAGCTACCAGTGAGTTGTATGAATTAATTGATCACTAGGGGGTTAATGGTAAATAAGGATAAGAGGTTCTAAAAAGGGTTAACGGTAACTTCCCGATTTAGAATGAATAAATGCTATGGAGGATTAATCCATATGTAATGATTATATCAATGGACGCTTATTATTATTCTCGTGAGGAGATAAATATAATCTTATAATCGGAGGAGTGCGATCACGGGATTATGGTGGCATATTCCTGTGGTGATTTATCGAATATAATTATTCTATAATTATTTATTTGATTTATCGGAGCCATGATTATTAGTCCATTGTCCCCGACGTGCTTCCTAATATAGCATAGCTATTCTCGGACGTCGAATCCTAATAATATTAATTTAGTTCTTGTTGGACTTTATTAAAACGATATGTGAATTAATTGTTTAGTGGACTATTAAATTAGTTGGGCTAAATAATTAAATACACTAAAAAGACATTTTTCGTGACTTTACTTCAAATTAGTGTGTTGACCTTTTTTTGATCTAATTGGTCAAAATATGGTTGGTGCGTGTGACCCTTTTTGATTAAAAGGTGGCGCCACTTTTTGTGTTATTTAATTATTAAGAAATTTGTTTTCTTGGATAATTATTTAATGTGTGATTTATCTTTTATTTGTTAAATGATAAATCATGGAATATTAGATAATAATATGATTTATCCTAATTTGTTTGGGATAATTATTTTATTTATCTTTTATTTGGAAAATGGATTAATGTAATAATTATCTCTTAATTATTTAATCTTGGAGAGACAAGGATTACTTCTCCTATAAAAGGGAGTTCTCCTGGCGTTATACACACAAAAAATTTCGACTTCACCTCTTAGAGAGAGAAGGAAAATTTCGCCATGGGAGTCAAGGGAAAATCTTGGAGATTTTTCCCAGTAGCATATCGGAAGGGTTCTCAATCGAGAATTTCCTTCCACCGAGTTGCTTGGATCACACGTCACGGAAGATCGTGGTGCTTTCTTCACGCTTTCCTTCGTTCATCCTATTATGGTTCTTCAACTTGGATTTTGAGATCCAAGAGGTATGATCTACAACCCTCAGATATAGATCTAGTTATTTTATTATGTGTAGTTTATAGATCTAGATCCATAAATCGTTTCCGCTGCGGATGGTATTACTAACAGATATCCGGTTTGATATCTTCGTAAGTGATTACCGGAACCTTAGACTTGAAAGAATCCCTATCTGTTGCCCCAATAAGTTTGAATCTCTGTAGATATTCTGCATTAGCATTTTGGCTTAGAATCTCAGCCAAAACTTTTCTCTGAACAGAGTCTACATTTTTAGTCATCTCTTCAATGGACTCAATAGCCTTTGCATTCTTTTCATCATAATAAGATGCCGGTAATTCATGGGATGTGGAGTCAATAGCCATTGAAATTTGAAATGGAAGAAAAGACACAGTTTCTTTTTTCTTTCCTTTTTTTGAGCAAGAAATTATGGATTATATGTATAAAGGGGAGTACTTGACTCTCTTTTATTAGTTGGGTGACTTCAGATCTCTGGAAATATATCAAGAATTGTGGAAGATTTTCCTTGTATTCATCAATCCGCAAATTCTATGATGGTCCTGATCAAATATATGACTTGTGATCAAGGTAACCAATAAATTTCAAAAAACACACACCCAACCAGTGTAAAATATAAATGCTACGTGTATTCTGAATTTGCCCCTATTTTAAGAATTCTTATTAGATGCACAAGTATGACATGGTGGTCCTGGACCACCATAAAACTACTGTCATCAATCACATATCTAGGGTATCTCATCTACCAGTAATTACCACTATACCCTTATTAATATATAATTACAAAATACATCACATATACCACAATATATCGTAGGAGCGTGGAGGTCTTGAACGTCCAACTTGCGCAATAAGAACTCGAACTGTTGTCGTCCCAATGCATTCGTAAAAATATCCGCCAACTGATGTTGCGTGGTATATAGGATGGAAAAAATCAATCCAACTGTAATAGCATCATTCACGAAATGACAATCCGCCTCAATATGTTTCGTGCGTTCGTGAAAAACGGGATCTTGGGAAATGTATAGTGCCCACCGACATCACAAAAGAGTCGGATGCCAGGAGGATGTCGTACACCAAGGTCAGCGAATAACTGCTTCAACCACTTCAATTCACATGTAAGGGAGGCCATAGATTGATACTCAACCTCCGCGGAGGACCGAGAAACCGTGGACTGCTTCTTGGACTTCCAGGAAATCGGCGAAAAACCAAGAAAAACGAACCAACCACTCGGAGATCGTCAGGGCCGGCCCTGACATATTTTGGGCTTAAGGCCAAGTCTCCGAATTGGGCCTTTTAGTTGAAGTTTTTTTTAATTTTAAAAACATACTTATCGCGTTTTTAACATCCGTAAATACAAAATTCAATTTATTGTTAGCCTCAAAACATGCTTACAAAGTAGTCTTTTCTAACATATTTAGAAACAAAAACCAAATTCATACGTATACACAAACAAAATGATATATATAATAATATATTCTTTTTAATTTCTATAGCTTTCCAAACAAAAAATTAATAAACTTGTTTGTATGTCTAATGTTTTTGGGCCAAGTAAATTTTTTTATCGGGACTTTTTGATAGATTTGTTTTCATAAATATATTTTGTAATCGCTTGCATACGAGTTGCCGAACGAAATAATGTTATCGCAACGAAGCGGGGTTCGACCTGTTCATGAAGGGATATGCATTTTTGGATTTTCAGATACATGCATTTTCGAACTGATATGTACTTACCCTTTCGTGTGAGGGTTGCATGCTTTCATCAGGTCAACAGTGATAACCCTACCCTTTCGTGCGAAGAATACCTCCATTCGTTTATGGGGTACTTGCAGCCTATAAAAATCACAAGTATGCAGACGAAAATTCATAAGTTCTGACAAAATCATCAGAAAAACTTTGAGTGTCCTCGGGTTTGATTCAAACAAGTCAATGTTTGAATCAAACGCCTCCGTTGTCTCCTGAGAGAGATTTTTGTTTGATACCTTAGTGACAATTATTGTGGGACAAAAATCTCTCTTAAAAGATAACGCTATTTTAGCGTGCTTTGAGTCTTCTACAATTTCGCCATATTCTTATTCATCAAATTTTTCGAACACCTTTATTGATTGGAGTAAAAAAAAAAATTGAGTCTTTATCAAAAAAAATTAACATAATATATTAGGTTGGATCGGATTGAATCTACACGGATTTTTTTTTTTTTAGCGAACACGTATCGCAGTTAGGCGCCTCCAAAGATCATTGCGAACTTAAGACGGGCGTCTCCCGGCCTCACAGGAGGGCCGGCCCTAGAGATCGTTATTCTATACGGTTCAACGGTAAGGTCTACCAGCAATGGCAGCGTTCTGCCTCGAACAACATTTGTTATTCTGTCTTTTCAGTTCAGAGTCTATCAATTATGTGTGTTATTTACATAATTAGCACGCTTTATCATAATCAAGTCACGAAATTATACTACGTAGACTCTTTAATCAATTGTTTACTTTTCTAAATGAAAACATTGACATATGACATGATTTTAATGTAATTACTTTGTTTATGATTTTATTTCTAATATATTTCATGCCATATATCTTATTTTCATTGGATGCAAGTGAAATAATTTACTAAAGAGTATACGCAGTATAATTTTCCAATGAATACTTGTGCTAATTATTTCTTCACATCAACGGCCACCAAGAAACCCATTAGAAAACAAGGAACAATCAATGAAAATTGCACAGAGAGGTATGGAGGATTAATCATTTACCATGTTCCACACATGAATGTGGGACAGCGGGAGAACTAATCATTTTATAATGCTTCAACACATGAATCACGTGTGACTCTATATCCATCATTGGTTCCATATCCTGTACGAATACACTTCGGTTTATAAGAAAAATGATACGGGCACAAACGTTCAGACACAACGTGTGAAATTAAATTTATCTGCACATTTGATTATGATGTAAAACTCATTGATCATGTATGAATTAATCGTAATACATGGTGTAGATGAAATTTGTGTCACTTATGGTGTCGAACAGGTTGTCTGTATATCATTACTCCTCGGTATAAGATACTACCGAGTAATTAAAGAGAAATCATTATATTATACGGTCCTATACAGTTCTGTTTAACTTATTAAGACATCATAGTTTAGTCCACCCGATCATTCGAAGATAGTAAATTAGCTCATCCCGAGTATGAATTTCTGGCTCCGCCCGTCCCTGATACTATTATTAAAATAGCAGAAAATAAGTTAACAGTAGTCGTCAACCGAGGAATTACTATTAAGTCACAACATTGAGAAAAAAAAAAAAAAAAAAACACACCCTTTATTAGCCGTCAATTGTTTGATGCTAGGAAAAGATGAGAAACAATAAAAGAAGTGGTAAGTTGGCCAAGTGTAGCTCGTGCCATTTAAAAAATAGGCAATTTTAATCATGCCTGAACGAATTTAAATCAGGATGTTAGATATTTTTTAGGCTCAATATCGATCAGAATTAATATTTCATGACTTAAATTCAGAAAATAAAGTAATCAATATTTTGCCTGAAATCGTGTCAGAATCGATAAGTGAAAACATGAAAGGGTAAAATTGGAAAGAGAAAAAAAAAAGATTGTGGTGTAGTATGATTTTTTATAGGTGTTTGGGGGAGAGGTGGTATCGACTTCATCTTCCTACTATTATCCTCCTACTATTAATAAGAAAACAAGAAAAGGGGTGACGTGTTCTGTTTATATCCAAAGTTGCTCGATTATTTCCCTTCTACTTACGAAATAAACTGATTTCTTTTTATTTGGGCACTGTCTGGTGTGGCCCAGTTCGTTTAATAAATTTTTTGCTTACACTCTGTTCTAGGCCCAGATCATTTAATAAATATAAAAATATATATAATGCCATAGAAATATAGATATATGTTATAAAAGATAAAAATATGTTTATCTATTATTCAAATTAATTTACAAAAAATTTCTAATGATCTATTATATTGTTGCTTACATTGTAATTTCTACTATAAATACTGTACGATACGTGAAATAATAGATGCTGATTATTCGCCTTCTTCTTCATCTTTGTTTTTCCTCAGTGTTATAATATTAGGGTTAGGAGTTGTCCAATACTTATAACCAATAGATAGATAGCCATTCTTGGCTTTATAATATAGTTTGACCTAACCTGCAAGGAAAACAGATACATCCTCTCGACATATTCAAAGCATGAAGCGAGCCATTCTTGGTTTAGTAATATAGTTTCACCGCACTGCAAAGAAAAGCAGACACATCCTCTCGACATTTTCAAAGATGAGCGAGTTTGGCGACCGTTTACTCTCAAGAAACCTGGAAAAACTCGTAAAGAATGAAGAACACTCTCAAGATTTTTCTCGAACTCGGAAAAACACAAAATGCATTAAAACTCTCAAGTTTGTGCTCTGATACTATGTTGAAGTTGTGAAAGTACAAAGAAAATGAAAGAGAAATGCGGAAATCTATTATTCAGAGAATAATACAAGTGTTAAGTTACAATGCTACTGATCATAGGGTATTTATAGCTTCATACACCTCACAAATCAGTTAAAAGTAAGTTACAAATGGTTATAACAAAATATAATTAAATAACCGTTTCCTGCATGTAGTTGATCTGTTGACTAACTAAGCAGGCTGCTGAGTCTTTATGTGATCAGCTGTGTCTCCGGAGTTCAGCTGACTTGCATTCATCACTTCCTTCAGCACATACACATATAATGTAACATACGTTAGATTGACCCGGTTACTTTATTAAGTGTTCCACAATGTGGCGGTTGTGCAATTATCTTCAGACCGGAGTCTTCATTACATCACGGTATGGATTTTCATGCTTTTACGCTATTTAGATGTCCCCTAGCCACACGGGCGATCATGCGGTAGCGATTGGGTGTGATAGTGAAGCATGCATAGGATTTATGTCACTCGTCCGGAATTCACATTTCCTAATAATAAGAATAAATATCCGAAAGGACATTCTTATAAGAAATGTCTTATTCTCTAAAGTCTTTGCGAAGCAAAAGTAAAGTGTTACTTCGAGAGGATGAAATGTCCAGATTATAAGATACTGTCGTTAACATTTTGACACTTGAGTTACGACTGTATGGATATTGTATATGCGATAGAATTCTATTTATACGAAACCATTTCACATGAAAGGTAGTAGTCAATGCACTTGACTCTTCCGATGATTGAGGGTCATGATGTAACGCCCGCCCCGGATACGAGCCCTTATCCGAAGAGCGTTAAACACGTATAACATTAAATAAATATAATATTATACGCCAGCCTCTACGTCGTCGTATCAAAATTAAAGCAACGGAAGCCAAAAGGCTCGGAAATAAAATCATAAAAGCTACTAGAATTAGATTACAACATACCAAAGGTAGAATATTTGTCTTACAACATACGATAACTTAAAAGAAAGACTGGTACAACATCTATCTTACAAAATTTTACAAGAAAGAAAGATACAACATGTTTCTTGAGAATACAACTACAACAAGTCTAGTACCTTTAATCTATTTAAAAGAAAAGATAATCTAATCATCTCAAGCATCATCAGGAATGCCATCCATCTACCTGTTCGCCTTCTCACCTCAAAAACATACAAATAAACATGCAATTGTGGTAAGTACAAAGTACTTAGTAAGAGTGAGAAGCTATTGTATACTTTAAGTTTTACAACGTTAAGATTCGCATTATTATTTAAGTTATCTTTCAAGTGACCGACTCAATCTATGGTTCACTAAGTGCTCATCAACACTTCGTGACTAAGCGCTTTCTATCTTAACTTATCTTTGTTACAACATGTTTTTGCGGGGCACTACACTTAGTGAGATATGCACTAAGACAAAAGACGCAACCCTATAGAGATAAATCTCTAGCGGTCTCAAGAGAGTCATTCCACTTTGTCTGGCCAACCCTAGAGAGCTGACCGGTGAATGTCTATCTCGCTCGTGAGTTTGTCCGGTGGAACGATCACTACTTTATCTCAAGCGGGTCTAGAATCCGGCGGTGATCATCACCACTTTATCCGCCCAAACCTCACATTGCCGATATTATATTGTGCCTATCCAATCTCTCGTGATGTTTAACCTTTATCTAGTCAAATACGTTTATTAAGTGATTAGCTAGCCACCTAGCTTCATTCAGGACAACAATCTCCCTACTCCCTCTTCTTAGACTCTTAGACTCAAGCTAGAAATCACACAGACATTGATGAATACTAATTCATCAAAGCACAAGCCAATCATACTCTTCCGACGGTCCCGAACTTCAACTCCCTTGAAGAGTACATTCGGTGCCGGAACTAAACGCATCAGAAGCTTAATCAAGGCTTGTTCATGTTCATTTATGTTCTTTATAACATCATTATAAAGTTAGGAACTGATTCCCAACTTGGTACACTTGAAAAGTACTCAAAACAAGCTAAAACAACTTTCTAAAACCTAATGAAAATCTGCCTTTGCTTTTAATACGTTTTCAGCCAAAAATCAACAAAACAACATCAAAACAGCCTCTAAAAGTCTCATAAAAAGTACTACTAAACACAACAACAATCTTTAAACATATTTCTACAAACAATTCATAACATAAAACCTTCTAACATCATCTAATCATGTCATCATACAAGTAAAGCATACAAAAGGAAGAGCCTCTTACTTGATTGAAGCCACAAACCAAAACTAATCTCTGCAGCACTTAAACAGGCCTCAAACAAGATCTAAAAGATCACAATTAACATGAATTAATCGATGATCAAAGCTTCTAAACAAAGAACTACGAAACAAAACCCTAGAACATGAATTCATGATCCTTTTCCTGAATTTACAGCAGAAATTCGACTCCAACATACCTGAGAATCAGACCCAAATTTTGGTATCATCACGATCCTTGTTCTCTCACGAGTCCGGCGGTACTTTCGGATTTCTAAACGGATTCACGGATCAAAAGTTATGCCCAAAACCCCTAAAACACAAAACATCATGATCTTTTACGATTTTGCAGCAGAAAACGAGTTAACCATACCTGAGAATCAGTCTCAAATTCTGGTATCAAAACGATCCTCGTCTTCTCAAGATTCCAGCGGTACTTTCGGATTTCAAAACGGATTAACGGTCGCGGAGATCTGCCTAAAAGTATACAATGCTATACCTTTGTTTCTGCTTTCTTTTCTCCTAAAAATTCATGTTCGAACTTCCTCCCAGTAAATTGAAGGCTATATTCTTAAAATAAATAACATCCTTCCAAAAATATTTTTTCTTTTTCCTTTTATCAATATTTACTCTTAAGTCCAAGCCCTTATACATATATTTATTTAAACTTCCAATTAAAAGAAGACAATTATAATATTTCATTTTCGCAAAAAGACACGCCTGTCTTTTCCCAGTAAAATCGAGATATCACAATTTAGCCCTTTTAAAGCCAAGGAAAATAAATATAATAATCCGTTTTCGTAAAAAGACACGTCTGCCCTTTCACGAAAGATCAGAATATTACACATGATGTGTTGCTAGACGCTAATCATGATCGTTAAGTGTAAGGGGAATTTTCGTAAATACACTTTGCACTTACTGCCAACATTTTTAGAAGTCTATCGGGACACACATATGGATATCTGGCCGGAGTTAAACTTGTGGTTATAGTGATAACCAAACGAAAAAAAATAAAAAAAAAAAAAAAAAAAAAAATATATATATATATATATATATATATATATATATATATATTTGTCTCTTCTTGATTCAATCAACAGTTACGTCCCAGGATTAGGTAAAGAGAAATTTCTATGAATTTAAGGGCCCCGTAAAATTTTAACTCAACAGTATATATATTGCATTTTTAAAAATGAATATGGTATAAGTCTAATGGTAAGCAGTCAAGTCTAACTTCACAAGCAACCAGGGTTTGATTCTTGCTAGAGGCAGCAATAACATATCTTTTTTGGTTAACCCATTTTTAGAAGGGCCTAAAATAATATCGGCCCCAGTGCTTAATTTGACAGGGGCGCCCCGAGGCATAGAGGATTGAGCTAAAAAGGTGAGCCCCGTTTCAACCACATGCCTATGTTTCATTTCCACTCTCCCCTGCTGTCCATGGGCATGTGGACATGAGTGTCTAAAGATTATTCCATTGTTTTTAAGATAGGTTTCAAAAGGTCTGTACTCTCCTCCCCAAAAAGATTGAAGACACTTGATGGTGGTTTTAAACTGATTTTCAATAAGACTTTTAAACTCTAGAAAAACAGACAGGGCTTCAGATTTATGTTTGAGAGGAAAAATCCAATTCAACCTAGAAAAATCATCAACAAACAGAATGTAGTAGGAAAAACCTTCATTGGTTTAAATAGGAGTTGATCCCCAAATATCAGTGTACACAACATCAAACATTTTTTAAGCATGAAAAGCAGATTTAGAGTAAGGTAAGGCATGCATTTTACCTAAATGACAAGCATCACAAAACATAACATCATTCTCAATCTGAGTTTAAAATTGCTTAGGACAAGTTGCGAGGATTGGTCTGAAGGATGACCAAGCATTTTGTGCCAAACATTCATGTCTTTGTCTAAACTTAAGGAAGTAAGTAAAGCATTACAATTATTCAAATGAGAGTCGAAGAGACTTTGGAGTGAAGGGAGATCAAGTTGACACAGGAACCAGAAAGAGCAGAGACATCTTTGGTGACAGGGATCTGGTACAGTCCTTGCTTAAGAGTTCCTATTTGAAGCGGCCTCTTGTTGCCTTGTCCTTGACATAACAACATTTATCATCAAATTCCACAATGACAGGATAATCACTAGTTAACTGAGACACTAACAAGATTCTTAGTTATGGAAGGAACATGTAAGGAATTGGTTAGGTGTAAGTGAGAGTTGGATTGTGTGGGAATGACACAGTGCCTCAGATGAGAAATGGATAGAAGCTCACCATTACCTACAAAGAAGAGTATCCGATCATGGGTAGTCCAAGAAAGATGCAGTTGTTGATGTCGAGAGTGATGTGATTTGTAGCTCCACCGTCCAAGTACCAAGCAGCATCTCCAACAGTTTGAGAGGTAGCCATAAGGTCAGTGTTCTGCCTTGAATCTCTAGAATTTGGAGGCACAAAATCCTGTTCAAACCTGTGCCAACGGGCTACGACAGTGTGACCACTCTTTCCACATAACTGACAGACAGGTTTATTTGCATTGTTGGCATTTCTACCTCCTCTACCACCACCTCTATTTCTACCTCATCTTCCTCTACTTCCAGTATTTTGAGGGGCATTTTGAGGCCTAAAGGTAGATCCTTGTCCAGGTGATCTAGGCCTTGATCCAAAATTAACATCAACATTAGCACTGGAGCCTGATATAATACCACCAGTAGAACCAAGATTGAACCTGGACAGAAGCCTTTCATGAGTTATGAGCTGAGATTGAACCTCCTGCCAAGTTAAAGAACCAACCATAGTTGTGAGATTCACTATAATAGCTTCATATTCTCTTTCTAAACCCCCTAAGGTGGCCAAAATCAACTCAGACTTTGAGATAGGATATCCAGCTGCAGCCAAGTTATCAGCATAAGATTTCATTTGAGCTAAGTAGTCATGCATGGATTTAGAACCCTTTACAACTCTTGTAAGGGCACTCTTATATTCCAGCATTCTTGATTCGGATTGATTGTTGAACAAAGCCTCCATAGTTACCCATATTCCCCTAGCTGAGTTACAACCAACAATTTCCATAAGAACAGATTCAGTCATATACCCCATTAACTAACCCATTAGCAACTGATCAGTGATATTCCATTCCTCTTGGGTTTGAGGCCTTTGGAAAGGAGATCCAGATAGACCAACATGCGGTGATAAGGACCTATTTAAGTATTCATCTCCCAAAACATGACCTTCTAGCCTATGACCTCGAATGATGGGTAAGACTGTGGATTTCCATAAGAGATAGTTATTCTATCAAGTTTAACATTGCAAACTCCGAGTCAAATTGTTTGTGAAAGGCGGATTCGAGTTGATGAAACACCCATAGAATCAAGAGAAGTTAGAGGTGGTAGATTGGGATACATCGAGCCAAGAACACCGGAATTGATTCCGTTCTTCCAAAGTTGAGCCCGAGAATAGAAGGGAAAGTCACATCGATATTTGCTCCACCGATATAAACGGAGAAGATAGCATTCCTAAGGTGGGAATAGTTGGATTCACACTCACACTTAGAATGAGAGTGAAAGGTGGAAATGTTGATCCCGGATGATGCGTATCCTCCGGTTGCGTGACACACCAAAAATCGATGCTCCTCCGGTGACAGTGCCTCCACCGGCAACTGCTGCAGTGGTAACGGCGGAAGTAACGTTGCTCATCGTAAACCAAGCTCTGATGCCAAGTCAAAAGAACAAAATGCAGATAATTTTGGTGTTCTTCATATCATTTTCATAATAATCTTGATGAAGATCATGACAGTGTTTTTACACACACAATATAAGGATGGCTACTACACGCATACACACAGCACCTAGAGATCTACACAAGATTCTCTAGTTGTTACAACTTGCCACATGGCACACACACCACTATCCAACACACCACAAATATAATACCATAACTACCCTTACATTATAATTAACTTATTTAACTCGTTTCAACTCTATTCATTACTTTTCGGAGTGGAAATCTAGATTGGATATAATGTAAAGCGTGTAGATTTATGCGCCCATCAATGGGAATCACCATTCCTTAATGTGGGAATGAATATCTACAAATGACTATATTATAAGAAATGTTTTAATCTCGAAATCTTTGCAAAATGTTAGTGACTTATCTGTGTCGAGAAATTTTTTTATTTATGATATAATGAATTTGTCATTTATGTTTGATAAGCAACTTATAACTGTTGTGAAATGGTTGATTGATTTCCATATACCTCCCATTTGATTTAATCTTTTAAGGTATCATTCACATTTGTGTGCTATATTTCATCATAATATATTTAATGTATCATTCTATAATGAAATACATTAATATATTATATTTCTATAAAAGCATCATAACTATATCATATGTGATTTATTAGGATACAATAAGTGTTGAACATATAATTTATGTACTACACACAACACTTTACTGTATGACAAAATCAGAAATGATATCTCGATAAAATCTAGATTATACATATACGGTTTATACATACTGATTTTTATATATATATATATACTAGTCTAATACCCGTGCATTATGCACGGAGACAATGCTAATTTGAAAGTATATATGCATACAATTACACCGAAGCAAGAGTGAAAGCAAATTTCTTGATCAATTCATTTTATTACTAAGTAAAGTCGGTACAGTAATTATCTTGAAAATCGTAAAGCAAATTGAAATAATGGCCAGTTAATACAATTTTACACCATCTAAAATCCTAAAATTTCAAGTCATACACCATCAATAATGGTAGCATCTCGGTTTTTTTTTTCCTTCATTAAGCCTCTCACATGTTTCCGAAAATATAATTGAAAGTTGCGTCACCATCATGTTTTTTCTTTTCCTGAAGGAAAAAAGGATATCATAAAGCAAAAATTTAGTGGACAAATTGGACATACATGTTGGTAGACAATCAATATCAAACAAATTCACTGTTGGTATAAAATGAACGGACAAAGGAATAGACATGAGTAAAACCGAAAAGGAATCGCCACAAAAGCACAAAAGGACGATACGCCACTTATGTTAAAATTTCGATGTCGTGTCACAAAATGTTAAAACAGAATTTTTTAAAGAGGAAAGGATCTCAGTTTACACATTTCAAAATGTCAAAGATTTTTTCTCTTTTGTTGGAGATCAATAAAAGTGTCTGTAATATTTCCAATCATGAACCGTTATAGGGTCTTGCGCTCAAGACACCAATTCTCCAGCACATATAGGTGTAAAGACCAACCCATATGACTTCAAAACATCACCCAAAAAATGACAATCTTATTGTTGGTTGAGCTCAATAGGCTAAATCCATAGAAAGAGGAAACTGAAGAGTGAATATACTTCACCTAAATGCAACTTATAATGCATCACCGTTTTATTGATATCTTCTTATCGTAGATTTGATTTTCTTGAGCACGGATAAATAAATTCGTAAACAGTTGGAACTCACATAAACAGGGAACCAAGGAACATAACATGGATGAGTTTTTCATCAAATATCAGTAGTTAAACAACTAAGAAGGACAAAACAACATAATCTAATAAACCTGACATGTTGCTAGACGTAGAATTCTTGAATTTTTGAATAGCTGAATACAAAAAACACAAAACATAGGGGGAAACAAATACAAATACAAAAAAAAACGTATACATGGTTGGAAGAAAACATGACTTCTACCTTTTGATCATCTTTTCTAGAATTACTAAAAAATCGCGTCTAGCTCTATACCATACTTTAACCATTCTCTGCAGACAAATAGTATGGGAATAAACTTTAAATACCATAAATCATAAACATAGACATATACAAAAGCTTTGAATACCTTTTTAATATAACATCAAGTGCAACACCCAAATTAAAGAGAAGAGCTAATGCATGGCTTGTAGTTACATTACATACATCCACAAAGCGAACAAATGGAAAGAGGTTATATCCTCATATGAAATCAAGAAAATACCTCACATTTATTTAACAATCAATAGAGTGTTTATATATCATTACATGGATATGAAGATACTACTTTCTGAATCATTACAAACCAAGTCTTCCCTATACTATAGGCCAGCAAGATTTTACCACTCTCCAATGCCTTTGGCCCGTATATATACCCCAAAAAGAAATAGTCATGGTCAGTATATGAAAGTCTAGATATTTTATATTGTGAGAAATTTTCATGGCATCAGATCTCCTATTTCCTTTCCTTACCTCATTTATCATGATATCTATAATTTTCATCAAAGTTGCATTTCTTTTGTTCATGAAACTAAATTGATCGTAAAAAATTAATGCCTTCACCCTCTACATATATCTATATATTTCATGATCATGCATGCCATAACCTAATATTTACTATGATCCCAAATCCGGAAAAACCAAGAGAACATGTAAGTGAATTTATTACCCTCAATTGGTAAAATACCATACATGACACGTTAAACAATCTTAAGACAAACATGTCACTGCATCAAACAAAAACAAAGTTAAGAAACATATCCTCTATTGCATACTATTAGTTCCTTATCATAATATTGTTTCACATGATATGCTTATCTCAAATGAAAGGAAGTTCGGAGAAAACCTACATGATACACAAAACAATTTCTAGAAGATAAGATAAGCATTGAAAACCAAAATAATTTAGATACCATATCAAATTCCAACTTTGTTATAGTACCACCTCCCATTAGCATGCATTATAAAATTCAAGAAACTTACCTTGAGCTCATGGCCTATCTTCTCACATTCTCGATATGACGATTTACCAAAAATACCAACACCCTCGGGAAGGACATGCACCAAGAAGACGATATCTCTTTGGACACCTGATAAAGTGTTGTGCAAATATAATTTGAAAAACTACATGGTAAATAAGAGTTCAAATTGGGTTAAACGGAAGCAATATAACGATGTGAAATATTCAAATAACCATACGAACATTTTCACACACTAAACAAATTGCAGTACTCCTAATTTATAGAACCATAAAGCCAGAACGACTAAGAGAGGAACAGACAAATAAATAAAACAACAAAAGGAAGTCTAGTGTTAGGCCTAAAAAGAAAAAGAAAAATTTGTGGTGAGATAGTTCACAGCAGGTTGCGTTGTTCTCTCCGCGCACTCTACCGTACCATAAATAGTTGGTCTACTGTCTCAAGCAAAATATCAAACAAAATGCCAAGGATACAATCATTAGAACACTTAAGAAGGAAAAACATTTTGATGAACATCTTCTTGATTGCATGGTTAATGAACATCCTTTTTAATAATCATGCAAAAGGAAAACAAATACAAAGGATACCACCACACACTACCCATAACTCAAACCTTCCCACCTGGCACAAAAGCTCGTAAGACAAAAGCGTATAGCTTGAGAAATATAATGAACATGCAAGGTCCGAATGAAGCAGAAAACAAAGAGTTCAATTCCATAGCAACACAACTAATCAAAGCCATCAAAACCAAACACTATCGTAAAAGAACCCCCAATAACATAGAAAATAAGTTTAGAGCATTTAAAAGCTTCATAGAAAATAAATAAACTCACTATATACCGTAATCTCGGTTGTCGTCATCCAATATCACAATGTGTTTGTTTAAATAAGGACGATAAAATCTGAATTCTCATGGAGGTGGACAAATTGCCATTGGACGGAAAAAAAGGCTAAGAAAGTAAGAGGCTATCCATCGAGTTTCTAATCCCCCAGCTTCCATGTCTCGCTACAAATACATCTCAAGATTTTCCACTTTATACACCATCAACACCTCCTCCTTTGACACCGGCCGGTACATGAATCTGCATGAAAGAGACGGACGATTTTATGGGAAGTTGAGCATGCATAACTACAACATTTGAAATGATGAAATAAGCTGAAATGATGATTTGAGCAACGGACTCTGATTATGTTTGACATAGGCCCAACATACTTCACAAACCAATTGCACTGAAACGCCATTTTTACATACAATTTTGTGTCTACCGACAAAAACTTAATGAAAAGAGAATCCAAATTAAGAAATTTCTTACATTAGCCGGAGAATTCTCGAAACCATTAAATCGTAAACAACTGAAATTGCAGATGATAGACACATGAAGATGAAAGAAAAAAAACCCAAAAAAATATCCTGCACAAATCAATTTGAATCAACATGTATTGATACAAAATAAAACGAATACCAGGAAGAAAAGAAATTGAAGATCGGAAGAAAGCCCTATGAAGATGACAGAAAAAAAGACTTACCGCAGAGTTTCAAGCTACAAATCCACTTCTCCCATCCACTGTAGCATATCGTCCCGCACTATTTATACAACCACAGAAAATTTGCAAAAATTAAAATTAGGAAATTGAAAGGGAAAAAAAACGTAATATGTATTATGTTTAAGCAACAAAGATTTGAGATGGCATCAAATAATTGCTTGAAAAAAGACTCCAGCTTTTGGTACCATAAGCAACCTCAAGCTACAAATCCACTTCTCCCCATCCATTGTAGCATATCGTCCCGCACTATTTATACAACCATAGAAAATTTGCAAAAATTAAAATTAGGAAATTGAAAGGAAAAAAAACGTAATGTGTACTATGTTTAAGCAACAAAGGTTTGAGATGGCATCAAATAATTGCTTGAAAAAAGACTCCAGCTTTTGGTAAAAATCCAAAGAATTTTGAAATTGAAGATCACATGGGAAGTTAGGATTGCAAAAGAGATTAGGATTGCAAAAGAGATTAGGAAGTTAGCAAGATTTTAGCAGATGAGAAGTTGGCGAGATTTTAGTAGATGAGAAGCAGATTTACAGAGGTTTTTTTGTTTGTTTTTTTTGTTTGTTTGAGAATGGTGTAGAGGACACGTGTATTATTTCGAGCGGGAGTTGGATCATTTTACGGGTATGGATCAAAATTCCGGGTAATCGGGTTAAATCTTTCTTTCAAATATATATAGATATAGATATGGATTAATATATTATGTTGCAGGCCTACATGCATCATTTAATTATTGTATCATTACGTTAACGAATATATTGTGTTCTTGATCCATTGCAATTTAAATTCGGTGGGCTTTTCTATTTATCCAGCCCAAGATACATTACATTTTCTATTAAAATATTCGGTGGGCCTTATATTTCCAGAATATAACATTATTACCCTAAAACCTAATTCTCTATTATACCACTCAGCTAGACCCGTCCAAATGATGCAACCGGACGCCCCTTGACCGTAACCGGCGGTTTAGGTTTTGGCCGGTTTGAGCGATTGGACAACCCTAGCGGTTGAAGTGAACCGCCGGTTGAACAAACCGGCGGTTGAAGGTTGAAAACTGACGGTTGAAGGTACCGATTCAATACTTTCTGACTTCGGCTCACTTGCCTGTTGATCACTGTTCGCGCCACGCTTTAAAATTTATTAATATTTTTTACTTTTATATAATACTTATTGTTTTCACTACAATAACAAATTACTATTCTTTTCACTATAATTACTAAAGCGAATGTAATATATATATTTTTATAAATAGTTTTTATTCTTGGTTTTAAATATAATATTAATATTGTGTTATTTTATTTATATGTAAATTATGTTATTTTTTCAACGCTTGACCGGAAATCTAATTGCATAGTATCTTCTATATGTAAACGTGTTTGATTTACACATATAAAATAATCAAAAAGTGAACGTAGTTTTATTGTTTTTTTTTTTTAGTCTTTTATAGTTTTTTCATAGGTTTTTATAGTTTTTTTATTATAGGTTTTTTAGTATTTTATAGTTTCTTATAGTTTTTTTGTCGGTTTTTAAGTTTTACGTTGATTAAAATGTTGTTTTATTAAGTATTACGTGAGATATATTGTGTTATTTTTCTTATATGTAAATTATATTATTTTTTCAACGCTTGTACTTGGTGAATTCGGTTTGCTTACGTATCGTTTATATGTAATCGTGTCGGAGCATCGATACATATAAAAAATCAAAGCGACGTAGTTCATATATTTTTAATTTTTTTTTTTGTTCTTTTATAGTTTTTTGATATGTTTTTATAGTTTTTTTATTATTGTTTCTTAAAGTCTTTTATAGTTTTTTTTATAGGTTTTTTTAGTTGGTTTTAAGTATACGTTGACTAAAAATGTTGTTTTATTAAATATTACGTGAGATATATTGTGTTGTTTTTCTTATATGTAAATTGTGTTATTTTTTCAACGCTTGTACCGGTAATTCGGTTGCTACGATCTTTTATATTAATCGTGTCGGAGGCATATAAAATCAAAAGCGAACGTAGCTTTATTATTTTTTTTGTACTTTTATAGTTTGTTTTAAAGGTTTTATAGTTTTCTTTATTATAGGTTTTTCTAGTCTTTTATAGTTTTTTATAGGTGTTTTTAATCGGTTTTAAGTATATGTTGATTAAAAATGTTGCTTTTTTAGTCTTATATCTTATTGTTTTTTTTTAGTCTTTTATAGTTTTTTCACACATTTTTATAGTTTCTTATAGTTTTTTTAGTTTTGTATAGTGTTGTTATGTTTTTGTATTCTTTTATAGTCTTTTTATATGTTTTATAGTATTTGAAGCATTTTTAATTGTTTGTTTTATTGTAATATTTTATAGTATTTTTATGTGTTTGTATTTTATAGTTTCATATAATTTTTAGGTTTGTATATGATTTTTATGGTTTTTTTATAGTTTTGTATACTTTTTTTTTAATATTTTTTAGTAATAGGTTTTTATAGTTATTTTTAATAGGTTTTTATAGTTTCTATCGGGTTTTTTTATGGTTTTTTTTGTAGTCTTTTATCGGGTTTTTTTTATATATAGTTTTTAATAGTTTCTTATAACTTTTTTAGTCTTTTATAGTTGTTTTATAAATTGTAAGAATATATAAGTAAGATATAAATTGTGTACCTTTAATCGATGTCGGTATTTCGAGCGCACGCTCCTCCTGAAGTTTTAGTGTCACCGACTTCAAACTGTGACTCATCATCTTATGACTCAATGTCTTGCACCCTCTTCTCAGCTCGTACCCAATCTTGACAACATATTTTCTTCTAAAGTGGTGGTATGAAGCAAACATCTTTATTGGTAAGCCTTATATCCCCGCCATGCCGAAAGCTAGTTCAACAATTGACGGTCGAAGCAGGGCAACTTAAAAACTCGACAACCATCATTGCTAGCACCGAAATTCTTCAAGATGTCTCTTCTACCACTTCAATAAGTCGGTTCGGTTTCACGCCTTCAAATGTTGTGTTTAAAATTTTTGATATCTCTCAGACGTTGATCGGATGACGATGTCGCCGGTCGCCTCCTTCTCATGCTTTCAAATTTATTTTATCCAAAACTTTTGAATTCCTGCAGACACACTCGCGAGGGTTAGTACACTTATGGATGGATTGGAACTGTGTCGCTTCTCTTTCCATACATACGCCATATTCAACATACAAAGTGTTTAATATATTTTCAAGTCTATCTACTTCAACTTTATAATCTACCAGGGCACTCTATGAATATTAGACAAAGCATCATAGTAAGCACTTACCATGTTAGACACACACCTAATAGTCTTAAACGAGGGTTCGAGAATAGAAGAAATGAGATAAGTGTCGGAATATGCAACATTTACTTATTCCATTTCTCCTTCATCGGCCCTAAACATTGAAATAAAGTAGCGTCGTGTTCCATGGTTTCAAACTCGGCAGCTTATTTCTACACTAGCAAAGCTAGACTAAATATATTGTGGGTTGATAACATTTTGAAAACAATTGTAAATTTTTTGAATACTTCAAAACATCCATCGTTGTCTTGCATGTAGTCCAAATAGAGAGGATACAAACGATATTCGCCAGGCAGTGTTCACTTAAAAATTCACAAAAGGCATTGTTTATTTTGTTTATTTTTTCCAAAGATCATAAGTGGTGTTCCACTGTCGCGGTACATCTTGCGGCGATTTCACAAGGGCGATGACCGCTTTAAGAAATTTATACCACTTATTAACAAGAATATTTCTACCTAACACATGTGAAATCGCAGCTTTTATCGCATTAATATTATGGTAAAAACTTTTAGACCATCTTTTACACATAAATTAAAAATATGCCATAAACATCTAACATGAAAAAAATTGACCGTTACAAAAGTTCACAATAATGGGATAAGTCGGAATAAGCAATGTTGTTTGAAGCATTGTCAAACGCAATAGAAAAACTTTATCTTTTCAATCGTATTCCTCAAAAATATCAACTAATAAAGATGTAATGTTAGAAGCATTATGAGTTTCAGTTATATAAATGAAAAGCAAGTAACCTTTTTGGACAATCCAAGTGTTGTCAATCCAGTGAGACTACACGCCAAATAAAATTGTTGGTCCTCCTATCCTCCCAAATATCGGCACATACACATATTCGAATTTATTTTTCTTCAAACTTTCTATAATAATATTTTGCCGTTAATAAATTTATTTTGAAATCCCTAGTAACCGTTGCAACGGTATATACGAGTAATAGCCGGCCGCAAAGCCCCTTGTACGTAACTTCAAAATAGGATTCTGGAAAGCTAAAGGAAGACCCATCCCCGCAACAAGATCCGTGGTTAGATCTCTACAGTTATCACGGTGTAAATAAAGAGTGGATTAGTGTTACCTTGTTTGGAGCTCGGCATGTTTAGTTGGGTTTGCGATCTTGTCTTCCAATTTTCCGGGTGTTAACTTAATATGTGAACCGTGATCGATCCGTAACCACCACCTCCTTTAAATTGGTATTTTGTGCCACAGAAATCGCACACTCCGAAGAAATATTTTCGGGGTTAGCTAATGCTAATTCATCGATCCGAGGAACCTTGTGAAAAATTCCGTAAAAAATTTTGATTTTAACATTTTTTTCTTGTGCTCTGGATCGGGTACTTTCATTACCATCTAAATCGACTGACTCGGGGGTAGGAGTAGGATCAGCACTAGCACCACGCGGTGTTCTTACAGCCACACAACTCCCACCACGTTCTTGTCTAGGACGGGAAGCATTCGGAAATACATCATCATCATCAACGCCGGCCATCATTCGAGGCTCATTATCTTGAACCAGTATAGGTTGATGTTAAAATTTCACTGAGTTGATACATTATATAAATCGTAATGACCAAAATCATCGAGATTGTAACCTAAAGGTGTATCGAAGTGAGGAATCAAATGTGACTACCGGTGATGAGGTTTGTAAAATGTTGTGGTCTATAGCCACCAAGAAGATCACCCGATTCCAGCACAACAACGTGTCATCACGTAAAGTAACATTTCGAATGCCTTGTGATGATTCACTTCTTTTTGACATTTTACAAATCTAAATTAAATTTAACGGTTATAAAAAAATAATTTAACTAACAAATTTTACTTATAACTAAAACCGAATTGAAGTAACGATTAAATCGTAACAACTTCAAATATCGGTCTACAGTAAAGTAAATTTGATTATAAAATGGAATTTTTACACTTGTAAAAAATTTGTTGAATAAAATACAAACCAAATTTATTTATAACTAAAACCGTATTGAAGTAACGATTAAATCGAACAACTTCAAAATTCGGTTTCAGAAGTAAATTTGATTGTTGTTTTAACAACTAAACAAACTTGATAATCAAAGAAATTAATAGAAGATGTAAGAAATGTTTTTTGAGGGAAGAAGATGTAAGAATTGAAAGGAGGTTGGTGTAGGAAATTGGAAATGGAATGGGGTAGTATTTATAGGAATTTTTGAAGTGTTTAGAAAAAAATAGCCGTTGGGCGGGTTCAACCGCCGTTCCGGTTCGGTTCCGCCGGTCCGTTCCGTTGCCAAAAACTCCCAACCGCTTCAATCGGCGATTATTACCAACGGCAGGTTGACCAAACCGCCGATTCGGTTTCAACTGTCGGTTCCGTTTTGTTTGGTCGTGGTCTAACTTCAAGCCAACCTCCCACTATCCTCGTTAAACCGTCCCCACATTATTCTCCCATTTAATTCCTCCATTAAAATCATTTCCTTAACTGTTCCTTCTCCTCAGCCCGATCCATCTTCAATCCTCTTGAAACTACCCACATTTTCTGCAAACTGTTCCATTTTCTTCTCATATCGAAACCTTCACCTTCTTCATCAAACACCTGAACCGCCGATTCAATCTCCATTTCATTGCTCAACTCTCCGTTGTTCCATCTTCGATGAATCTTTGAAAATCATATGTGATTATTTCATGTTTCAAATCCACATTTATTGAATACTCACCTTGAATCTGTGTCAAATCCTTGACCTTGATACAAGTTCGATGCTTGATTAAAGAAAAATACTGGCTTGACTGTTTCTATGATCAATCTTGGTTCCTACCATTGCTGATTGTGATTCCGAGGAACTTAACTCGAAAAGCTTATCTTTCTCATTCCAATCCCCAAAGTTGTGTCTGAAATTGACTAAATCGAATTTCGATATGAGAAGAAATAATCTGGTTATATTTTGATTAATGACTCAATAATTGTATAATTGTTGATATATTCTTTTACTAGAGTTATATATTATAGATGACACATTATATTGCTGTCTGTGCCATACGGATTAAAATGATGAAACCTTTCTGTTAATGATTCATTAAACAAGTACAGATCTATTTGAAATGATGTACTTAAATGTTAATCTGTTTATTTCTTGATTAAATGAATAAACAGAAACGATACATTAATCGGTTACCTTGTGGTTGTGCCTCGGGATGTGATATAGACTTATATCTTTCAAAAAAATTTGGAAATAATAAAATGGAGAAATGTTCTGATTAATCCCGAAAATATATTTCTTTATAAAAAAATTTAGTGGTAAGTGTGGGTTGATTGTTCCCCTGTAACATATGTTACAGTGGTGTTCACATTTGAACCTTAAATTAGTGCTTACTCTACAAGTCTTCGGATCCGCTTAGTGATTCGTAGAAGTTGTAGAAAGGCGAGAGGTGGTTCATGAGACGCTGTCTGCTTCGTTGAAGAGGAAATTCGCTTTCCAGTGGTTGTAAGTTTTTCTGATTACTTTAATTTCAGTTTTAGTCAAATTTTGTGTGTGTTAAATTTGACTTGTTCCGCAATTGGCAAATCAGTTTATTTACCTAGTGCTAATCGATCCAGAACTCTAGAATGTCACGCTTTAAACTTAAATTGAATCTTAAAACATGATAAGGATTCCTATGAATGTCATGCTTTAAACTTAAATTGAATCTTAAACATGAACCAAAAATTTACTTACCACCAACCCTAATGATTCTAGCCAAGAACTCCTTATTTCTTCCATTAAAGTGCTGGAAAATTAAAGGGATGTTGGAAATGAGGGCAAATGGTAATTGTTTGATTAAGGGAAACGACTTATATTATTTTAAGGTTGATTTCGAGTTTCCAAACGTTCCAGACCTGGTTATTGAATGTCATTATGACAAGAATTGAACTCTTAACCAAGAACTCGAAGAGAAACAAAAACTGAAAAATAGAAACTAGAAAACTGATCATGGAGGAAATAAACTTTGCTTCTCATTATAATCTTCAATGTTTGGTTTTACAAATAGTATTCAGCTTGTATATATTGTAGTATACAGCGGGTAGGGGTAAGGGAAAGCGTTATAACTAACTAATCTTGATATAACAACCTTCAATTGTTTCGGTTGAAGTTGTTCGACCTAATGCCTCAAAGGCAACTACTAACTTGCTGCATTATGATGCTGTGTTTTGTTCATTGCCTGTAGCACTTCTGATCTTGACTCCTTATTATATTATTAATAGCGGAATACCGTCGAGTAATTCAATTGGGTAATGGTATCCTTTTGGAAGAACTCCAACTACTCAAACTGGAGATTTTGTTGATAATTTATTGTTGTCTTAGAGATTGTCTATTTACCCAAAGTATATGGAATCAAACCAATAACATAGTTCCGGGTTATGACTATGAAGATCCTTTATAGGCTTCCTCTCACGGAGAGTTAATGCGAGATCAC